>JAXRJS010000057.1:1492500-2107500 GCA_037127375.1 Dione juno | reverse complement strand
TATATATATATATATATATATATATATATATATATATATATATATATATATATATATATATATATATATATATATATATATATATATATATATATATTTACAGCCTCAGTCAATGTTCCTCGTACCCCAAAATCCCAGCAAGTAATAAATAATTGAGAGACGCGCTCACATCTCGGTCATCTTGTGTGATGTGTTTGTGTGATTAATCGCTTCGTCTGGGACTCGGCTGTTTTTTATCTTTACACATTTTCCTTATCAATCGTTTTTCTATTTTGGTCTATTTTAGCAACAATGACTAATTGATAGCAAAAGTAATATTATAGATATAATCATCAATAAAATAATAATATATATTCCGTCGTGGCGCAGTCGCATAGCCTCTGCCTGTAAACGCGACGGTTTGTGGGTTCGATTCCCACTCGGGGAGAATGAATGATTTTCATTTTCTTCGCTCTCCTCGCGCCACTCAACACGCAATGCCTCGAAAGGCGGAAAGCGGGCAACGGAGTGTCTTAACACTAGGTTCCTACGGTTCCCTCTGCCCTACCCTGTCATGTGTGGGACACAGCGTGAAGCTAATAATAATAATAACAATATATATTTAAAAATATCATTATGCCTATTAATTTCACGATATGTTAAATAGCTTCACGCTTTATCTTACATATAGTAGAGTATATATATTAAGCCTAGTGGTTAGAAACTGCGTTTTCCAATTTATGCAAAATTTTTGAGACCGTGCGTTTTGTATTGAAGCTACACCATGCAAAGTATTGTTACCAGAGCAAGGAAAGGAAAATGATTTATTTCTCCGGAAAATGGAAATCGAACCCACATACGCCGTGTTTACAGTCAATCTTATACTTCTAACATATATTAAATAGTAAATATATAATACTAATTAAATATTAAATGCCACGTTAAACTAATTATTGAAAGAGCATGATAAACTAAAATAACTACTTATACGAATAGTAAAAAAAAAACTGAAACTTTTTCAACGACTTTATGTAAAAATGTCGTTGAAAATGAATACGTTTATACAACCGTTTTCTTATTTAACTTTATTCATCTTGAAGAAAGTCTTAACTCAATTTTAAGAGTTCTTACTCCACCATTAGAAGTTGCTGGCAATCTGCAGGTGGCTAACAACATCAGGACGGGTCATTTTGTTCATATAAAACTTTAAGGATAATAGACCTTATGAAATGTATTTCTTTTAATAATTAGTTTTTTTTTAATTTTTAGTAATATTTTTTTATCTTCAGTCTTCGCTTGTATAGAGATATGTTGAGTGGCAGAATCATATGAGACTCTGTATAATAAAACCTAATCCGACGACTGCTGCTGCTGCTGCAGCAGCTGACTGCTGTCGGTTCGATTCTCGACTGGAGGATTGGTTATATTTATATCCTCGCTCTGGTAGACAAAGAACGACGTTGAATTCCGACTCTCAACACGCAATATCTCGAAATTTGATGGGTAATTGGAAACCAAGTGGTAGTACTAGGTTCCCTCAACAGGAAAAAGCGTGAAGCTTAGGTGTAGTAGTAGTAGTTCAAGGTTGGATGTAGTCATATCACAAAAAATAACTGCCAACTTATTATCATGAAATATGTCTAATAAAAAATTCGTTAATACTTTCTTTATATCTTATATATAATGTATAAGTTGAAAATTCAGGTAAAAATAAACTGTTGACTATTTTTTTAAATATCATATTTTTTTTACTTATAGTCTTACGCATAACTAAAATAAAATCTATCGTTATATAGCTTTGTTATATTTCATACCGCTTATTTATGCTGATTACGTCATCACTCACCCAATGAATAAAATCATATCAAATTTAAACATGACTGCGTGAAGAAATCGTATCGACAATTATTACTTTTTAATTATAACGTTGCCGTGAAAAATATTTGTTTTGGCTTCACGCTGTATCCCGCACCTAGCAGAAGCAGGGTTTATAGAGGGAACATAGTACTAGGCCCTTCTTTCCCAATTGCCGTTCTATTTTTGGGACATTGTGGCTTCACGTAGCAGAAGCAGGGTTTGCAGAGGGAACATAGTACTAGGCCCTTCTTTCCCAATTTCCGTTCTATTTTTGGGACATTGTGGCTTCACGTAGCAGAAGCAGGGTTTGCAGAGGGAACATAGTACTAGGCCCTTCTTTCCCGATTGCCGTTCTATTTTTGGGACATTGCGTGTTGAGTACACAAAGCTATTCAATTTCTACGTCCCTCCTCACCTCGCTTAAAACATTCCTCGGTGCTAATTCTGCTATACCACGAGTTAGCAAACTTTTCAATCGATGCAGTGATTCAACTGATATTTTTGATGACTCTTTAGGTGTTTTTTTTCTGGTTGCAAATTAACAGAAGAAATAAATATAACCAAGAAGTTAAAAATATTTCAATTCAGCTAGTAGAAAATAAACTCACAACTATCGTGTTAAGTCCACAGTTACATGTGCCGCTGATACATGACGGTGCCACTATAATTAAATTTTATAATGAATAATATAATGAAACTTTATAATTATGATACGAAATAGAAGCGACACTGTCTGAAAAACCAATACCAAACCAATTAATCCCACAGCCAATTACCTACTACTTAATTAACAAAAATAATTATATGCGTATCAAACTAAATTTTGTATTGATATCTAAAAACAATCAATAACAGTGAGTTTGATTCCAATTTGGGGAATGAAATATTTTCACATCTCGATACACCATGACTTGAAGTCAAACGTTAAATAGAAAATAGAGAGAGTGTCTTAAAAGCATAATCTCTCTGCTTACCGTGTGGTAAGCCGGAGAGATTTATAAATAAATAATGTTTATACATATAATAGGGTAATTTATTTGGTTTACACTAAAAATATTAGTTGAACATTTTGGTTCGGACTGCGGCCAATTAGTGAGCCATTATAATTGGGACTGTCTCTTGACTATTTGTATTTACGTTAAATTATTTAGTTTGCCCTTCAAAACTAAAATCAATATTCTATATAAATACTATAGTAAAATTTAGGTAGTTAGGATTGAATGGAATGGTCGTGGGTTCGATTCACATTTAAGGATTGTATGTACGTTTAACCTTAAATAAAAGGTACCTTACCTAATCAATATTTTTTAAATATTTTTTTCAATTTATACAGTTATCACACATTTTAAGTAAAATGGATTAACAGCGTATATTTTTATATATGAATTTCTTTTGGAAATCCTACATTTCAACATTTGCCCTTTGGAAAGTTTGTTTTTTTTTTTTTTTTTTTATTCTCATTTTAAGAGCTGAGTCACTGGGATTTGGAAAGTTTAATTAAAAGAATTATAAAATATAAAAAAAGAGAACATTGAATTGTAACCTCCCGACGTGTAAATTTTTTAATTTGCATTTCATTTTAAGTTTCATTACACATCTGCGAGCTGGCCGAAAAATGGCTATACAGTTTTGAATTTTATAAAAATCTACTGTACTCGTAGATAAATAACATTTACTTTAGTTAATATAAAAAAAACATATTATATATATATCTTCTTCTTCTTCTTGGCATTAGTCCCGGCTTTTGCCAGGTATATATATATATATATGTATATCTTCTTCTTCCACTTAGCATTATCCCGGCCTATTGCCAGGGTCTGCTTTCCTACTTAGTCTACTCCACTTTGCACGGTCTTGAGCATCCTCAGTGGTTAGTCCATTGGCTCTCATGTCGTGCGTCACGACGTCCAGCCATCGCTTCCTTGGGCGTCCGGGGGGCCTTACTCCAGGGACAGACATATCAAGGCATTTTCTTCCGACGTAGTTCTTAGGCCGGCGCAAAACGTGGCCATACCATCTCAGACGACGCTCTTGGAGCTATCCGCTACGTCACGGACCCCAAGACTACCTCGAATGAATGTGTTGCGTATTCGGTCAGCCCGAGTAACGCCACACATCCACCTCAGCATCTTCATCTCCGTTACGTGAAGCTCCTGAGTGTGCCGAGATAATGCTGGCCAACATTCGCTGCCGTATAGAAGAACTGGTCGGATCATGCTCTTGTATATCAGCCCCTTGAGTTTGGGCGGTATTCTGCGATCGCAGACCACACCAGTGACCTCCCGCCATTTGGCCCAAGCAGCGCTAACCCGGGCGCGGACATCGTGGTCGATGCCTCCGGACTCGTGCATAATGGATCCAAGGTACCTGAAACTTCTCCGACTTAACGGCTGGCTCAGGCCCGATGTGGATGGTGCTCGAGTCTGGGTTCCCGCAAGCCATGTACTCGGTCTTTGACACATTCAGTTTAAGACCACCGTTCTCAAGCGCACCCTTCCAGGTATTCACTTTACGCTCCAGCATCAGTCGGTTATCGTCAATGAGTACTATGTCATCGGCATACATCATCAGCCATGGAGGCTGGTCCTGGATGTGAGCCGTGACAGTATCTAGCACTACATTAAACAAAAGTGGACTAAGAGCTGAGCCTTGGTGAACCCCTACTGTAATTGGGAAGGGTTTGGTATCGCCAACAGCGGTCCTAACTGTAGAAACAGAGTCGTTGTACATGTCTCTGATAATAGCAACATAGGATTCAGGGATCCCTTTGGATCGCAGTGCCCACCAGATACACTGACGTGGCACACAGTCAAAGGCCTTCTGCAGGTCTAAGAATGCCACATGCAGAGCTCTCCTCTTTTCCCTGTGTGCCTCCATCAAAATTCTGAGGGCAAAAATGGCGTCCGTAGTGCCTGATCCTGGCTGAAATCCATATTGACACTCAGAGACAGTACACTCTCGGCGGAGCCTGAGGGCAATCACGCGCTCGAAGAGCTTCATGGTGTGACTCATAATCTTAATGCCCCTATAACTACCGCAATCTTGAACACTGCCCCTTCCTTTGTAAATAGGGGTAATAAAACTGTGCCGCCATTGATGTGGCATCGTCCCAGTGTTCAAAATGCGGTTAAAAAGATCAGTAAGCATGAGCACACCACGAGAGCCTAACGATTTCCACACTTCGATCGGAATATCGTCAGGTCCCACCGCCTTGCCGTTCTTCATGCGTCGAAGACAATTCCGAGTTTCATCAAGGGTTATTGGAGCAATAAGTCCCAGGTTAGGAGGTGGTTCAGACGGAATACTACCCGGGTGCTGAGTATTCAGCAGCTCCAAGAAGTAACTTCTCCACCTCTCCTTCACAGAAGCATGACTACAAAGCAGCTTGCCCTGGGAATCTCTGACGCAAAGACATTTTGTGATATCTTGCGTCGCTTTATCCCGAGCACGTGCCAATTTGTAGATGAGCTTCTGCCCCTCCACAGTTTCAAGTTTATCATATAGAGGTAATAAACTTTCACTGCGGGCTCTGGCTACAGCTCTTTTGCTGGCACGTTTCGCTGCTATGTACTCCAGTCTGTCTTCAGGAGAGTTGGAACGCTGCCACTCCTTAAATGCAGTCTTCTTATCATGAATCACCTCCTGTACCTTGTCATTCCACCACCATGTCTCCCTGTCCATAAGACGTCCTCCCTTAGAAACGCCAAGAACATGTTTACCAGCCGTAATAATTGCTGACTGAGCTCGATCCCAAGCATCCTGAGCAGTTTCGGTGTTAGTTGTTAAATTTTGACTGTTCACCTCTGCCAGAAAGTCGGTCTGCATCGGTCCATTCAGCAACCACCACTTGATCTTAGACTTACGCGTCTCGGCTAATTTCTTTATCGGGGGTAACGACATAATCCATGACAAGAAGACGATGTTGGGCAGTGAGGCTTTCACCAGGAATGACTTTACAGTTAGTTACCTTGCCAACATGACACCGCCTGGTCAATAGGTAATCTATTTGGGTTGAATGGAGTCCACTCGCATACGTAATAAGATGCTGCGGACTCTTTTGGAAGAACGTATTCACGATGGCCAGATCAGATGCAATACAGGTTCTTAGGATATTTTCGCCCTCTATATTGCGGCGACCGTGACCAAAACCACCGTGGACACGTTCATACGTATCCGCAGCCTTACCCACGTGACCGTTAAGGTCTCCCCCAACTATGATCACCTCGGTAGATGGTATAGCGAGTAGAACGTCTTCATATTGCTCCCAGAATGACTCCTTTTCGGCCCCGCTACAACCAGCCTGGGGAGCGTAAGCACTGATTAAGTTGGCGATAGCCCCCTCAACCAGTACCTTCACCCGGATCAGGCGGTCGCTGCGTCGGTCAACTTCGAGGAGACCATTCCGTAGCTCTTCAGATAAACTACTGCTACACCAGTTTTACCGGAAGGAGACCCAGTGTATATGAGCTGGTAACCCTGTCCGATGATACGGGACTTATTGCCCTTCCAGCGGGTTTCCTGAAGGAAAGCACACTGGACCCGACGCCTCATGAGTACATCTGTTAGTTCCCTGCATCGTCCGGTTAGAGAGCCAATATTCCACGTTGCAAAGCGGAGTTTCCTTCTGGGTACTTTCTTCTTTAGCCGTGTCCGTACTTGACACGGTAGCCCTTGCCCATTTAACACAGGTGTAGGGCGATGTGCCTGCGCGTCGTTTAGCGGCGACGCCCTAGCAGTACCCAGCAACATCTTTTTCCTTTTCATATGTGTGGCAGGTGGCGGCTTTTTAATGGAGCGATTGCCATCTGACCTCCAAAACCCATTTTTGAGGGAAAGCCAAGGATGAGAGGGGAAAAGATTAGTAGAAAAGGGGGGGGGGTGGGGGGTAAGGACACCACTTTCATGGATTGGGAAGGAGTATGACAGTGGTGGCTCGAGGATCCGGGGTCGCGTACCCGTATGCCCAGTACCAATATCGGACAGATATTTGGCCAGACACCCTCTGATACTATATATATATATATATATATATATATATATATATATATATATATATATATATATATATATATATATATATATATATATATATAATATAATATATATATATATAATATATTAATATATTATATATATATATATATATATATATATATATATATATATATATATATGTTTAAAAAAAATAATAAAGTCCAGATTATATCAACGACAAGTTACCTACTACCTCGAAGAACGCACTCAAGACCTCAGCATTACCGTTGGATTACGACGAGTGGCGATGACAAGACAAACGAGGCTTATACCTGACCTGACACGTCGACTTAAAAATAAAGAATATGCGTTACTATTCAGTGCTTTTGGGCAACTCTGAGTAAAACATATATGATATTATTTAATAGATTGGGATTTAAAATGTTAGCAGTTAATAAATATGTATGTTAAACTTCACCTTAATCAAAAACTGGAGAGTGGGTCAAATTTAGCTTGCAAGATTTGTCCCTTTAATCAAGTTAAATGGCATTTTTACGAAACATTACGACATTTTTGTGACGGATCAAAATTAAATTTGTTTATGTTACTGTAGACATCGTGGTGGCGTAGTGGCACAGCATATGAATGTAAATGCGACGGTTGTGGGTGCGATTCCTATTTGGGGAGAATCAAATCATTTACATTTTCTTCACTCAAAGACTTGGTTACAAGATAAAGTGGGAAATTGAGTTACATCATTCAATATGCATTGTCTCTGAAGGCGAAAAGCGAGGGATGGAGAGGATGAGGCGAGGAGCGAGGAGAATATACACTAGGTTTCCTCTACCTACCCTGCTATGTACGGGATATAATGTGTGAAGCTAAAGAAAAATTATGATAAAATAAAATTCCACTTTTAGTTCCGCCATTCAACATACAGTGTCTTCAATATGGACAAAAAGCGGAGGACGGAACGTGATAATCGATAAATGGATATAGTAATATATATAGTATTGGTGTAAACACCTGATATTTAAACATTATATATATTCTCTTTGATTCACTAAATCTCTACATTATCTAATTTTCTTCCTTTGAATTATAAATATTTTAACACGCTATGTAAAAGTAATGAGGAGTGATGTATACGATAGAATACTTAATGGGGAAATACTTGTACCGGTACGTCTTTGAGTGCTCCTAGTGTGTGTGCAGTACTCGTGCTTTCTTGTGTGTGCACTAGTACTAGTGCTAGTACTAGTTTTTGGGTGGTATCACTGTGTGTGAAACTAGTACTAATGAGATTCCAATTTTTTTACTTAACGGCAAACGGCACATAATTTTACTTTTATTTATATGACGATAGCAATTTGTTATATCGTTATATCTAAAGAACAGTGACTTTTATTGTAAAATATTAAGACAATTTTTATAGATAATTGCATGTTTAATATTGTCTGGATTAGTTTTACTGTAGCATTTACTATTTAATCAAAAGTGGCATTAAATCCTTCAGAATTTATCTAGCAAAGAGCTTTACTTTGCTCAATACAATAAAACAACTATTTTGGAATAAGTAATATAATTTAAGTAGTACAGTTTAATGCATTTTTTTGTGAATAAGCTCATTATCTCTAACTTAAGAATTTCTAATAGCCTTAATATGAAAACTTTATAAAAAACAAGTCATGTCAATAATCCAAGATTTGAACCCAATACTAAATATTTCTACACATCAATAGTTTCCATTTTTTGAAATATTCTTTACCATTTCTCTCTAAAGTCTAAGCGCGGCAGATCCTCATCCATTTTGTTTCTCGTTACTTGTATTTTGTCTCGTTAGAAAAAGCAAAGTCAACATAATTGGGCTTTCCATGAAATTCGTGGATTATTTTCGTCTGAGTCAGCGTTAGAATATTTTTTTAAAATTGTTCAAAAATTATTTGAAATACAATTTATTTTGTTATGTAAATATTATAATGTGAATATAATTATGATGATGTATAAAGTACTCAATTACAGTTTGAGGTAAGAGGAGGCCTCGGTTGACCTTCGAAGACACAGTGTTAAAGATACTGGAGGAAGATAACGCAAAAATCATGAAAACTCCCCAGATATAGTTACAGATATAGTTCCCCAGATATAGTTACAGATACAGTTATATAAGAGGTAGATATATGAAGAGGTTATGACAGTGGACGAGGCGAAAGAGGTGCAGGAACCGCAGCGTTTGTCGCTCCATCCTCTCTGACTACCCCAAATATGGAACTTAAATCTAAATAATAATTTTACATACCTTCCAAGGGAAATATTTTTGTACAACTATTTTTCTATCCTATCAAAGAAATTTTGACTTAATCGAGTGAATTTCCCGAACGTTGATAACGTTTCATTGATTCTTGTCATTTTTAGCTTATATTGTATTCCGACTGTATATTGTATTCTATATAGTACTGTATATAGACGCTCAACGCGCCACTATGCTTACGATTGGAATTGAACCCATGACCATCCCACTTACATTCAGATGAACTATTCAACTACAGCACACTGACCTCAAATATTTGGGACGATTTCCCTTTACCTCTTTGTAATTAATGTACAGTAACTCCATTAATTCCTTTACAGTGGTAAAGCAAATTAAGACTGATTGAATATTAATATTATTGTGCTGTCATAATAATATTATAACTCGATTCAACTGATTAAATAAAACGGTTGGCTCTGTTTGCGGCTGTGGGATGTTCTTGATTAAAAAAATCTTGTATATTTTATTAGCCCTTGTGCGTTTTATTGAAATTATATATGATATGGTGAATTTAAATTAAATTAAAGTCGAAATTTTTAAAATATGTTGTACTTACTGCATGTTTTCAGTTCAATTAAAAAAATTAGAAAGTTAAATACTTAAATAAAACAGATATTTGAACGCGGCAGGATTTGATATCGCGCCTCATGAAAAACGCCCAAGCGTTCTGACCACTAAGCCATGTGTTCTCATCGAGCTGCGTCGAAATTTCTGTATGTATTTTTACCACTTATTTATATTATTAGCATGTCTGTAGGGAGATTTTTACAAATTTCCGCTACCCAAAGATTACTGCTAAGAACTTTGCATTTGGCAAAAGAGAATGCTATTTTCCTCTTCAAGTATTTGCTACCTTAAAAATAATAAAAATGATAAAACTACACAACAGAATATTACAAGGAAGCCATCTTTAGTTAGAATATTTCATGTATAGGGGCCTTAGTGTCTTATTGTAAGCTGACGGTTATAGCTTCAATTCCTATTCGAGGATAATTAATTATTTTAATTTTTCTTATACTGGCAACACAAGACAAAGTAGACTCGTTGAGAGAGGTAGAAGCGGGGAACGGAGAGTCTTAACAAGCTTTCTTTCTGACCCGCTATGTGCGGGATAGAGAGAGACTAAAAAAGAGAGGCTAAAGAGGCAAAAATTGATAAATGATTTTAAAAAGAAATGAAATTATTAAATATATACTATTGCTGTAGCTGTTAATATACTTTATGAAGGTCTATGTCAATATCCTAAAAGGTTCTTCTTCTTCTTCCTGGCATTAGTCCCGGCTTTTGCCAGGGTCTGCCTTCCGACTAAGCCTACTCCACTTTGCACGGTCTTTAACATCCTCAGTGGACAATCTATTGGCTCTCATATCTTGTGTCACGACATCCAGCCATCGCTTCCTTGGGCGTCCGGGTGGTCTAACTCCAGGGACAGACATGTCAAGGCACTTCCTTCCGACATAGTTCTCAGATCGGCGCATAACATGGCCATACCATCTCAGGCGACGCTCTTGGAGCTTATCCGCTACGTCACGGACCCCAAGACTACCTCGAATGAATGTGTTGCGTATGCGGTCGGACCGCGTAACGCCACACGTCCATCTCAGCATCTTCATCTCCGTGACGTGAAGCTCCTGAGTGTGCCGAGATAATGTTGGCCAACATTCGCTGCCGTATACAAGAACCGGTCGGATAATGCTCTTGTATATCAGTCCCTTGAGCTTGGGCGGTATTCTGCTATCACAGACTACACTAGTGACCTCCCGCCATTTGGCCCAGGCAGCGTTTATACGGGCATGGATGTCGTGGTCGATGCCTCCAGACTCATGCATAACGGCTCCAAGGTACCTGAACTTCTCCGACTTAACGGCTGGCTCAGGCCCGATATGGATGGTGCTCGAGTCCGGGTTCCCGCAAGCCATGTACTCCGTCTTCGACACATTCAGTTTGAGACCACCGTTCTCAAGCGCACCCTTCCAGGCGTTCACTTTACGCTCCAGCATCAGTCGGTTCTCGTCGATGAGTACTATGTCATCGGCATACATCATCAGCCACGGGGGCTGGCATTGGATGTGAGCCGAGACAGTATCCAGCACTACATTGAATAAGAACGGACTAAGAGCTGAGCCCTGGTGAACCCCTACAGTAATCGGGAAGGGCTTGGTGTCGCCAACAGCGGTCCTAACCACTGAAGCGGAGTCGTTGTACATATCTCTGATAACCTCAATATAGGCTTCAGTGATCCCCTTGGATCGCAATGCCCACCAGATACACTGACGTGGCACACAGTCAAAGGCCTTCTGCAAGTCCAAAAGGCCACATGCAGAGCTCTCCTTTTTTCCCTGTAAGCCTCCATCAAAGTTCTGAGGGCAAAAAATGGCGTCCATAGTGCCTGATCCTGGTTGAAACCCATACTGAGACTCAGAGACAGTACATTCTTGGCGGAGCCTGAGGCCGATCATGCGTTCGAAGAGCTTCATGGTGTGGCTCATAATCTTAATGCCCCTATAACTACCGCAATCTTGAACACTGCCCCTTCCTTTGTAAATAGGGATAATAAAGCTCTGCCGCCACTGATGTGGCATCTTTCCAGTATTCAAGATACGGTTAAACAGGTCAGTAAGTATAAGCACACCAAGAGAGCCCAACGATTTCCACGCTTCGATTGGGATGTCGTCAGGTCCTACCGCTTTTCCGTTCTTCATGCGTCGAAGACAATTACGAGTTTCGTCACGGGTTATTGGAGCAACAAGTCCGAGGTTAGGAGATAATTCAGGAGGAAGACTACAAGACTGCTGAGTGTTCAGCAGCTCCTTAAAGTAGCTTCTCCATCTCTCCTTCACAGAGGCATGACTACAAAGCAACGTGCCCCGAGAATCTCTGACGCAAAGACATTTTGTAATATCCTGCGTCGCTTTATCTCGAGCACGAGCCAGTTTGTATATGAGCTTCTGCCCCTCCACAGTTTCAAGTTTATCGTACAATGGCGACAAACTTTCTCTGCGGGCTCTGGCTACAGCTCTTTTGCTGGCCCGTTTCGCTGCTATGTACTCCAGTCTGTCTTCAGGAGAGTTGGAATGCTGCCATTCTTTAAACGCAGCCTTCTTTTCCCGAATCACACCCTGCACCTGGTCATTCCACCACCATGTCTCCCTGTCGATTTCACGCCCACCCTTAGTAACGCCAAGAACTCGCTTGCCCGCCGCAATGATTGTTGAATGAGCTCGATCCCATGCAGTCTGAGCGGTCTCGGTGTTAGTCAGTAGATTTTGACTCTCCACCTCCGCCAAGAAGTCTGTCTGCATCGGCCCATTCAACAACCACCACTTAATCCTAGGCTTGCGTTTCTCAGCTACTTTCTTTTTCGGGGTAACATTATAGTCCATGACAAGGAGGCGATGTTGGGCCGTCAGGCTTTCGCCGGGAATGACCTTACAGTTGGTCACCCTGCCTATATGACACCGTCTAGTCAGCAAATAATCAATTTGAGTTGAGTGGGATCCGTTCTTATACGTTATAAGGTGTTGAGGTTTCTTCTGGAAGAAAGTGTTCATGATGGCCAGATCAGACGCAATGCAGGTTCTTAGAATATTTTCTCCCTCTGCATTGCGAAGACCATATCCAAAACCCCCGTGAACACGTTCATACACCTCAGCGACCCTACCCACGTGACCGTTCAAGTCCCCCCCAACTAAGATTGCTTCGGTAGACGGTATAGCGAGTAGGACCTCTTCACACTGCTCCCAGAAAGTCTCCTTTTCAGCCGCGCTACAACCCGCCTGGGGAGCATAAGCACTGATTAAGTTTGTGATTACGCCCTCGATCAGTACCTTTACCCGCATCAAGCGGTCGCAGCGACGGTCAACTTCAAGAAGCCCATTCTGAAGCTCTTCAGAAAGCGCTACCGCTACACCGTTTTGCCCGTAGGTGACCCAGTGTATATAAGGCGGTAACCCTGTCCGATGTTACGAGACTTATTGCCCTTCCAGCGAGTTTCCTGAATGAAAGCACACTGGACCCGACGTCTCATGAGTACATCTGCGAGTTCTCTGCCTATATATCCTATAATATCCTAAAAGGTTGTCCTTGGAAATAATAAAATAAATTTTTTCCTAGTAATATTATTTTATTGTAACATTTACTAGCGTTCAAATCATATAATTTATAATTTAAATAATTTATAAGTATGTTATATATGTATATAAAAAATATATTATAACAAATTTCATTTAAATCATGTGATGGCATATTTTTTATACTTTAAATCAGGTCGCGAACTATCTCCGAGGTCGTAGTTTACTAATAATAATACTTTTAATATAATTCAGTGTGAAAATATGCAATATAAAATTAAAATTTCAACTTGGAATTCATTCTTATGATCAAATAATATATAAAAAAATATAATTTATCAAATGTGGATGATCAATAATTCCAAACATACTTGTCCTACTAAATACACCTATAATTAAGTGATTTAAGTGCGCGGGCGGCGTTGAGCTCCGCCACTCGACGATTTCAGTCGTTTTCATCTTCTTCTTTTTAGCTTGCCAGTTGGGCACAATTCACTTGGCCAATGTCACGTTGAATGGAATACACTCTTCTGTGTACTGTACGGTATAAAAGAGAGGTAACATTACTCATTAGAAGAATGCATGTTTAAAAGAGATCCAATTAACATATTTCATAAATATTTACAGTATATACACAATATAGTAGGTAAGTAATAAATAATACGTCACATGGTTAATAGTTTGTAATTTGATATTGCTATATTTACATAAGGGACTAAACACAAACAGTAACAAACACTGAACATTGACATGACGAGCAAATTTGAGAGGGAATCCTCCCTCATCATATATGAGAGGAAATAGTGTAGGACAGGAGAAAAAGATTTTTCAGTCGTTTTCACTTCTGGCAGAATGCGTATACAGGATAAACCCAAAAAAAAAACCGAAATAAAAAGAAAAAAAATCCTGTAAACTAACAATTCTCATACACACAACATCCAGTTTCCGTAGATATAAATATACTTAGGTGAAATATTAATATTTCAAGAAGAATGGAAACATAAAAGAAAAGATATCGAGTCCGTAAACTAGAATGACATGAATGTAATATCCATTTTTTGTTTGAAAACGCGATTCGGTAATGTAACGAGAGTGTTTCTTATGAAATATCTATAGGTAGACGTCTGCATTGTGGTTTAGCTCGTTTAGAGTTGTTTGATTTTTAACGCGAAGGTATTGGGTTCGATGAGGAAATATCACTATTGTGTGTAATTATAGTTATAGTTGAGTATAGCTGAGCTTAAGGATAGGTTTAAACTTACTAAATATCATCCAAAGCGGAAAAAATTTAGCAAAATTACGCAGATGCTGTCGTGGCACAGCGCGTCATTGTATGATTGCAAACGCAACAAAGGGGGTCGAATCACAATCGGGGGAAAAATAATTTAATTTATCGCTCTGGTAACAAGAGGAGCTCTAACATTGAGCTCTACCACTCAATAGTGAAGAACGGAGTGTTTTACACTAGGTTCCCTCTGTCTACCCTGCTATATGCAGGATAAAGCGTAAAGCTATTAAAAGCCGTCTACGCATTTCTATCTACGTCGTCTTGAAGAGATATATATATATATATATATACATATATATATATATATATATATATATATATATATATATATATATATATATATATATATATATATATATATATATATATATATATATATATATATATATATATATATATAGAAAAATAAACATATTTACAGAAATCAATCATCTTAAAAAGTATTTCATACAAATGGACATTATATTGATATCACAAATGTATTATCAAAGGAGTTATTACACTAAAAGTATTCGTATCAATACGATCAAATTATGATTTTTACAAAGAAATGATCCGAAAAGGAAATCCATATAATATGAAATATAGTACACAAAATTATTTATAAACAGAATAAGTAATATTAAATGTGTAAAGATGATTAATTTTTTTTATTTCTTATTGTGGAAAGATAGAACACGGCGTTAAGTTCCATCATTAAGTCTCCAAAATAATGTTGGATATATGCGTACTATATCTAAAGCTTATATAAACCTATAACTTATTGTATTTGGATAATAATACCGGATATTGAATGCTGGGTATAAAACTTATGTTATACGCTAATTAAATATGAGAAATTAAGGCAGGAAAGCTAGGTATTTATTTCTTTATGATAAATTGTATTTGAACAGTTGAAAATAAATGATAAAATATGTCTACGTTCATAAAAATATTATTTATTGTTCCTGTTAGCTTATTTTTCTCAAGATATGAGCCAATTATTTTTAATTTGAACTATTTGAGAAAAATATTTATATAATGCTATGGACGACGCAAAAGTACTTATATTCACAAAGATAAAGATAATTTTATACCATCTAGTTTTATCAAGTCAAATAAGCCCATTTTACACAATTCCTATCGCATTGTTGTACATATAGTACATAAGGTACTCTTGGACCGCCATAGAACTAGATTAAACTTGTTGGTAAGTGGACCGCAGTGAGCGTGTTAATCGATCAAATAAATCCACTTTAAAAAAATAGCTTCGCGTTTTATCTATTGTATATTTATTGTTGATACTACATTTCTTATTTTCCACATAATTGTAGAGACATTACGTGTTGTTCTGTTACCAGAGCGAGGAAATTAAAATATTTAATTTCCCCAACTAGATATTGAACTTACGGCCCCAAAAAAATTGGGATAAGTATCTCAATTTTTTTTGTTGCTTCAGCAGAGAAAACCTGAACGCAGCACTATTTTACGACAAAGTCGGGTACATACACAAATATCAATATTATAACATTTATATTGGTACAAAAAATACATAATATATTATAATAGAATAAAGAACAAGGGAATAGTACAAAAGTGGAAGACTTTAAGGAAAGGTACGTCGAAAAATAAACGAAAATGTCAACGTTGATAACGCAGGTATTATCTAGAGACTTCAGAGACAGCATTAGTGTGGATTATGCGTGGAACGATGACTGGCCTGTATTAATGGGCTAAGGAAGAAAATTACTGAGACTTACAAAGTTATCTCGTTATACTTGCTTATTATGATAATGTAGTGATTAAGCTCTCTGCCTTTTTTTGTGATTGCATAAAAAAAAATTGTTGTCCGTCTGTATGTCTGTCCATCTGACATTTTTCTCAAGATCACGTGGAGGAGTCAAGCTGAAATTAATTTGAAATATCCAAGTATTTAGACCCTCGGAGCTCAGAAAATATTAAAATAAGTAAAAAAGGTATCTGCAGTTATAGTTATATAGGTGCAGATTTGAGTATTTAGCTTAGTTTTTGCCACAATCATAGAATTAATGTCGTCGGGTAATCAAAATCTGAAGGTACTTCCCCTTGACTCACAAATATGGAATTTACTAAGAATTTAGAATTAGAAAGAGTGGGAAAAATTTGTACATTGTAAATAAAGGAATCCGAATATCCGAAAATTGGAAATTATAGGTGTATACCTATAACAATCAAATTACATTTCCTACAAAACGAATGCATTCGCTTGCAAATTTAAGCTTGTCAGTAAGGTAGTCAGTTTCCGTCGTAACAGTCATATTAAGATTTTTATATACACACATACATCCATACATACACACTTACACACACACATACATATAAATATACATACACACTTTCTCCCTAGCGGGTTCCCGGTGAGAATGTAGCGCCAGAAGCTACGGTCCCTATGTCTCTTTCGCATTATTCTCTGTTATTAACTTCTGCATATATGTTCTCCCGGGGGTCCTCATGCTTTTTACGCGCCTTTCCTCCAGTATCTTCCATACTATGTTCTTGAAGGTTAACCGAGGTCTTCCTCTTCCACTCTTACCACTGGACAGATTAAGAGATTCGATTTCTTCTCTTACCACTGGACAGATTAAGAGATTCGATTTCTTTGCTCAATACTCTATTCCACAGATACTATGGTAAGAAAGTTGAACCTACTTTCACAACACTTCATACTTTATTTACCGCCTGAATTCAAAATAGAGAATTGACTGGCGGAGATTAACGCGGAATATTTTTTAGTATCAAAAGCTGTTTGTATTAATTTTTTATTCTTTTTTTATTCTAATTTGGTATAATGATAATACAATTAAGATACGCTGAATATATATAAATTTATTCTCAAGCGTCTTCGATCGTTAAGTAACTCTAACTTGTTTTTAAGTTCAAACCGCAATATTTTGTAACAAAAGGCCTTAAAATCTAAGTTCTTACTTCATTATTTGTATTTCTCTTCAACTTTAGAGAATTGAGGTTCCCAAGGAGGATTATTTTTGCCTGTCAGCAGTACGATTTCACAATATACTGGGTAAGGCCAAAATACTAGAAAGGCTTTTGATAACTTTTATAATTATTTTAACATGTTTCAAAAGATAACAGTGACAATTTTCTTCGTTTTATATTTTCTTTTTACATTGAAGATATAAATTATAAAGTACACACTACACATATAGGCTATGAACTGCACTTGTGGCACTTGTGGTGCAGCAGATTATAGGTTCGATTTCCACTAGGGATCATTAACTATTTTTATTTAACCACCCTCGTACAAGTTCCACCACTTAACACAAAGTGTATCGAATTTGAAAGAAAAGCAGAGAACGTACGTCTTAATACAAAGTTATCTAAAGCAAAGTTGTATAAAGCGTATAGCGCTTAAATGAAAATATATATTTGTAAATTAATCTTTTTTCATATATATTATAAACATAAAATTTAACTATATATAAAACTTAATCTTAAAGGTTGGCATCGACTACAAGATAAAAATTCAAATTTTATATAACTTAACATTTATATGGGACCAGCTCTCGAGCACGACCTACAATGTAGAGAAGTATAGAATTCATTCATAGTTAGGGGAGTAATTGTGTAACAAACATACAATAAAAACATACAATCGAATTAAAATCCCCCTCCTTTTTATGAAGCCGGTTAAAAAGACAGTCTACAACAATATCGATCTACATTCGCTTCGCTGAGTTGCGATTTAGAAACCTCTTAATTGAAAAAGCCCTTTGTGTTTTTATACTTCGTCTATTTTTATGTAAATTGAGTTTCAATTAAAAACGTCAGGATTTTTGTTTTTTTATTTCATATAATTGGAATTGTTTTCATAACAAACCGTAGAACTTAATAAAAGTATAAATATATGTGAAATATAATATATAAATAGCCTTCGGTGTAAAACAGCATAATATATATATATATATATATATATATATATATATATATATATATATATATATATATATATATATATATATATATATATATATATATATATATATATATATAGCATAATATATGTATATATATATATATATATATATATATATATATATATATATATATATATATATATATATATATATCTTCTTCTTCCACTTAGCATTATCCCGGCCTATTGCCAGGGTCTGCTTTCCTACTTAGTCTACTCCACTTTGCACGGTCTTGAGCATCCTCAGTGGTTAGTCCATTGGCTCTCATGTCGTGCGTCACGACGTCCAGCCATCGCTTCCTTGGGCGTCCGGGGGGTCTTACTCCAGGGACAGACATATCAAGGCATTTTCTTCCGACGTAGTTCTTAGGCCGGCGCAAAACGTGGCCATACCATCTCAGACGACGCTCTTGGAGCTTATCCGCTACGTCACGGACCCCAAGACTACAAGCAACAAGCCCGAGTAACGCCACACATCCACCTCAGCATCTTCATCTCCGTTACGTGAAGCTCCTGAGTGTGCCGAGATAAAGCTGGCCAACATTCGCTGCCGTATAGAAGAACTGGTCGGATCATGCTCTTGTATATCAGCCCCTTGAGTTTGGGCGGTATTCTGCGATCGCAGACCACACCAGTGACCTCCCGCCATTTGGCCCAAGCAGCGCTAACCCGGGCGTGGACATCGTAGTCGATGCCTCCGGACTCGTGCATAATGGATCCAAGGTACCTGAACTTCTCCGACTTAACGGCTGGCTCAGGCCCGATGTAGATGGTGCTCGAATCTGGGTTCCCGCAAGCCATGTACTCAGTCTTTGACACATTCAGTTTAAGACCAAAAAGATCAGTAAGCATGAGCACACCACGAGAGCCTAACGATTTCCACGCTTCGATCGGAATATCGTCAGGTCCCACCGCCTTGCCGTTCTTCATGCGTCGAAGACAATTCCGAGTTTCATCAAGGGTTATTGGAGCAATAAGTCCCAGGTTAGGAGGTGGTTCAGTCGGAATACTACCCGGGTGCTGAGTATTCAGCAGCTCCAAGAAGTAACTTCTCCACCTCTCCTTCACAGAAGCATGACTACAAAGCAGCTTGCCCTGGGAATCTCTGACGCAATGACATTTTGTGATATCTTGCGTCGCTTTATCCCGAGCACGTGCCAATTTGTAGATGAGCTTCTGCCCCTCCACAGTTTCAAGTTTATCATATAGAGGTAATAAACTTTCACCGCGGGCTCTGGCTACAGCTCTTTTGCTGGCACGTTTCGCTGCTATGTACTCCAGTCTGTCTTCAGGAGAGTTGGAACGCTGCCACTCCTTAAATGCAATCTTCTTATCATGAATCACCTCTTGTACCTTGTCATTCCACCACCATGTCTCCCTGTCCATAATACGTCCTCCCTTAGAAACGCCAAGAACATGTTTACCAGCCGTAATAATTGCTGACTGAGCTCGATCCCAAGCATCCTGAGCAGTTTCGGTGTTAGTTATTAAATTTTGACTGTTAACCTCTGCCAGAAAGTTGGTCTGCATCGGTCCATTCAGCAACCACCACTTGATCTTAGACTTACGCGTCTCGGCTAATTTCTTTATCGGGGTAACGACATAATCCATGACAAGAAGACGATGTTGGGCCGTGAGGCTTTCACCAGGAATGACTATGCAGTTAGTTACCTTGCCAACATGACACCGCCTGGTCAATAGATAATCTATTTGGGTTGAGTGGAGTCCACTCGCATACGTAATAAGATGCTGCGGACTCTTTTGGAGGAACGTATTCACGATGGCCAGATCAGATGCAATACAGGTTCTTAGGATATTTTCGCCCTCTATATTGCGGCGACCGTGACCAAAACCACCGTGGACACGTTTATACGTATCCGCAGCCTTACCCACGTGACCGTAAGGTCTCCCCCAACTATGATTACCTCGGTAGATGGTATAGCGAGTAGAACGTCTTCATATTGCTCCCAGAATGACTCCTTTTCGGCCCCGCTACAACCAGCCTGGGGAGCGTAAGCACTGATTAAGTTGGCGATAGCCCCCTCAACGAGTACCTTCACCCGCATCAGGCGGTCGCTGCGTCGGTCAACTTCGAGGAGACCATTCCGTAGCTCTTCAGACAAAACTACTGCTACACCAGTTTTACCGGAAGGAGACCCAGTGTATATGAGCTGGTAACCCTGTCCGATGATACGGGACTTATTGCCCTTCCAGCGGGTTTCCTGAAGGAAAGCACACTGGACCCGACGCCTCATGAGTACATCTGTTAGTTCCCTGCATCGTCCGGTTAGAGAGCCAATATTCCACGTTGCAAAGCGGAGTTTCCTTCTGGGTACTTTCTTCTTTAGCCGTGTCCGTACTTGACGCCGTCCGTACTTGTACTTGTACGCCGTTACGGTAGCCCTTGCCCATTTAACACAGGTGTAGGGCGATGTGCCTGCGCGTCGGTTAGCGGCGACGCCCTAGCAGTACCCAGCAACATCTTTTTCCTTTTCATATGTGTGGCAGGTGGCGGCTTTTTAGTGGAGCGATTGCCATCTGACCTTCAAAACCCATTTTTGTGGGAAAAGCCAAGGATGAGAGGGGAAAAGATTAGTAGAAAAGGGGGGGGAGTAAGGACACCACTTTCATGGATTGGGAAGGAGTATGACAGTGGCGGCTCGAGGATCCGGGGTCGCGTACCCGTATGCCCCGTACCAATATCGGACAGATATTTGGCCAGACACCCTCTGGATATGGATATATATATATATATATATATAATATATATATATATATATATATAATATATATATATATATATATATAATATATATATATATATATATATATATATATATATATATATATATATTGATTCTATATATTTCATCGGTTTCTTCAATCAGAACATAAGCCTAAACGTTTAAGTCTTAAAACACAAAGTTCATTTCTTTCAGTACTTCTACATAATTTTGACTCATGTACTCTCCTCAAATTACTATTGACATAAAAATATAAAAGCAAAAATATCATATAAAACAAGTTTTTTAACAATAGATTTATTCATGTAACAATGGATCAGATAACAGCATTATATCAACATATATCAAGAAATTCTCTAACAAAATATTTGATATATTGCCTGTTTTATTGCGTGTCTTCTATTAAAAAAGTTATAGTAATTTTTTTATTCCATTGCTATTTATACTGAAAAGTAATGAATTTAATTATTTTTAATAAGACGCTTGGTTCGCTCCTTCCTATTCCATTGTTGAGACATCGCGAGTTGATTGGCGCAACTAAACGCCGCACTTTGTCTTGCCAAAGCAACGGAATGTAAGTAATCCATTATCATGATTTATATCCTCTAAAACTATTCTGTTTACACTCAGATTCTATCCCACTGCGACAACCATTTGCATATTAAATTTTACAAAATGAAAAAATATATTTATCAATATTAAATCTCACATTTTTTCTCTTATATTCAAGCTTTACACGTTCCGCTAATCAAACATTATATAATAATTTATACGGAGACCGTATTTGTTTCATAACATTTACAAGAGTGTTAATATCCATTTTTATCCGACCGCGCGACGCATAGGTAATGTGTTTTACATTTTTAACATTTTAAAATATATATTATTTTAAAGTTGTTAACTACTCTTGTTAATGTTTATTTTAAACAGTTGTTTTTAAAATTTTAATGTACTATTTCACTTTGTCCTCAATAGTTTTTTATATATCAATATTATTTAGGACCGACGTGGCGCTGAGGCTGGCGTGTTTGTGGGTTCGATTCCCACTTGGGGAAAATGAATTATCTTCATTTCCTTTGCGCTGGCAACAAGGAAAAGCCCGGCGAAAGGCGGAAAGTGGGGAACAGAATCTTAACACTAGATTCCTTCTGCCGCTAGGCTGCTATGTGCGGGATAGAGCGTGGAGCTATAAAAAAATCACATACGTAAAGTGGCTCAACTTAGGCACTTCGTCAAAAAGTATTCTTGTTTTGATTCCAGGTTCTAGATTCGATATGTACAATACATTTACAATATACATATACTATGTTAAGAATTAAATATAGGTATAGCCATTATTTCCAGGTGGATTCTTGTTTTCTTATGTATTGTTGAATATCTATACGAATAATAGAAAGCCGTTGAATTTATTTGATCTGGCGCGTTAATATCAGGAACTACTGACAAGAATTTAAAAAAAAGAAGCATTTTAGTACAATCTATATGTCGAGGAAGGCTATATTACCATGTTAATTGTTTCAATGTAAGCTATTATACATTTTAATGTTATCTCAGGCGCTTAAAATGTGTTCTACACTACTTCTACTTGTTTTCATTGGAGGTAAAAATCTAGAGGAAGCTTTATGTACATACTTTCCATATTTTATATAAATAATAATATAGTTTTTAATTTAAGTTTTTAATAAAATAATATTAAATCAAACTAATGCAATCAAGCAAAGTCCTCTAAACTTTACCTTATAAATGGAAATGGGACTTCACTCAAGCTATAGAAGGTGAAATTAAAAAGAGTTGGCTCCGTCACATCGTAAAGGGTCTAATCGTCAAAGTTGCGAAGTACCGATTTCTGCAAGTCACTTCTAAAATGGATAGCTTAAATGCGATCGTTTAAACGTTTCGATCGAGTAGAATATTTTGGAAATCGTCGTTTAAAATACATTTTTTCATTTTGCTTGTATTTTGTAAAGATTAGAGAGAAATATTACAAGACACTCCTTTCTTTTCAGAATATTAAGTTAAAGTAAATAAAATATTTCTAATAAAACTTATTTTATAAAGAACACTTCGTTAAAATATAAATTATATAAGAATTAATAAAAATTATAGTAAAAATCATCTTCAGGTTTAAATAAATTAGTATTAATTACTAACTTATTGTATTTGGATTGTACTGGATTTATTGTCGATGGATAAGTTAACATGGAGTAGTGGGACAAGACAAAAGCATAAATATTCTTTATTGTACTAAAAAAAACATATGAGTAACAACATTAAAAAAAGCAGTACACAAAGGTGGACTTATTCCTATAAGAGATCTCTTCCAGCCAACCTATGGTAGTGGATGAGTTATTAAGCAGCGGGTAAGAATATAGTACAATTAATTCTATAATAAATCAGAAATACATATATAATTAATTATATGTCACACATAAATAAAACTTTATATATACAAATATGGAACTATAATATATACTAAATACTTACTTATACAAATACATAATATTCACAAACATAAATACACCATACAATATACATACATACACATATATAAATATACATATATACACATACACATACACATACATATATATATATATATATATATATATATATATATATATATATATATATATATATATATATATATATATATATATATATATATATATATATATATAATATATATAAAATAAATAAATACATAATACATACATACATAAGTGAGCTGTAAATAAGGTTATCACATTGATGACTGCATTATATTGAAAACATTTTCAAGATTCAGAGTTAAATCAGACGGATAAAAGAGAACTGAATCTCTTAATAGCGAACTCTTTCTACATATCTTTCAAGTACAAAAGATGAGCGACACGTCAAGCAAAAAAAAAAATCTTTAAAAATCTATAATAATATTGAAAATTTAAACTTTAAATTCTTTTGAACAAGTGTGTCAACGTGTAAAGGAAATAAATATTTCGTAGCACGTAAATTAAGCTCATATACTATGCAAGTCTGTATATGTAAAGCATGCATCAATATTTACATTACAACGCGCGCGGACTTTTGTTTGTACAGATTTATTTATTTAAAACCGATACCATCTGATGCGATGATGTCCTCCAATTCTTGTTACTCTATGTAGAAGCTGTCATGGCATTTCCTCTCTTTGGTACTAAAACATGATGTGGCGTCGGATTCCGCCACTCAAAAGGATATGACTCAAAAATTAGGCGGAAAGCGCGGAAATGGAGTTTCTTAACACTGGGTACCTACGGTACCGTACGGTGCCTACCCTATCATGTGCGGGATATAGCGTGAAGCTAATTTAATTTTTTTATAGTTAATATTTTTATAATTTTACCATCGCTTAAGTTATAATAAAATAAATCTTCATAATATCGTATCGCCATCGTCTCGTTTACATCTAAGCTACCTTAGCTTTTATGAAGCAACAATAAGGCAGCTAGGATTAGCTCGTATTGTACTGTAACACTTAATACTCGTTCAGGATCCCGATAATGGCGGCATCGTGATTTTACAAGAAACGATTGTCAAAGTACAATGAGAATATTAATGGCATTTCTATAGGATGAAATTGTAAAAGCTATGTGTGTTTTGTGTTTGAGTAACAGGTTTCTCTTAAGGATTTGAGAGTAAATTTCCTATTTCCCTACATAAAATAACTAGTCGTGGCGGAAAGCGGATGGTCTTAACACTATGTTGCCTCTGCCTATCCTGATGTACTAGAAAAAATTGATTGTTAAAAATCACATACATATATATGTATGTTACATACATACAATACATGGAATATACATATATTGAATATATTGAATAAATTATTTATAGGATTTAGAATTTTTATGTTGAAGATTTAGATTAAGAACTGAACTTTTCTGTCTTGGCATTCTTATAAATATAATAATATATGATATATTATAATTATTTTTTCCCATGCATTTTTCATTCGTTTGTAATTTTGAGAAGTAGGATTTTATATGAATATTTTCACGATATTTAACGTGACAAATAAGTTAATTATATACAAAATATACCTATACATAACTACGTAAGTAACTTACATACATACATAGCTTCACGTTTTAAACTTAGCGGTGTAGTCAGAGAGAACGGAGCACCAAACGCTGCGGTCCCTGCATACCTCTTTCGCCTCGTCCACTGTCATTAACCTCTTCATACATGTTGTATAGGGGGTCCTCAAGCTTTTTACGTGATTCCAGTAGCTCTGTAAGTAACTTAATGTAAATAATGTGTGTAACAAAATGTTATTCAGCATACAGCGACAAAACGTGCCAGCAATATATTGTTTTAGAGTCAGCAAATATAAGCTTGAAAAGTAAATTATTTACATTTGAAACGGAACGGCGGGTATAAAGCGAGGCATTAGCTTTATTACAAGAACAGTTCGGCTCCGTTTTAACGTGACCGCATTTATATTTACTACATAGGCATAATAATAATAATGCATTTAGATTTCATTTAATTTTTTAATTTATTAAGGTTATTATATAGTATAGTATAGAAGAAAGTACTTTGACTGAGATTATTCAGTATTTTCTTCTGGTAACAAGGTAAAGTGCGGCGTTGATATCCGCTTAACACTAGGTTCCTCCCTCCTACAGCTCCCTTTGCCTACCCTGCTATGTACGTATACAGCGTGAAGTTAAAAAAAACATATTTAATACTTTTTGCATCATTTCATAGGAAAAATTAAAAGCAATCTTGTTCGTGACTTTACTTTCGTATAGAGTTCAGTAAGAAATATTGCGTTGAATATAGAAACCGATCTATATTCAACTGATCCAAATTAAAATAATTTTTAATTGATGTAGGTTCGATTCCCAATCGGTTCCCACTTATTTCTACATTATTATTACCGTCTATTAAAATGCTAAGCTATATCCACTCTACATTTGGTCGCACTCTATCATCCTTGGGTCTTATCAAATCATCCCCACATCGTGTTAACAATGACAAGTGCGTCAGATCAAGTATTCCACAACCGTATAGATATGGCAAATAATTTTCGATCCTAAGCAAACAATTTAGTAGATTCGAGGGTACTTTGACCTGGATGAAGGAATAACGAATGAGCTTCTAAATGCGGTACGATTGGGCGGCCGTAATGGGAAAACGCATTAGGGTTCAAATGTTTCCATTGTAATTGAAGCCCATTCGAAAATGATCTGAAATTACGCTAGATTATATCTAGATGGTCATAATCGCCTCTGGTGGTAGTTTTGTGGCTGGTATGGTGGATTTTGGCAACTAGGTATCAGAGTATTCGTTTTTTGTTAGAGAAATATAGATTTTGAATTTTTGTAGAAAATTAATGTATACGCTACTGTTTTTTGCCTGGTAATCTCGATGGGTTCAATTCTGCGGAACGTCTTGATGCAATGTACAGGTAAAGCCAACGAATCTAAGATCACTGTATATCAAATAGGCGATTCGTGCACTAGCGGCAAGACTTGACATAACCAATTTAAAATAAGATAAAGATAGCGAACTGCAAACATGACCTATGGAAGAATTCTATTAGCCCTTCAAACCAAAACTAAAACACCTCTCTCCTCTCAGCCTCTAGGGATGATCATCCAGCCGTCATACACACTCTATACGATTTTGTTATTATTAATGAGAAAACACAACCATAAACGGATGGACGTCAAAAGTCCGTGGATATTTCAAATACACAAAGAAACCCTCGACACAATCAACGTAAAATTATTGATTTTCTCGATCTGATAAGAATTATAGATTCTACTAGTACAAGCGAGATAACGAAAATTTAATATATTATTGTATAAATTACATAAAATAAAATAACTGCTTATTCAACCTATGTATATATTGTAAGCTTATGGAGTATGTATTTTTAGTGTAGCCACAGTAGCCATTTTTCTGCTTCGCGAATCTCCTGCATATGTAGAGGGCTTTGCATGCTGAGTAATGAAATTAAAGCGACTAAAATCACCACAAAAATCGTGTTGTCATTCATATATATTTTTCTACATAATTACATAAACGCATATTGTAATATAAAGTTACATAACAAATATTATTAATTTTGAGTAAATGTCAAGAATTTCGCTATCCCACTGTGCAATGTGAGTCCGCTGCGCCGTGCCAAGACAGTACCAAGAAATATTACTTGTTAACTTGTAAAATATATCAAAACATTGTTTTATTATAAATCTGGCGTCAGTCTGGTAGATTTCAAGAAGTGATTCGCTTGGTCTTCTTTTGTTGAAAATAATATTTTTCCAATTCAATAGTTGAAGTTTATTTTGAAAAATGCATATGCCAGCTTAATAAATATGGCCTTCGTGGCACAGCGGCACACAGTATCTAGCTGCAAATGAGACGATTGATAACTTATGCTTAAAAAAACGTACAAATTATTAGAACGAATGGGAATTTAAGCCCGGCGCCAAGCGCTGAAGAATGAATTATTTTAATTTATTTACCAGAGTAAACCAGAATGCCTCGCAAATTGGGCGAAAATTGGAAAACGGAAACGTTATGTTTCCTCTGCTATATGCAAGGCCAAATTATGGAGATGACTTCCGATGATCAACTATAGAAAAGCAGGAAATAGTAAAGACAAGAACCACAGAACATATGGAGATTGTTACTGGTTGTTCCAAACACCTTTCACTCTTGAACAGAAGGGCTTTTGACCTTTTAATAATTATTAGATTATAAATATACATAAAGTAAATGATATTTTAATCGCAGGCTTCTGGAGTTTTTTAATGGTGAAAGTTCATATCTGTCTTTGGAATACTCTTAAAAAAGCTTTTTCCTTCAGAATAAATCAATGTAGTGCGATTCATATGTATAATATTTTGATATAGTATGGATAATATCTGAACTAGAACCTATTAGTATACGTCGTATTAAGACTGACTGTATAATAATTCAAGTGAGTATCAAAATTAATATGTATTTACAAACTCTACATACAATTTCACGTTTGCATAAAGTCAAAAGTATAATATGGTAATGAAGCACAGAGCTTACGCTTAAAACTATGGTTTCAGTTTCAATGACTGTTAAATATTTAAAAGTTCAAAGCTTTGTGAGGATATTGTATAAATATTCCATTATGAAAAATTAATGTGCATTTTGTAGTTTATTGTTGGGTAATTAGATGTATACATATACATACTAGTATATATTGCGTTATATGTATAGTTCCAGTTTCACGCAATGCTGATCACATAAACCTGGTGTAAGTATTTGCACCAGGTCTGTTGTCTATCAGAAGACAGAGAAGATTCATGAGAACATGGAGAATTTTCTTCTTCATGGAGTCTTCGAGTTTGTTAATTGTCGAAACTTAATACTGGTCTTTGCGTTACTATAGAAGGAAAATGAATATTAATTCATTCCCTCCAGTGAAGTACGAATTCAGAACTCTTGCAGCAGTCTCTATATTTATGTATTACCATCTTATCTTACCGTCTTATCATCTTTGCAAGGATAGTAAATAATAAATTACTTCATTCTTCATCACCAGAAACAACAGAAACAGACAAACAGAAACCAACAGACAACAGACACTAATTTTATCTAGTTATATAACAGAAATGAAAAAGAAAATCTATGTATAAACATATTTTTAATTAAAAAAAAATACTTTCCAGTAATCATGGTAAAAAATTTATCACGTTGAATTACCTGCATTCAATGTTTTTGTATAAGTGAAAGATCAAGAATTGAGCTATATTAATAATTAATTAACATTAATTCCTTAATCATCATCACAGCCGTTGTTCCGCCCATTGCTGGACATAGGCTTCCCCTAAGGATCTCCATGACGATCGGTCCCGCGCTATCCGCATCCAGTGGCTTCCGGCGACCTTGATCAAATCGTCGGTACACCTAGAAGCCATACTAATCTCAGACAGGTTGACGTCCGGGAGATTTTCGGTGTAGTGTCGGGTAAGCTTGGCTCTGGGATCTTTAGCCAAGATATCAACTGGTGCTAGCGAGGAGTACAATTTTTCATAGAAACTCTCTATATTCCTCAAGATTTCAGATCTACTCAAAACATTGCTACCGTCATCAGTTTTCAGCCTCGTCAGTTGACTTGGTACGGTGGATTTTGAAAAACTTCGACCCTACTGTACGGATTGTATCCACCATCTTATTGTTTAAATAGTCCACAACTACACTGTTCTGGAGGGCTTCGAAGCGGTTTTGAAGTTTGAGTTGAAAGCTCGCGGAGTGTTGAACTTGGGCGGGTACTGGTTGGAGCGTAGACTTTATCATTCGAGACCTTTCGAGCTTAATGTTCATATTCAATGTGCCTCGAACAAGTCGGTGATCGCTCCCAGTTTTAACGTTATTGATCACAGAGACATCATTGAATATTTGCTTCTTTGTCGACATGATAAAATCTATCTCATTTTTGACATTACCATCCGGACTCATCTAGGTCCACTTCCGAAGTTGAGGTTTCTTGAAGAAGAAATTCAGTAATATTCTAGTGGAGACCCTCCTTCTCTATGAAATCGATCAACATTTGGCCTTGTGCGTTCCGTTGTCCTAACTTCCAAATTGTCCCATTCTTAACTCGTCGCCGCAACGTTTCCCCAACCTTGCGTTGAAATCCCCCATCACAACTGTATAGTGCGTTTTGTAGCTATGCATGGCTTTAGAAATATCCTCATACATAGCCTCTCCTTTGTCATCTGGGTGTGCCAAGGTCGGAGCGTAGACCTGGATGACATTCAACAAATATCGTTTCGATAATCTGAGTATTAGGTACGCTACCCTATTCGACACACTTCCGACAGTAACCACGTTGTTGACGAGGGCTTTATAGACGATATACTCGATACTACCTAGGGACTGCTGGTCGCCTTCCCGGTAGTACAACAAGTTACCGGAATTCAGGATTACCGTGTCCTCCCCCTCTCTTCGGACTTCAGATAGCCTAATAATATCCCACTGTAACTTGTTAACGGCTTCTTCCAACTTTGCTAACTTCGCGTCGGTCCTCAGTGTGCGCGTGTTATATGTTGCCAGGTCGAATCATCGTTGGTGGTAGCCGGATCGTACCCGGTGATTCTTCGCACCCCTTGCCCCGCCGTTACCGTAGCCGCTATCGTAGCTAGGGATAGCAGGGCTGGCGGGGACTGGGGGCCGTCTTTGCCATAATCGCCAAAATTGCCACGCTTGGCATGCGGGTTGGCGATCGCAATTTGGCCTAGATTTCACGAAAAGCTGCTGCCCTTCTCCTGCTGGCTGTATTCCTTTAGTCGCCTTTTACGACACCCACGGGACGAGATGGATTGGTGCTATTCTAAGCTGGCATCCACACGGCAATTCCTTAATTAACTACACCCAAAATTATGGAAAAAGTGGAATGATAATAAAAACTAATTAAGTAATAAAAAACAGTAAATTTCATTTGCGTATGTCGTTTAGAGCGTCTTATTTCCGCTTTAAAATTAAAGCCACATTTCTTAAGAGGAATAAAACATCTGCCGCTCGTTAAGCATTTTAATGAGATAATCACGTTGTATGCGAATATTTGTGAGTAATTTTGTGAATTTATATTATATAGTGTAGGGCACATATATATGATGTTATATAATCTTAGTACCTAAGTAAGAAAAAAATGTAACTAAAAATTAAAAATTATTTTCAACCCCATTCTCCAATATATTCTATATATTGGAGATATATAGAATATATTGGAGATGGGGGGTATAAATATAACCAAATAACAACAATGGAGTATAAATATTACCAACTAATTTGTATCTTTTTATATATGTATTTCTATGATAATTTATATAAACAATACCCATGCTTTTTCGCTTTAATTTGCAGTTATCGTTCCAAGAAGGAAAGACCTTCAGAAAAATGTTAACGGCAGTTCCGTCGATCGTATGACATACGTCAATGTAGCAACTTTAACCTATACCTTTGTGCCAAAATGTCAAAAAAAACGGAGTGGTAGTTTTTTAAAAAACCATTTTAGACACATTAAATATCAATATTTTTTCCGTACATTTTAATAAAATAGATGAACTGTTACACGAATAATATGATTAGTTATCGACGATTATTTTATTTAGATTATTATTTAAAAAAAATTATATAAAATAGAATATAAATTATATATTTAGTCTCAAATATGAGTAGATAGGCAAAGATAAGCTAAAATAGCAAGCCTCTAATTAAAAATAATAAAAAAAATACGAACGTTATCTACACGGCATTTTCTGTTTACCTAGAACTATGAAATTTGGCAGGAAGTGACAGAAACGGCAAAATATCGAAATTTATACTATGTACATATATCACATAAATTAACCATTATAAACTTATTTTGCAGTGTGTTTCATATAAAATAAGTGAATACGTCTGCAAGCTAAGTTTATTAGTTTACAACAACATAAGTTGTAAATTTGTAAAAGTTGAGTAGGTCTAGGAACCTCCTCAGTCAAATGAACACTCATAAAATTGATACGGAACCTTTAATGCACGAGTCCAACTCGCACTTGACCGATATTTATTATAAATGTCGCTGTCTCTTTCTCTCCAAATAGAAAGTAAACCAATTGCAACTTTGTCTAGCTAAATTTGGGAACATTCAATAGTGAATCAAATCCATAGCTATTATATGACTTCAAGGTGGTATTCTTTTGTTTTTTCTATTATAATTTGAGATAAATAATAATATATAAAAAATATTTCACACAGATAGTATTTCCAGTGGAAAGCTAGTTAAGGTAGGTTTATTGTAGTCTTAAAATATAATACCTTATAATGTACGTACAATTTACATACATATGAATAGAATATGAAACAAACAGAAATGTCATGAATTTTAAATTAAAACTGATGTTTATTATTAAAATTGATCAAAAAAGCCATACAGCGACTGATTTATATTTAACACAAACATACATACAGGATATTGTGACTTATATTTACATATATATTGGAGTCGAGAATAACATTATTTTGAAAAAAGTATGGAAATAAATAGTTGCACGTTTTTTCTCACACAGGGAGAACGTTGCCACTCAGAATCAATTTTCTAGACATTGCACATTGAATTTTGGAATAAAACGCCATGTTAACGCCTTAGTCTTTTTACCAGATCAGAAAATTAAAAAATTTATTCCCGCTAGTATCTCACTAGGGGAAATAAATTTTCCCTAGTATCCCTCTAGGGGGAATATTTCTAGCCGATTGTGCCATTTTACAGTCCGTCCGAGTAATATATATATATATATATATATATATATATATATATATATATATATATATATATATATATATATATAATATATATATATATATATATATATATATATATATATATATATATATGTATATATATATATATATATATATATATGTATATATATATATATATATATATATATATATATATATATATATATATATTATATATATATATATATATATAGATATATATATATATATATATATATATATATATATATATATATATATATATATATATATATATATATATATATATATATATATATATATATTCATATTCGTTAATTAATGTTGTGAATTAAAGAATTAATAATATTATTTTATTTAAGAATTTTAGAATAAACTCGCTTGCACGCCAAAATGATTTTACTACAGATTATAAAATCTTTCATATTATCGGATTAACTTGATATAAAATGCATCTATTAAACGTATAAACCTGTCTCTATAAAAACGATATATTAGTGAAAGCCACATTAAAATCTGTTGCATTTTTGCCGTTACTATTTTGAAAGTTAGTATTTATCAAAACGGGAATCGATTATCACATCATATTTATTCTTTTTTATTACTTATTTTTAATATATTATTAGGCGTCTAAAACATTATTTAAAGAAATGAAATGAAAGAATGAATAATAAATAAATAACTAAGTGTTGACTACACTTCAAAAGATAGAAAACCTTGATAGACAGGCGCTTGGACGTAGCAGATCTGAGGAACAGGGTGTGGTTTCTCCCAAATATTGTAAATTAATTTCATTTTATCGCAGAAATATTTTTGGCAGCCGTAAACAAAATGAATGAAAAATAAAACCGTCTGCGCAAAGTCAGTCAAAAGCTTTGTATTTTCGAATGCTCGTGATTTCGTGCCAAGAAATATTTAGCGTAAGCTAATCTTCGGTTTGGTATAAAAATATAGAACGATATAAAATAATAATATATACTCGTAACTCAGCACATAACTAGGCATATCTTCAAATTTGATTTGGGAGAATTGCGAAATTTAATATTTATGTTTACAATATATGATGAACCAATAATATGCCAATCAACGCTTTATATACTAACAAGGTGAATAGTAATGGATAAGTAGATGCCACATGTATTGTATAGATAAATAAATGAATACATACATTTTTTCCCAGCTATGCTCGGGCGAAAAAAAGAGAACCGAGGTGTTAGTTGAGTAGCGAAACTCAACGTCGCATTTTGTTTTACTATGGCAAGAACATGTAATGTCTTCTTCCGCCCACAACCATTGCGTATACAATACAGTCAGAGGCAGACCCATCGCCGCTCTGAAAAAGTTATATTAATCGATATAATCAAAAATAAAGAATTTAAATAATATGTTTAACAAAATGTTAAAGAAAAATTATAAAAATTATATAATGTATGTGATATCGCTGTATAGCGACAGCGATCTTCTTCTTTCTTCTCTCTCCGTCTCTTTACTGTTGAAAAACGAATTTTTTTTTTCTTTTAACACCACGAGTAGCAAATGTCGAAAAATTATATTATTTTTGTTTAACTTTTACACTAATTTCTTCTACTACGTACAATCAAACCAACATCAATGTAATTCCTTGTCTTAAGAAATATCACTTTAAACGATCATAGCATATAAAAATAAGCTTCAAACACAATATTTTGCTAACTTATCCCCAGAATACATTTCCTGACGGATTGACATTCGCGAATTCTATAAACGTTAGGTAAAAGAGCATTTCGTTACAAAACGCCTCGCACCTTAGCAGAAATAAATTCACATTTTGGCTGGCATACGTCATTTGGCATGTTTTATTTCCGCTTTGACATTAGATTCACTTCGTTCAGTAAAAATATGTAGCGTATAATATTTATATTTGTAGAAGTTCGTATTTTTAAGATATATATGTATTTTACGAGTTTTGATGGATAAAGAGATTCTGGTTCAAGTAACCGACTGTCTATCTAACTAGATGGGAGAAACGTAAACTAATATTGATGTGGAGGTGAAACTTAATATTGTGCTTTATTTAACCAAATATGGAGATATAATCAACATGCACTCGACTATCGTCTAGACGCTGTCCGTCTGCGCCATCATAACATCTTTTATAAGTCACTCTCTGGCTCAGTAATTCTCTTACTCATTATTTATATTTTTATATAATAAAAGGATAGAAAAGTCAATTCTGTACATAAAAACCTTTTCAAGTGTTGTGTGTCTTCTCCACCATTAAGGTTGGCAACGCATCCACATACTTTCAGGCTGTAGATATCTATGGGTGAGGGTGTCCACTTAACATCAGGTGGCCCTTCCGCCTGTTTGCTGAGAACCTGTGAACGGAGGCAAGGCTTTTTCGATTGATATTCTTATATCAGTTCGGCCAATCGTGACATACTTTTAAGGTAAATAATTATAATTTTTATTAATTAAATAATTTTGGTATTTTTCTTGAGATCCACTACCGGCCCTAACTTGTTCATGTTCATGATTTCAATTGTGTTGTATTTATGTATTTTGTACTTTTTCACGCTATAATGTAATAAACTAGAAGAGTATACTTACAGATGTTATGGTAACATTTATTTTTTACAAAAATATTTCATATAAAATGAGCGTTTTATTTTCTATACATTGTGCTTACGATTTTTATAATAGACAGAGAAGTGATTCGATAATACTTTTATCCAAAAAACTCGAAGAATAGCAATGTGATGTCATCGATTCAGTTTACTGGGCTGGTGAAGTAAATATTAATAAATATATTTTATAGTTATTTTCACGTTAATCCCACCCATTTCTGGTAATAAGAAATTTTTCACTGTATTATTGAAGTTCAACTTAAAATCACGCTTCCGGCACATCTGCGTCAAGTGACGTTTACATTTTCTCGGATGTTTTTCTTCTCTTTTTGTGCAGTAAAATATTGGTTGACAAATAAATGCTTAGGATAACTAAAATAAGATTTTTATATGAAAACAATCAGGTCATCGTAGCTCTATGGAACTATGTTTAACTGTAATGATCAGATTGCTATCTATGGTTTTGAGGTCGATCTCTAATCAAGATAGTTAATTATTTCTATTATTTCTAAAGTGTTAATTCACACTAAGAATAGAAAAATACTTAATGAAAACGTATAAAATATATATAAAGTCAAGTTAATTATTTGAATTTTTGCTCTGCTTTCGCACTGCTAATCTATATAATAATAATAATAAATTTTTGTGTTTTAAATAACACATTTAAGAAGAAGCACAATATTTATAGCATGTTTATAGATTACCGCAAAGCATTCGATTCTGTACCTCATAGCTGGCTGCTATACATCTTGCAACTATATAAAATTCACCCCAAAATCATATCATTTTTAAAAACTGTTATGGAACATTGGACAACGATATTAAAACTCAAAACCTCAACTTCCACAATTACAACTGAGCCCATTCGTATATTACGTGGAATATTTCAAGGAGATACCCTGAGTCCCTTATGGTTTTGTTTGGCTTTGAATCCATTGTCAAGCTTACTAAACAAGCCTGGAATAGGACATAACTTAAAAACTACTGATAGTGAATATATTCTATCACATTTGCTATATATGGATGACATAAAACTATTTTCTAATAATAAGAATAACCTCTTTAAGTTAGCAGACATAACTCAACAATTTTCAAATGATATAAGTATGCAATTTGGAGTAGACAAATGTAAAATATTATCAATAAATAAAGGTAAAATAGAGAGTCACAGTTACACACTAAAAAATAATGATACAATAGAGTCAATGGATGATGGTGAAATTTATAAATATTTAGGTTTTAACCAGTGTAGAAGAATAAAACAAACAGAAACAAAGGTAGAGCTAATGCAGAAATTTAGACAAAGATTAAATCTTATTTTAAAATCCCATCTCTACCCTAAAAATACTATAAAGGCTATTAATACATTTGCAATACCAATTCTTACATATTCCTTTGGAATAATAAACTGGTCTCAAACTGATTTAAAAAAGCTACAAAGGGTAATTAACACATCCTTGACAAAATATAGAAAACATCACCCGAAATCATCAATAGAAAGACTTACACTTCCTCGTCGAGAAGGTGGAAGGGGAATAATAGACATCCAAAACCTACATAACAAGCAAATTAGTACTTTGAGAAAATATTTTTATCATAAATCACAAATTTCATCTCCCCATAGACAAGTAACAATAATTGACAAACATTATACGCCATTAAATCTTCTAGATACAGGAATACAAACAAATGAAACATCTACACAATTGCAGCAAAAAATAGCAAGATGGTAAGAAAGTCTCTTCATGGGAGACACCGAACTGATCTGAACCAGACTTATGTCGACAAAAATACGTCGAACGAATGGCTCAGGCGAGGTGTACTGTTCCCAGAAACAGAGGCTTTTATGCTATAGCAATATACAGGATCAAGTCATTCCTACCAGAAATTATAAAAAATATATTACTAAAGTAATAACAGAAGGTTCTGATTTATGCAGACATTGCAATAGCTCATCTGAAACTATTCAGCACATAACAGACGCTTGTAAAGCATTAGCACAAACCGACTATAAGCATAGACATGATCAAGTTGCATCAATTTTACACCAGCATTTGGCACATAGTTATAAATTTATAGAGCAAAAAGTACCCTATTATAAATATAAACCAAATACAGTTCACGAAAATAGCCATTATAAACTATATTATGATCGGACCATTCTGACAGATAAAACAGTACATTACAATAGACCAGATATCACCTTGTACAATAAAATTTCAAACACCGTATACCTTATCGACATAGCTGTTCCTAATTCTCACAATATTCAATCTACCCTCGCTGAAAAAAATACAAAATATCAGGAACTAGCATTAGCAATAAAAAGTCAATGGAAAGCAGAAATAGTTCATATAGTGCCAATATCCACAACAGGAATAGTACCCAATACACTACACAATAGTTTAGATATTTTAAAGACTCCCCATACGATTATTAACACTATGCAAAACGCAATCATACTAAACACTTGTCGCATAACTCGTAAATTCTTATCAACATCATCTGTAGACTCAGTTGCCTCTACAATTGGCTAAAGCCCGTATATATGGTAAAAAATACCCCTTCTTAGCAAGGGTAAGAAGTATATAAATATAATAATCTCTAGAAGTATATAAATATAATAATAATAATAATAATAATACTTTATTGCACAAAAAAAATATATATATAACATTTCACAAATAAAATTATATGTGTATATTATGTGCAATGGCGGCCTTATCGCTTCTTCTCTTCTATTGCAGTGTTAAGTTTCCCCACTCAACCCACAATACTTTGAATTCGATACTATGCAGAGTGCAAAGTATCTTGCCACTAGGTTCTTTCTGGGTAGTAATAGTATTACAATTTGGGATAGCTAAATGTTTGTTAATTAGGAATATGTATATATTCCACTTTAGGATTATGCAGACAAACTCTAAGGAGAGAACACGCCCACCTCACTTTCAACAGAGACAACTGGTGTAATGGTGAAACGCGATGCCACGCTTTGTCTAACGAGACTGACAAAGCATAAGTATTTTAAATTGAGCCATTTAATTGCCCAGTGAAATCTAGGGTGTTAGACATCATAGTGAGATTTGTCATATAGTAGGCGAGCAGGCAAGTCATCACTATACCAATATATTCAAAAGGAACTAATTAGCATTAGCAATTATTATTGGGGACCACCTTGGAGCAGAGGCGACAGAGTCTGCCTGTAAACGTGACGATTTGTAGGTCGATTCCCATTCGGGGAGAATGAATCATTTTCATTTTCTTCGCTCTGGTAACAATGAAAAAAAGTTTGGCGTTGAGTTCTGCCACTACCTCGACAAACTCAATGCCTCGAAAGGAGGAAAGCAAGAACAGAGTGTCTCATCTCTAGGCTCCTTGAGCCTACGGTTCCCTCTGCCTACCCTGCTACGTACGGGATAAAGCGTGAAGCTAAAACTAACTAATTAGCATTCCGTGCCATCTCCATGAGGTGTTCAGAAATGTGCTTAAGTCTTATGACCCAAGAGTGTAAGGAGTTTCTTTCACTGTTTGAGCATTTATAACAACTAACCAAATTCAAAATCATTGTATAATAGTAAGGAAAACGAGTAAAATTTAAAAAAAGTTATTATTATTTATTATATACATACAAAATTATTTTTTTACATTAATTTATTCAAATTTTTAACGTATTTTCAGTAAACATTTGTTTACGCAAAATACATTTGCACATTTGGAAAATCTTACAGAACAGTCTTATCATGGCCATTACAGATTCTTTTTTCGGTTGAAAATACAAAAGGGTGAAGTGAACGTTTTGATTTATTCAGAAAACTTGATACACAGCAAGCGAAGGCTGTCACGAAAAATTTATAAGGAAACCCTCGTCGAAATATGCCAACGCAACGAAATTATAAATGAAGAACGCTTATTATATAATATTGCTGTGCGAGATATCATGCGATTTGTTTAAATTTTTTTGCTGACAGTACTTTTGGTGAGGGCTTCGTTTGTTTTTGTTTGTATAATAAAAACAATCATTTGCAACCAGTTTGATATAAAAATGTGCTTGGAATTTGAGTTCAAATTATTTAGAGATTTGATGGAAGAATCCTAGTGAAGTATTTTGTCTAGCCATACAAGAGACATAACATCATTTAAACTTAACTTTTAACTTTGTAAATAATATTTGACTGAGGCGTAGTCAAACAGTCAATTTTTCATATAATTTACTTTAGTCAAACATTTATATTTAAAAAATACATTGATAAATTTTGTATATTAATAATAAAGATATAGAACTATATATTTATTTTACATTTTTTTTAATTAAAGTATCTAAGTGCGAATCGTATGCGCCGTCACGCTTTAAACGCTGTGCCGCTGCGTAACAATATAGCAATTTTAAGAAAAATAAATTATAATCCAATTTTTTTTTATTTGTGTCATACGATATACTAGATTATGAATGTGGCTTAGTCTCACAGTCAAGTTGAAATGACTGAGAGTTATATGTGACTTAGAGTTTCTGAGACTAGCGTGTTTAACCAAACAAGCTATTCAATTTTATATGGAAATATTATTAAGTGTAAATTCTCATCAATGTTAAGATATAAAGTACTAAAATAAATTTTTATGATATCAGAAAAAAAATTAAAAATTATTTCAGCATAATAATATAATAGAATACGTCTAATAGCCAATACAAATGTAGCTTATTTACTTACTCAATAAAAACTGGCAATCTAATCAAAAACATCTATCTATATTTATGTTAAATTTCTTAAACAAAACCAAGGTTATGAATACACTGTAGCGTAACTTGCAATTACTTTTTATCGCCGCTAGAACTGGCACATGGCACGTTGGCATACATAGATGTTAACATTTGCCTGAAATTGAGTTTCAACTTTGCATGGCCAAAAATTAAAACTTAATAGAATAGTAGTGTTGAAAATCCGCCAAGAATTTTCTTTGGATATCTATCCGGTTGCTTTAATAGTTTTACGTGTAGAAGCGGTTGTTTGGGCTTGTATAAATTTTTACGTTTTTTGTAAAAAATACGGTTACTAAAATCCACTTGGATTTTATTTAAACAATATATAAAACGGTTAGGTTAGGTAAGATTACATAGCCAAATATCAACGCACAGGCAAAGCTACAATAGCTAAAGTTTTCTTTTTAAATTTCAAATTGCAGTAGCTATAGTATTTTCAGTAGCAGTAGCAGTGGCGGTAACGGCAGCCGCAGCGGAAAAGCTGAATAGTACTTAACTATTAAAAAAACATTCTGCATGATAACTATTTCTTAAATATTTTGATTTGTGAAGAAGGTTAATTTTTTAAATATTTTGCTAGTGACAAAAAAATTGCAATTACAATACACTAACTTTTATTGTGCATTTACAACGAAAAGTTGTCACATTATTATTGATACACTTAATGTGTCCAAGATAACTTTGACCATAGGTAAATAATTAACGTCAACTTATACAGCCTTCCTCGACAGGTGGACTACCCAGCACAAGCATAATTTTTTAACATAAACTAGTTGTCCTTTGACAAGCGCGTCCAAACAAACTAACTCTCCAGCTTTTTAATATTATAATAAATTGAACGTTCTCCCAAATATTCACGCGTATCCATCACAAAAATACCACAATATAATTAAATAAGAGGATTTAAAGCCCCATTTTTTTCGCAACTGTTAACTGATACAAAATCCATTCTGAGCCATAAAAGCTTTGTTTATTCCAATATAATCAGATTCATGAATAATTTATCCAACTCGCCTCGCCATCTGTTATATCTTTATTTGAAAGTTTATTACGTATTGATTGCAACACTGAGTTTCATATTTGAATTTCATTATAAGCGATGAATTCAACACAAAATGTGAAAGGTATTTTATGATGTTAATACTGTTTTGATGATGATATTTATCTTGTGTGATGTTTGGATGTACTAATTTGGGATTTAAGTTTAAAATTAATATATATTTATGTATACTTCTATAGACGCCGTCATAATTTAATTCTCAGTAATTTGAGATGCGTTTTCGATAATTGAACGATAATATTAGGTTAAATCTTCAGTAATGTAAATGGTGTATAGGTAAGTAGAGAGTAATAGGCATTTTGAAGAGGTATTTTAACGTATGTTGAGTCACAAATCCCAAGCACTTTGATTGACCCCCATAAAAATGGAGGGCGATGTCAAATCACTAATAGAATATACATCAATCTATGTCTTTTCCATTTTTTTGTCTGTCTGTCTGTCCTATGTACACGCACATTTTTAGACCTACAGGATAGGTTTGAATGATATTTTATTGTTGTATATCTGTTAAGTCAGGGCAAGGTCTAGGATCTGAAACACCTGAAGAAGAACTACAACAGAACATCTAAACTATAAGAAACCAGAAAATGGATTTTAATAAAAATTGCTAAGCATGATGGGCATTTTTCGTTGAAATATGAAAATCAAAGATTCGGAACATCTCATGAAAACCCATATGTCCAACAGCATCAAACTACTGAAATATAGGAATAGCGGCTTAATAACAGTAATTTAATGTAATGCACATTTTTCAATAGGATCTGGAACCTGGCGTAGAATCAACATCGGTAAGCTAAGCTAAAACTAAAAATTAAATAAAAAGTATCATAAGTTATATTTATTGAGCGCAATGAGCAGTTTTCGTTGTTGTGTAAAAATGTAACAGGTGGAATATAATCTCAATGAAAATAAGATACCAGTCTGTAGCAGAGTGGCTAGGATCGTAAAGTGCACGTCAGCGAAGTGGCAGGCGTCCACTAGTACATGAATAAAAAGTAAAAAATTAGCAGAACACTTTCTTTCACTCAAAAGTACAAAAAATTATATTTTTAAATTCAAAATTTACATTTCTACATTGAAAGAATACGTTGGCCGAATAATGAGAACTACTTACACCTACTAACTTAAAAATATATGACATACCCTGTCCCATATAACTCAATTACATATATGATCATAGGGTATAGTGAGGTGAAAGTAATACGGTTCACAGTATGTAAGAGTTAGGTTATGTTATTGACAGTCGGGTAACGCGGGTCATATTGGTACTGACGTTTTGATATATGACTTCGCTAAACAAAAGAATATTTTTTGTGGTCCCCTTTCATTTTGGTGAAAAAGGATGATATGATTAATCTTGCTATGGCCATGTTATTGTTCTTTCAGCTGGACGCAATAATTAATAAAAGTGAATCAATTTTACTGCTGTATATATATATATATATATATATATATATATATATATATATATATATATATATATATATATATATATATATATATATATATATATATATATATATATATATATACACACACACATACATACATACATACAAATATACTTTTACGCTTTATCCCTGGTGGGGAAATCAGGTCCCTGCCAACCTCTTTCGCCTCGTCCACTGTCAATAACCTCTTCATACAATATATCTTTGTACAAAATATCTTTCTATAAAGGGAAATGAAAGACTCTTATGTCATTTTTAATTATACGTTGGCTTCTCTTATTCTTGCGTAGCATCTCTAAATTTTTATATGCAATGTAGAAATAAGATAGATATGTATAAATATTCTAGTCAAAAGAGAGCCGATCTCGCCTTGTGGATAGATGCGTGAGTCTCTAACAATTAAAAAATAATTATTATTCTAAAATATTTTTCTTTTCCTTCTTTGCTTTCAAAATGGTTGCAAACGAGATCTTAGAAGATTAAATCTTAAATCAAAATTGATTTAGAAGAAAAAGAATAAGTTATAATTAAATAAATAAAAAGAAAATCAATTGAATTATACAAAAATAAAAATACCTTGAACACATATATTATGTGATCATATTTATTTTGTTAAAGTACTCCGTTGCTCGCTTTCCGCCATTCGAGGCATAATGTGTTGAGTGTTGGAACTCAACGCCGCACTTTTGCCTTGTTGCCAGAGCGAAGAAAATAAAAATAATTCATTCTCCCCGAGTGAGAATCGAACCCACAAACCGTCGCGTTCACATGCAGGCACTATTACCTCTGTGCCACGACGTGCTAATATTATTAATAATTATATTATAATCATTAAAATAATCAATTATATAATGTCTTCAGTTAATGAAATTTTATTATAATAAACCGTCTAAATTTTAGGCTAACTATGAACAATAGGCGTATAATGTAACGAAGTAAGAGCTTAATAATAATAAATGCCTGCATAAATCAGATCTAGCTCATTTAACGATTTAAATCCATTGAAATAAACTTACCAAAGCTCGGTAATAATATTGAGTGGAAACCAAATTTAAATTTACGTATAGATGTCCGTTGGTGTGATTATTAATATTTTAGGTATGTTTTAGGGAATATGTCGAACGATTTTTGTATCGTATGCTATCATTTGATGATGAATATCCAGTGTATTATAGACTGCTTTTGTTAGTTTTAATATAGGAATTTATACTAAGAAAATAAATTTATGTTAAGAAAACGTATACAATTTTGACGTAGTGGGATTTGAAAGCGCCACCTTGGGTCAAGTAAGTAAGTCAATATATATATATATATATATATATATATATATATATATATATATATATAATATATATATATATATATATATATATATATATATATATATATATATATATATATATATATAATATATATATATATATATATATATATGTGTGTATATATATATATTTATATATAAATACGACATTTTATCTGCCGATAAATATTATTTTCGGCCTATCGCCATACACTTCTAAATGAATACACCTCATAAAGCGCTATCCATTCCTGTCTTGGGCAGCTCGCATTCATTCTATACTGGTTACTAATTAAAAGCTCCGAGATTAATAGAACAAAGCTAACATATCCAAACAATAAGATTTATATATTCGATACCTATAAATATCAACGTATATATTCAGTTAATATTCGAAATTTCCATTTACAGCATATGTAATGTATAGATAACCGAATTACCCGGCCAATAGGTGTTTCGGTGAGCCAATTTCGCTTAGATTTCACACAAATCGCGAACATAATAACCATTCAGGCCCGGCTCGATCCGTTCACGCGAATTAAATTTGAAATTGAACGTTCAAAGCTATTAAAGTGGGGCTAAATAAGTGCACCTGCGGCTGGCACCATCTATCTACTTTATTGTTGTACACCTGATTTCGGGGACTTTCTGGGTATTTTGATGGTAAAATATAATTTCTCATTTCAGTTGTACGTAATTACCAGGATTTAATGTATTCTCATATATAATACATAATATCTATATTTAAATGGAATATCGCTTTAAAATTACATAGAAAACTCTGAACCTAGCAGACTTTGAACTCGCATCTTTTGGACACTGTCCAAATTCTACAAGAATTTAACATATTATATAGTCATATCTAACATACATTGATAATTCTATTTTCAAGTGTTATCGCCGCAAAGCGATGTTATCAATTTCTGTTATACAAATGAAGAAGTGCCTAGAATAAAACTGTATCTCTGCAATAATTTATTAATATTTGTATTTTATTAATTTTGCGCCAATTATTGTTACTTTTTTTTCTTTTAGTATCTTAAAAAGGAGTGAGTTAAAAGGAGTTTAAGAGCAGGTGTGAGAAAGTGAACCGGAATGTACCGAACACAAAATAGATATGGTGCCAATGTTTTTTTGGTAATTCGACTTGTTATTTGCCATTACAAGAGTCAAGAAAAGCTTTCGATGAAATCCTGTCTCCAAACATTAGTATGTAAGCTTTATTACAGAAAATGAATATAGCACCTAGATTACTGTCATAAAAAATGATTAAGATGAAACATACATAGATATATTACAAGGTTACTTGGGACCCACCATTTATAAGAAATACAATGGTTTTTGAATTTTATATACACACGACAGAATTTTACGACTAAGCAATGTTTTAATAAGCAGAACGATTGAGTTTACACTCAAAACTCTAGGAACTATCAAAATCTCTATAGAAACTATCAAATTAGTCAGCAGAGTACCACTAGTGTCTAGATTCTCTATTTTTCACTTTTAAGAGATTGCGTGCTGATGGGTTACTTAAATCTACAACCACCGTGTTCACCATGGTTGCCTCACATATTAAAGATATTCATACAAAAACAAAGTACTCTATATAAGCGTAGGATAGTAGCGTAGACTCTAGTTTTTTATTTGTCTATTTTATATACAATTTTGTAAATATACAGGTACAACACTTCAGTGGCAGATTTTCCTCGTTTCGATGCCTTTTCAAAAGTAAATCCCGACTGCTGTGCATTTTGTATATATAACCGGAAAAGACGTAACACAACGTCGTCGTAACAGACGTCTATATTCATAAATAGGAACTATTCAAGTAAATAATAATACGTAAAAAAAACATTCAATATACTATATAATTATGAGTAAATTATGCTAAGACTTATATTAAAATTATTACTTATTTGAAATATATATATTTACCATGTTGATTATAATTTATTATAGAATGAGAACTTATTATAATTTGTTAAACACTATCTTATTCCTCAATGCTTCGGTCTGGCGTCCTTCCAGGAACACTACAGCGATTGAACTTATAAAGTGGTATAAAGCTCCATTATTTATATAAGCTGTTTATTTAAAAAAATAACGAATTTCATTAATATTGTAAATTATTATCTGATGTTTGTAACTTTTTGTTATAATATGAATTTCTATATCGAATTTTCCCTTTTTGATTTAATATATTTATTTTGTACTTTTGAGTGAAGAAGAATTAACTATGAATCTATCAGATTTTTATATTGTACTAAAATGTATATGTTCGACTAGATTTTTTATAGAAATTACAACATTTTGTAGAAATATTATATATAATAAAGCAAATATCATCGTTGTGATAAGTGTCAGTTCTGAATCCCTTATAAAAGTATTAAGATAATAACTATTAGAAAATACAAATTTTAACTTTTCTTTAGATAGGTAACCTCTATTATTAAAAAAAATTGTTTGAAATATTGTATATTTTGTGTATTTAGGCCATTCATCAATGTCGCTTTTTATAAGCCTAGCTTTTAGTTCTGTACACTTTCATATTTCACCGTAACAAATTTGGCCGTAACATCTGCTATTAATATGATTACGAAGTTCCATTACTGCTCGATTCGTTTTATGAAAACTTTTACCTGATGCCAAAGCTTCGTCCAGAACTTTGAGTCCATTAGGATCTTGGTGAAATAATTAAAATAAAGATAAGGAGTTTTAACTTAATAAATTGATTCGCATTTTGGAAAATAAACAACGCTTTTGTTATAAACAGTACTTAATACAAATACAATTAAAGGTCGAAATTTTACAAAATCGCTTTATAGTTTGCTAAAAGTTCTCGGTCTGTCTAGAACTATTACTAATTCATATCTTGAACGTATTTAAAAGGCGGCACTAGTAGAATCATTAGAATTTCATTAGGTAGTGGATGCTATTTTAAGGGGCTCCTCTAAATCTACACTTGGGTCACAAGTCCCAGGGGCTCCTCTGAGCTCCTCTTCCTACAACACGATGAGCCCGCCATCCGCATGGTGAGGCCATGGAATGCTCTATAGTCTAATAAACAATTTAAAATCTATTTTTGCCCTTAAATTATTCTTTTAGTTTAATTTTATTTTAATTTTTTTTTCATAATGTAGGCACACAAAAAGTCTTATAATATTTAGTTTAAACATAGAATATTTTAATATTAAGTATATAATTCTTTATTATAATTGTTTACCCGCTCTGATAAGGAAAAGCTCGGTGTTGAATTCTGCCAGTACTTTATCAAAGAAATGTAAAGCTTAAAAATTTATGTTTTCTCGACTATATATTCTATATTAACCCGTACTTGTTTAATCATGCCACAAAATCAAATGCTTAAAAAATTTTCTAAAAACAAATCTTTCGAATACCTTCCTTCTTCGCTAATAAATTACATAGCTCCTGTTGTTATCAAATAAATATCAGTTTAACATCGATTCTTTTTTCTTCTGTAGTGACCTAAATAGGCTGTGCTATTTTTCAGGTTTCAGTGACGGACCGATCACTATTTTATTTTCCATTTAATACTTAATTGGTATGTAACGGGTGTAAAGATGTAGATATGTTTGGATTTTCAGTAATAAAATGTCAGTTTGTCTGTTTCAATTGAAAATAATTTAGTGTTGGTAATACAACAGGCTACAGTGGCGCAGTGGATTGTAATCGCGATTGTTCTGGATTTGATTTCTACTTGGCGAGTGAATTATTTTAATTTTCCCGCTCTGGAATGATGAAGCGGATCTTTGGCTTCTACTGTTCCGGTGGAAAGCGGAGAGCGTAGTGTCTTGACATTTGATTATCTTTGACTACCCTATTGTATGTAGGATAAAGCTTGAAGCTTGAATTTTTTTTATGGATATATTCATTATAATAATACTTTCGAACTTGTTGAATGTTATATTACAATCTACTTCTACTATCTACTTATAAAAAAAATAAGTTAAATTTGTACCCACGACCACTGCACCACTTAACGACTTATATCAACTACTTGACAATGACGCAAAAGTAAATGCGCCAATGTCATGTGACATGACGACATATTGGATTTAAATCGACTAACTAACTAACTTTAATCTTCTACGATATTCACAACGAGAACGTGCAAAAATAAATACATCTTCTTAATTCTAAATAATTAACATTAGTTTGCTAAAAAAAATTGTATACTATTATAATATTTATAGAATACAATTTTTGTTTGACATCGAAAACTAATTTCCAACGTACAACATTGAATTAAGCTAAAATTTCCAGTTGAAGGCACCATTTCACAATATTTCATACCGCATTGAAAAGTTGAAAGTAATTGAAAAGGAAATTGCATACGTGTTTCGGTTCACAAGTATAGATATGAAAAATTAACTCAGTCCCACTGGATCGCGCTCATCTTACAAATGTTAGCGGAAATGGCTACACTAAGATTGAATATAACTGTTGAGTAGTACTATATTTCTATATACGTCTTATATTGATATGACGTATCATTTTGTAGTTTAAACGTATACGTATTTTATTATAAAAACATTTAGAATGTTTTAATTAAAAAATCAATGTAAATTCGATGTTTTAAAGTCGATTCCAGCTTTGTGGGATAGAGAGCAGCGTTGAGTTCAACTTCTCATCACAATATGTTACGGATTCGGATATTAATATCAGACTACACTATCCTGTTTCGCGTGAAAACGCGTGAAAGTAATAACAATAAATAAATAATAAGCCGAAAACTTTATATACAAAATGTTTGAAATATTGATTTGAATAGCTTTGTAATTAAATACATCATCCTACTTTAAATGGGCGAAAGGGGTATACGGGGTTTTTCCAATATACGGGTAGGTGCAGAAGATATGGAAAGTAAGATATGGTCATACCATATCTTCAGTCAGTAGTATCAGTTTAAAATGAAACTAAAATACAATACCTACTTACAAGCCATAGCTTGTAAGTAGGTATTGTATTTTAGTTTCATTTTAAACTGTTTGTTTAACTTTATCTGAAATATATATATATATATATATATATATATATATATATATATATATATATATATATATATATATATATATATATATATATATATATATATATATATATATATATATATATATATATATATATATATATATATATATATATCATGTGTTAACATATATTTAATGTAAGAATGTATGTCCTGTAGTATATAATATACAATTTATATGTACATATAAAACTCACTGGGCATAAGGATTTTGTGAGAAATGTATGGATGCACTTATAAAAATAACTTACTTCAAAAAAAGGGCAGTTACAATTTACTATATAAGTTATATTATAAACAATCTCGTATCGAACGATAGTGCAGGAGATAAGAAAACAGTAACAGTAAAGAACAATAAGATTAAGAGCTCACTCTCAAAGAGATTTTGCTTCTTTATATCATACTTTAGTCTTACACAAACGTGTAACATTTAAATATACTAATTGCTTTTTAACGATTTTGAACTGAAATTCTGTCTATACATTTTTATCTAAAATCGACACTTAGTTGGTATGGCCTGTTGATGTAATGAATTCAATTTCAACAAATTGATCTACATATATTAAAAATAATCCTGGCAAATTCAGATTCCTTCCTTTAAAGACCGACAACGCACACCTGAACCATCAGGCAACAACAAGTGACCCACTTGCTCGTTTGCCTGCCTCTAACATAAAAAAAAAACAATTAAAAATTTTAGCTCACCAACCATATGTATTTCAACACAGAGCTATAAACGATATATGTTAATACAATAGTAATATAATATAGCGGAATTTGATTACACGTGAAAATAGCATATGTATGAATGTATTTTAATTAAAATGCCAAATATCAAATCAGCGTGCGTCGTAATTAGATTAATATGAACATAGTGAAATAACTAATTGTAAAGATATTTAATTAAAGTGTGGCTTTTGTCTAGTTATTGTTAATTTGATTTTTTTTTTCATTATTATGAATGATAAGTATTATTATTTAGTATATAATTATTATTCAAAAATAAATTAATATATTATTGTAATATAGAAATGTTTACAAAAACTTCATTCTCTTATTTGAATATGTAAAAAATAGAAAAAAATATAGTAAAAAAATAAAAAAAAGAAATAACAAAGTAATTTGAAATTATGCATGCTGAAACGTGCACCTTTTAGTTGTCATAAATGTCAATACTGTTGGTATGCTATGACTTGATGGTTGTAGAATTAGATCCTATATCACCTTTTTTAATTTTTATGCTAGGGATTATTAGTATTAAGATACCCTTTCTAACATTAGACCAAATTAAAAAAAAAATATATTTGACAAAGTGCTAGAAATTGTTTTATGAAATAAGTTAATATATCACCGTTTCAGAATATAATTAAATTAATTTAATTTAGTTACACCGAAACAACTCGAAGCCACCGTGACGCAGGAGGACATAAACACGGTACCGTGCACCGTGTTAAGGACATAAGCACGGCACTGGAATGAGTTACACATTTGTTATTTTCTAAAGTCCTCTCGACCTACCCTATTATATGCGGGATACAGCGTGAAACTGAAAACAAATAAAAAAATGATACGCAACGGTGTAACAGCATCCACTAAATGCAACGGACAAAGTTGAAAATCCATTTTAAAGTTAGTTCGGGTGAAGCTTTTAGTGCAATAAATGCCTTCCTTCTAACTTTCTTAAAAGTTTCCTTTAAAACAAAAAGATTTGTTTCTTATCCCAGGACAAACGACCATCTCGTGTCGCTGGACGAACTTTGATATTAAATCAGTCATGATAGTACTTTAAAATTACAAGAGTTTTTAACTTATATAGCGATACAAAAATAATATTAATATTTTGTCTTAAAACTTTCTTGTGTTTCAAGATTTTGTATACTTAGTAATTCATATATACTCGTATACTATATGAATGTATGTAGAATGGAATAACAAATAGTAGGTACGTATTAGCCTAGGTAGACATCGTATCTCTGTGGGTCAGCGTGTGACTGAGAATAGGATAGTTGTGGGTTCAATTCCAATTTAGGGAATGAATTGTTTAACATTTGACGTCTAGAATACTATACAGTGGAGAATAGTGTGTTTTGACATCAGATTTCCGCTGTCTACCCTGCTATATGAGAGACACAGTGAAGTTGTAAAAGAGCCTAAGCCCTCAAGGCTAATAAATTCTAATAATAAAAATTTAATATTGAAAATACGCCTATGTAGAGAATTTCCACTCAATACGTAATGTGTCGAAAATTGAGCCAAAATTATTGTAACACTAGGTTCCCTCTGACTATCCGGTATACAGATTATACAGCATGAATCTAAATAATATTAATAGATATCCGTTGTGTCAAAAATTTCGTAGTACTTTTTTCTACATTTATCTTATCTTGCTTTAACATTATATTATATAATGTTGTATGAGTATGTTGATAATTTGACAATAGCCTCACTGTGTATTGTATAATTTTCAAAATTTCAAGTTTATAAAACTTTTTTTCGTGTCCTAAAAAAAACGTGATTAATCTGGTTAAAAAATGTCATTTAAAGTAAGTAAAAATGGCTAAAACCAAAAATCTTATGCTTATAAATGTACTAGTAATTATTTACCTAACCTTAGTTTTTATAAAGACAAATGACAAAAATTTACATAGTAAAATAGAATAGCAATTTAAGAAATTTTCAAATATAAAACTTTAGTTAGTAAATATAAAAAGTTGTGCATCCCTAGTGAGTTTTCCTCGAGTTTATTAAAGGCATTTTAAAATATTTTATGTACATAAATACAGTTGATACTGCTATTTATATATGTATATGAATATACATAATTTCTCGCTAAAACATGTAAAATAAAATATAAATTTAAAAAATATGCGTACATTTGTAGTTGTAATAAGTTCGAAACTAGTCAGGGGATTTATTTTACCAGGACAGATTTTACCAGTAAGCAAGCGCGGCGCAAAAATCCGTCACTAAAATTCAGTTAGAATGTAAAGATAAAAGTCTTGAAAGTATAATCAATAAAAAAAATCTAAACAATAAAATGACAGAATGTATAAATATTTACTTAGTGTCATCATAATTAGTGTACTTACTTCATCATCACATCAGCCTTTAATACACTGCTGGCAATAAGCTTCCTCCAAGGGCCTCCATGATTCTCCATAATCGGCCTTGCGCTACCCGCATCCAGTAGCTTCCGGTAACCTTGAATAGATCTTTAATAGATTCTTTGGGGGGGTGGGGGGCCCAAATCGCATCATCCAGTTCGTTGCGGCCACGCTGTATCCCGCTTACTGCATAGCTCAGTGGAAAGCAATTCTTCGAGCGATGTCAGTTACTATAATGCTAACTGTATTCGCTTAGTATCCTTTTGCGATACCCACATGACGAGACGGGTTGATGTCTTTATAAGTTGTTTTGTATTAATTAAATGCTATTTATTTATAGTTTATAAAGAACTCAATATAACCAAGTCTAGTATGCACCATCATTAGCCTTTAAATTTATAATTTATCTATATATTATAGATAAATGACCGTCGTGGAGCAGAGGCACAGTAGCCTGTAAGCACGACGTTGTATGGGTTCGATTACTACTCGGATAGAATTCGTTATTTTCATTTTCATCGCTCTGGTGACAAGGCTAAGCGCAACATTGAGTTCCGTCACTCAAAACACAATGCCTCGAAAGGCGGAAGGTGGGTGGCGGAGTGTCTTAGCACTAGGTTCGTCCCTACATTTCCCACTGCCAATCCTGCTATGTGCAAGATACAGCGTAATACTATAAAAAAAATACATATACAGGGATTTTAAAGATGAACATGAACATATATTTAATACCACTGAACTTTTGAATTTTACAGATAGGTGTTTTGTACATTGTAAGTGTTCAAGTAGGGAAATAGGGCAGGAATTTCAAAAAATTCTCCCCTAAAAGAGTAAAATGCTGTTAATAACAGTAAAATGTATAGTTACTTATACTTAAAGTTACTTACCTTAGGACAAAGGCTACTTACTTGACATAACAACAGTAAAAAGTATATGTTACTTTTGACTATAAGAAAATATATTATGGAAAAAATATCATAAAAAACCACACGAGCAAAGCCATGTGAGCTTAAAGTAGAAACTAGTGCACAAATAAATGTATTAGCTTCGCAAAGAGCTTTTAAAGTTAAAAATAATCTATCTCCTAGTAATTACTGATAGATATCGCGGATATTGAATTAATGGTTGGAACGTTCACTCGATTGATTTACAGATAAACTTAACGAAATAATATAAACGTAATGGATTGTTAACTCTAGAGCATTTTAAAGGTAAAATGTAAACATTATTATAGGAATTTTGTTTATATTAATTGTACTGGAAAAGAAGATGTATATTATTATTTAAGTGCAAGAGCTGCATTTTTTTCTGCTTCACACTCTATATCTAATATAGTAAGGTAGGCAGAGAAAACCTAAGGTCAAGACGTTTCCCGCTTGCGGCCCGAATTCCAGACAAATAGGTACAGGAAAACGTAAATAATACGTTCCCCCGAATGGGAATTGAACCTGCAACCACCACAATTACTATTGAGTCTCGTACGTCATACTATAGCTTATAAGCCAGCCAGCCTTCTATTACTGAGTAAATGACATACAAGATGGAGCCCAAAACTACTAGGCGTAGAAAGCTGAAATTTGACACGTACACGTAAACAAGAGTTCTCAAAATTCTACAGAAAGTCAAGTACGAGTTGTACTGAGCACTGAGGGTTCCATACAGATTCTACGATTGTAAATCTTATAGAAGTTACGCCAGCCTTTTCTATTGTGATAGAATTAAAGATTAATAAATTCCTTTTTCTTTACTCTATTTGTACTGAAAGTTTTCACTTCTTACAAATTACATGATTCTAAAGCAACGAAACGTACCCTGTATGTTTTGAACGAACTTCGTACAATGTATGGAAAAAACAAAGTATAATCGCTCGTACCGTTTACGTTAATTTAGAAGGTATAATCTTAATATAATTTAAAACAAAGCCTCATGAAGGTCGCAATTAAAAAGACAAATGACTGAAGTTGACTACCCTACTTGTTTATTTTATCTATTATCATAGTTTTTTATCTTATGGAGTGATAAAAAAAGAACCGTAAATTTATAATTGTAGTTCTGATATTTTATAAATATATATATATATATATATATATATATATATATATATATATATATATATATATATATATATATATATATATATATATATATATATATATATATATATATATATATATATATATATATATATATATATATATATATATATATATATATATATATATATATATATATATATGTTTGTAACGACAAGTTATCGCCTCCCAAAGGTAAATAAATATTATATAGGTGCGTCTTATACGTGTCTAATAAAACTCCACAATGCATTTTAAAATTCCCATTTTCTAAATTTAAATTTATTACTCTGTCCAGGAATATTTTAATGATATAAATATATGGAAATAAATTCATTTTAATATCATACAAACATAGCTACCCTTATATTTCATAAGCTTTATGTTCATTTGACGATTCAAAAGCTCTGATAAAAGTCTGTATAAAAAAAAATCAGATTTCAGAAAAATATGTTATTGCATTTATTGAGACTATATATAAATATATAATAAATAATAGCACACAAAGAATACCTATATTTCTAACTAGAGCCATAATCCTCAAGACTATTACGTTTGTCAAAGGAATATTTTATTTGGATTAAAATTTTAATTACTCCTGTCTTTACTCAATCCAATTTGCAAAGCTCCATAGGCGTAACGAGTTACTGTTACTTCAGCATAATTACGATATCGGGAACGTCTTAAAACATTTTAATTAATTTTTAATGAAGATAACATTTTTATGACTTCGTTTGATTAAGATTGTTTAATTTTATGGATATTTAAAATGTGCAAATATAAATTGAGCTATTCTAGAAGCTTTGTGTGGAAATGAGTATTACTTTCACTTATCATATATCTTTAATAGAATATTAATATTGAGGCTTTCGTGGCGAAAATGTCGAATATGTCAGAAATTGAAAAAAAATTAAATATAATTATATCCCAGACAGACTGAGAATTGAACCCATAACCATCGTTTATATTCAGACGCTGTCCCTCTGCGCCACGACAACCTCAAATAACAAATATGCTTAAATTTGAAAATAATTTTATACATATGTAAAAAGAATTTATGTCTTAAACTTAGATTTGATATAGGATATAATATTCTTGAATTCAACCGTTTAAATTTCATCTGCAACCCATTACTGAGTGACTGGCAAACTACGCACAAACGACATTACACCGCGTAGTAATCTTAAATTTGTCATGTCGTTCATTCGGGAGTCCTCCCCAAAAAGAAAATATTGAAAATTTACATTTTATATTTTATAGTCTAGTATTAGTATTATTATTGCGGGATACAATTGGTATACAATATATTGTATTTATACTATAGTATAAATAAAAATGAATTTTCTAAATCCAGATTTGAACTAAGCTTTCTTATTTATTTATTATGATAATCCAAATTTAATCAGTACAATTAAGATTTTAATTTTCGCTTTCCGAGTATAACATACAAAACTTATAATATCTTTTAAATCAACGCTTCCTTCATCAATACTATAGCAAAGCTTATTAATAAGTACATTTTAATAGAGTAAGTAAAAATTATAGCTTAAGCTCCTGTATATATGGTCCCATTAAAATTTCGTTGCAGCTGCAAAATAAACTTATAATAGCTTAAAAATTATAACACAAAGAGCGAGAAAAATATTATGGTATATATTTTTTTTTCAGTTATAGTACCTACACTACATTTTTTATGCATAATTTAGTGTTAAAACACTATTCTGTACTTCCAAGTCGAAAATTAAAATAATCCTGTAATATACAACACAACGGTTTTAGAAGTTATCTATATTATATAAATATATATACAAATATATATATATATATATATATATATATATATATATATATATATATATATATATATATATATATATATATATATATATATATATATATATATATATATATATATATATATATATATATATATATATATATATATATATATATATATATCCTTACATATAGTATGATTCTATTATTAACAGCAAAAAAGAAAAAAAAAACAAAATGTCGAGCTCAATTTATATTCCCATTTCCCCGTCATGACTTACGACGTATTTACATATTTGCGCTCGTTAGCCAACCGTAAAGTGAACATTACAGCCTTTTTCTTATTGATTTTTTTTTGTGAATGTAATTTTATTTACGTAGTAACTGTCTTAAGAGTAGAAGGTTCTATATTAAACAATTTTTTTTGTGAAGTTATTTAAGAATCGATTTGAATAATTCTAGGTCTAGGGCTTTGTATGAAATCCAACTAAATTGACTGATGAATTATGAAATTTGGCAAGTAAGAACATACAATGCACACAAAGGAAAAAATAGAAATAAAACCATTACAAACAAAGCTGATGCAAATTTAAATTTGTGAACTTTTGATAAGTTCTTTCTGCTAACATACAATCGTGCTAACGGTACAAAGCGGTATTTTTTTTTTCAAAGAGCATACGTACATACATAATTAGGTATATAATATGAAACTATTAGTAATTTTGTTTATAGTTTTTTTTTTTATTTTAATATTGAAATATTGTTTTCTACCTTTTAGTTTATATTCAAATTGTCCATAAAACTTGTTATACTCGTAATTATGAAGAGAGTAATTTTTTTTAGTAACGATAATTTCCTCTGTCTACGAAACATTCCAAATTTTAAACTAATTTTATAAATATTTTGCCTCAATCATAAAACCTTGGACGAAACATAAAAATGGAATAAAAAAAGCATTAGATATAAGCCTACACAACCATCGTTTAAAGTTGAATAAAAAAATACTAAAATTGATTGAGAGATTATACGTAGGAGATTTTGATCACTCGATCTGATTGAATTTTTAATAAAGGTTGAGAAAATCACCGATAGATTTGTTTTTCTTTAAGCGAAATTTCATTTTGTAATATGAAATGTACTCGTAGCTTCCAAGTTTGTTTATAAAAAATAAAATTAACTTTATTTCTGTATTCATATTAAGAGTTTTAATATTACTATACGAGTATTAATTTTTTTAAAAATGTGCAGATATTTTTACTTATTCATACAAGACATTTGTTTTGTTTTATTTTCGCTTAACTGTATGTGACCTGATTTTTTATATATATATATATATATATATATATATATATATATATATATATATATATATATATATATATATATATATATATATATATATATATATATATATATATGCATAAATACTGCATTTACAACTGAGACTAAGCGAAACGAGCGAAATGCTAAATAAGCGAAGTAAAAATTTTAAGCGAAATAAAAATAATTAATAATGTGATTTCCTGTCTCTTGAACGTTCAACAAAGTGTATATTAACTAAAGATATTTACATATTTGATTGAACGTCGGGCAAACAGTGTCGCGTATTCCAATATGGATATTGTAGTATATATGTAATTATAATGTTATTAATTTATGGTAATGTTGACAGTTGTGGGTTCGATTCTATAGTTTGTAACTTAGTAATATGAAGAGGAATATATATATATATATATATATATATATATATTATATATATATATATATATATATATATATATATATATATATATATATATATATGCAAACAATTAAATTTTAAAGCTTAAATTCTATTAAAAGCTTAAAAGTAAAGCCATTCACATACGAACATAGTTGAAAGTTTGATCGAGCGAAACACTGTGGGATCAGATAATTTAAAAGGATCTAATCGTATTGGGTCATTCCGATTTGTATTTGTATTTAGAGCTTCAAGTGATTTAATTAACATACTTCAAAGCTTTGACATAAATATATTTTTTAAATGTATATAAATATAGTATGGGATTGATGGGATTCATTGACATTTGGAGACTTTCTTTGTTATGAAAGGATACGTACTAATCCATATATACATTAGATATATATATATATATATATATATATATATATAATATATATATATATATATATATATATATTTAGGATTCAGATGCAGGTTTGTTAAAAAATATAACAATCCATTTATGTAATCAAACTTTTACATAAAGTAGTACTAACCGAAAGGAATCCCCGATATAACTCAACAACGTACTTACATGAATAATTATCCAGCAATTATCACAATTAATTAAATAATACAAATCACAACGACCACGACATACTGTCGAAATGTGTGGTAGGTAAGTGTGTAGGTGTACCCGCTTCTATTCCAATTCTACAGAACCCTCGAATTCAGCAGGTAACGACGAACCAGATTTCTAAAAGAGTTGAAAGAAAAAGAGAGATTTCTAAAAGAGAGAGAGTTCTAAATCTAAAAGTTCAAACCTTGTCTTCGGATAGAGGCGTCAAACAGTAGGCATATCCGGTAAACCTTGTCTTCGGATAGAGGTGTCAAACAGTAGGCATATCCGGTAAACCCTGTCTTCGGATAGAGACGTCAAACAGTAAGCATATACGGTAAACCCTGTCTTCGGATAGAGGCGTGAAACAGTAGGCATATCCGGTAAACCATGTCTTCGGATAGAGGCGTCAAATAGTAGGCATATCCGGTAACCACATTACAAATAGAGCTCTCAGATAAAATAAATGGCTCATACATTAGACACCGGTCACTAAATACTTCCCAACCATAGTAACCATTTATCACATGAGAGCCTCTAATGAACTATAATACTTATAGGAGGACAAAGCTGTACAAATGTAAATTTACTATTATGTCGTTTCATCTGTAAGTTAATCAGAATAGTCTTTTCTAAGTAATAATGGTCAAAGAAGCTAACATATGACGAAATCAACTGGAAAAACAATTTGTTCCTCTCACCTTCAAAACTGGCGGTATACGACTCGGAACACTACTCACCTCGCCAGGGTTCCATGTACTCGGCAGCAGCTTACGTGGTCCTCTCATATGAACAACTAAGAATCTTCAACCGATAACGTCAATATCTGATGGGATATATACAATAGGATATAACAAGGATCAAAAGACAAGACAAAGTAAAGAATACAAGTATCAGAAGCAAGGCTAATGTCCTGGGCATAACTTTCAAAGTAAAAAGACAAAAATGGAAATGACGAGGCAATGTGATGAGAAGAGAGAGAGAGATATGTCGAATAAAATAATCACTCAATGGTATCCAAGGCATGGAAACAGTAAGAGAGATAGATCGCAGAGAAGATGAGAGGATGATATTAGACAGGTCGCAGGAACAAAATGGGGTAGACTAGCCATGGAATGGCCAGAATGGAGAAGGCCTTTGCCAGTTGGCAAACGGACACACATAAATTGAACAAAATAAAACTATATGAATAACAAATAAATATTGCTGTGCCCGAATAAAGGCTTATATATTATACCTATATATACGTTTTAATATTGTTTTCAGTTTCACGCTGTATCCCGCCCGCAGCAGAGTAGGTAGATGGTCTTTGTCTTGTTGCTAGAGCGAGGAAAGAGGAAAATTAAAATAATTCATTGTCCCCGAATAGTAATAGAAGCCAAAACCATCGTATTGCAGTCAGATACTATAGTGCTGTACAATAACGGCCTCTCATAGTAAATATTCATATGAATATTAACCATTTTTTTATATCATACTAGTGGCGGAGCTTAACACCGCGCTTTATACCGAAGTGTGATATATTAAATATCATAAATAATTATTATAATTTTCCAAAATGAGAAGTGAACCTACAATAATGTACACACAGAGGCTAACCCATTGCGCCACGATGTCCTCAATAATACATTATTGACACCAAAAATCAAAAGGTCTAATTCCTCTTGAACGAAAGCTTAAAGTGTAATTACGATACAACGTCGACCCTGATGGTAATCCTAAATGTTACCTGCCGTCCTCCCTGATCCCTAGAGGAAAAGTTAATGCCGTTTAAATATATAATTTAGATAAAACTAGTATAGAATTTAAACACGATGGTTGTGGGTTTAAATACCGCTTAGGGGACTGAATTATTTTCATTTTCTCGCTCTAGTAGCAAAGTGTGGCGTTAAATTCCGCCACTTAAAATGAAGTCACTTGAATTTGACTCATAGTGGAGAAAGGAGAGTTCACTAGGCTCTATTTGCCAACTCCAATATACGGGAAAAAAGCGGGATTTTTTTAAATTAATTTTGAACTAATATACAATACCTAGTAACATATAAAATTATGTATGTAAATCTAAAAATATATTCGTTTTTCTTATTTATATAGAAAAACAAATATATATACATTAGATTTTTCTTTCTATTGTCCACGTTTCTAGTGTCCAAGTCCACTACCTACCTACCTTATAACACCTGTTATTGGCATGGTTCCTATCAAAAATATTGCTACAATATTTATAAAAAAAAAGAAAATCCTTAGCCAATATCTAATATTCATTCTAGGAATATTTCTGACAATGTCATACAGGACAAGGCTGAGAGCCACCTATTGAGTATCTCTAATTAGCTGAAACTGGATACTATTGATACTTACTAAATTTAACGAAACATAATATAATATACATCATCGGTACGTTACAAAGGAGGGGTATGTTTTATATAGCGTACGATTGTAGTCTAAACAAAATGTGTACAACAATTTCATTGCCGATAAAGTAACAGTGATACAAATTAATTTTAATGAGACGAGAATATTAATAATAGTAAAATTTTTATATATTATAGTTATTGGTATAGGTAAAACCACTGATCGCCATCAGATTTCATTAGATCTTAATGTTTTAAATTCCTCTTTTAGTAAACCAACTTTAAGCATAAATACCCAAAAAATAATCAAGCTTTTACTTATTCGTCGTTGAATTGAACTTCCTGACTCTGTAACAGAAGATGAAGTCAGGAAGGTATGTTCACTCCATCTCCACTAAAGCCATCGGAAGTGCAAATCTCAGCCTTGAGATGATTCTTCCCGTGTTGGATAACCAGTCGCACCAGTGCTTTCCCACATTATAATTTTATATTTAAATAGTCATGTAATGTCTTCCCTTCACAGTGGAAGAATGCTTATGTCGTTCCATTGCCTAAAACCTCAAATCCTGGCTTAGTCTCTGACTATCACCCTATTTCCATTTTGCCTGTTCTATCCAAAGTTCTTGAATCCATTGCTTATAACCAAATGTAATCCTTTCTCCCCTCAAACAATGTCCTATGTCCTTTCCACTCCGGTTTCCGTCCATTCCACAGTACAGTTAGTGCACTGCTGAATATTACAGAGGATATTCGGTGTGCCATGGATAACAACAAACTCACCGCAATGGTACTACTGGATTTCAGCAATGCGTTTAACTTTGTTGATTTCGACATACTTCTTGCTTCTCTTCGTGCAGTAAACATTTCATCCACTGTTATAAACTGGTTTCACTGTTATCTCTTCGGACGCCAACAGTGTGTGAAAGTTAATGATCATATTCTATATATAATGATTATATACGTCATTTTGGCTAGATCTCACTGCTGGCGTTCCACAAGGCGGCATTCTTTCTCCTCTTCTGTTTTCTATTTTTATAAACAATATTTCCAATGTCATTTCTTCTCCTTACCATCCTTACCATCATTTAATTTAACCATATTTTATTTATATTATTTTTATTTGTGTTGAAATTTGATATATTTTATAGTGTAGTGTCTTATTGTTATTTTTATGTGATTATGTAAATTTTTATCTTTATATTGCATTTTATGCATCATGCCGCCACTTACTGCTTTCTACCCACTCTTACAGGTTGGCTTAAAGAAATCTTTTCTAGAGATAAGTTCACCGCTTGGAACTATATTTTGTTATATTTGTAATATTTTTGTACATATTTTGATTGCAATAAAGAATACTATATATATAAAAGTTATAAGTATGTATATTAACGTCTCATAACAAAATGTTTATTTTGTGTTTAATGTTTTCTGTATATTTATTATTAAATAGGAATGTATTTATTTAGGTATTATTAAGCTTATGTATGAATATTAAAATCAAGCAAGTAAACCGTCTATCGTTTTGGAATATTCCTACACCTTAAGGTTGCATGGCAGAGATTTTGTATATTTTATATGTGGTGTACAATAGAGTATATTATTATTATTATATTTATTTTATTTCAAATCATATTATTATTATTACTAGCAGTAGGTCTTTACTACTGCTGAAATACGTAAATAAATCCGTTAAAATTATGACAAATGAGCGAGATTTTTCTTTACATATCACAATTTAACTTCTATCGAGTATGGCGACAATTCATACTGCTTTACGTTTTTTTTTCGAGACACTCCATTTTCTACGTTCCACCCGAATTCAAGGCATTGGTGTTGACATTCAAGAGCAGTGACGGAACTCAACGCTGCGTTTTACATAATGTAGACGAAGACATCAGTTCATAGTTTATATATTATAGCTTGTAGCCCGCATTTTCATTTGCGTGGACAATAAAATCTTACCTATTGCATTTCTGGAAATCCTTTCTTGGGGCTCCCCAACATTCCTTTCATTATAATGGACTTCATAATTGGACTAACTAGGCTATATCAAAATATCTTGAATTGAGGTATATTAATAAATAATTTAATGCATATTAAATTATTATTGTGTTCATATTTTTATATTTGACTATACATACGCATACGTATATCTGGTACGATATATACAACGTATATCTTACTGTTACTGCCGATTAGAAGTTACAGTGATTTGTACTTGATCTCTCGAGTGAGTTCCTTCTGTTAGTTTCACTTTCCTTCGTATAGTTCCACTCTTGTTTTCTTTAGTCTTCTCGACAATTTATTGTGGTACAACAACTCCGAATCCCACTTTCTGGTTTATTATCGAGACATTGCATCGAGATATCAAGATATATATATATATATATATATATATATATATATATATATATATATATATATATATATATATATATATATGTATATATATAAGTATATATATATATATATATATATATATATATATATATATATATATATATATATATATATATATATATATATATATATATATATATATATTTTGATATAGCCTTAACTAATAATATTACAAACTTAGATTATTAATATTTTGTATAATAAAATAGTAATATTTAACTATTATTCTAAGCCGACGATGATTTTCACTAAGCGAAAATCTCGTTGAGTATGCATGGTAAATCATTTAAATGCACGCAAAGCTATTTACGTGCCATACGCGATATGACTTCTGATGGCGTATTCACAATATTACAGGAAATCTATCATGGATATATATATATATATATATATATATATATATATATATATATATATATATATATATATATATATATATATATATATAGAGCAAGTCTGATTGTAAGCGCGAAGGTTGTTGGTTTGATTCCCACTCGGGGGAATGAATTATTTCATATCCTTACTCTAATGCGACTTTAAATAGGCAATATCTAGAAAGTTTAGTGTAAAGTGGAGAACGGAATATTTTAATACTAGGTTCCTTTTAGCTATCGATAAACCAGCTATGTTATTAATGGCGGGAAAAAGCGTGAAGCTTTTTATTTATCTAATTTTATTATATGTCGAAGTAAAATATAGTTTCGTTTAGTTATAAATTTATAAGAATACGAGAAAAAAATATAATTTACGTACGCAATAAATGTGAAATCTCGTTTGTTATCTTTATCTCGTTTCCATTAGAATTTTGGTAAATCTTGCCCAATTGCTTTTCTTTTCCACCCAGTATAAGAATGTATAAGACACATTTCAGCGCTTGTCGCGTATTTATTTAGAAGAACAATTACATTGCAATGGATATTTACTTCTTGTGCTAAGTTCTTATTTTTTTATTAATAACTATTATAAAAATAATGTATCCCGCGCAATAGTATAGCAGGGTAGGCAGGAAGAACACTCCGTTCCCCACTTTCCACCTTCTGAGGCATTGCGTGTTGACTGGCGGGATTCAAATCCGCGCTTATGCCTTGTTGCCTGAGCGAAGAAATTAAAAATAATTCATTATTTCTAAATAGGAAACCAACCCATAAACCGTTGCCGTTACTAGCAGACGCTCTGCGCCACGACGGTATATGCTGTGCCATGTATAGGATACAGCGCAAAGCTAAAAAAAGAAAATTTTATTCATCAAGAGATTAAAAACGTATTAATATTACATATTAATCATATTGCATACAATCACGCAGACAAACGCTTTCTAAAACTATAATTGACTATAATTGAATTAATTATCTTATAATATTACAAACAAAGTTTATTAATAGCTTTTATTTATATTTATTCATGTCCTACACTTAGTAGAGTTGGCAGAGAGAACCTAGTGTTCAGATATTCCGTTCTCCCCTAATAGTCGCGCGAAATCTAACGCAGCACTGCGAAAATGCGAGTGAAAATCGATGAACCCACGACTATTGCGGCGTGTAGATATTATTATGGACAATTTTTCAACATCTTTACGATGACATGAGTCAAATTAACGATAAGTTAAATTAACGATACAAGCAAAAATCACACTTACATACATTATGTATTAATGTGCCCATCCGCTTAAAATTGGTCTGTATAAAGCGTTCACAGCGCTTTATTATGGGAATTGGCCTGTATGTTTTTGTGTATAAAGCGTTTACAGCGCTTTATTATGGGAAATTATACGACGTTTATTAATCACATGTTGGTGATAAGTTCAGATATGTTTACAAGTGTTCAATTTCAACTGATATATTATGACGAGCTATAGCTGGTAATTTCGTTTGCGTGGATTATATACATGGAGGTAAATACCGTTATTTCCGTTGTCATTTAAATTTCAGGAAATCCACTCTTTGCGCTTTCCTACACGCTTTCGTTTCAGGATGTTGTATAGCAAATTTGTTTTTATTTCACATTTAAATCAATTCTGTTATATTAGTTAGGCTTAGCAGATTTGTTTAGTTGTATCTATTTTAAAATTATTTCATTTGCTTTTTTTTTTCTTATGTAAATTCTTCTCTAGCTTTACGCAGTATTCTGCACATAGCAGAGTAGGCAGAAGGAACCGTCGCTAGGCTCTGAGTTTTCTCTAGCTTTTTCAATATCCTTTAAATTGTACACTACATAATCTATAGACGATGTGTAAATATTAGAAAATGCATACACATTCAAAACTAGCGCAGTTCAAGGCTTCGTAAGTTAATCACAAAAGTTTTAGGTACCAGGTAGAGTTTATTAACCACACGGTAACGTATAAGCCGTTTGCTTTCAAAACGTTTAAATAGACTAAAACTCTCATTTCGCTACCTTTGTGGGTATATGAATGAAAAAGCTAGAATTTATGTATTCTGTTGCTAAATGCTGTATTGTTCTTTAGTTTAAGTTGAGTATAGAATTGTTTTATATACAATTTTCTAGACAGTCAATATTAAATAATGAATAATATTAAACAATTTTCATAACTTAAGACATGCAACACTTCAACGAATCCCGAGTTCAGATGGAAAGTGACACCTGCGTGTATTGTCACTTGGTTCTCTTTGCCTATCCTGCTATGCATGATAAAGCGTGATGCGTGATCAAGCGTGATAAGCCGTGAAGCTGAAAACAAAATGATAACCATAATTTTATTTCTTCTCTAGACAAATTAAAGATTTATATTACCATTATCATTCCCATTTCAAATGTCATCATTAATAAATACGATACTGTAACACCAGCTGGCATAAAACAACAACACTCATTCGCAGCCTTTTCGCGGTTTTATGTTACAATGGTGCCATAACAAAAGGGGTTGAATAAATTATAATGATAATGAAAGCCCTAGCGGTCGACGCGAATAATTTGCTAAGTCATAATTCTGTGTAAAGGTGTGTTACACTTGCAGTGTTCAAATATTTCTACAAAGGATCTTATTGAAGAATCAAAAGAAAATAATAAAAATAGATATGAAAGAAAAGGAAAAACGAATCTACGGGTTTCATTTGCTTATAATAATTCAATTGAAATTATTTGGAAATGCTTGATCGTATGTACTTTGTCGCTTTAAACTAAAAATAAATTAAATTAGCCTCACGCTGTATCCCGCACATGGCAGAGTAGGCAGAGGGAACGAGGCATTGTGTGTTGAGTGGCGGAACTCAACGTCGCGCTTTGTCTTGTTACCAGAGGGAAGAAAATGAAAATCATTCATTCTACCCGAGTGGGAGTCATTTCATAATATATGAGACTAATCCGGTTAAAATAGTTTCATATAAGATTACAGAAGTCTATCATCAGGATTGTTTTACGGTCAAAAAGTTCACAAAAGCTCAGACTTTAAAGGCATTGTGCATAGATTTGTCTGACACTCCAACATCAGCAGCAATTTAATTAGAACATTTTTATATTATTAATATTCCCCTGATTTAGGTTTGAATCCATAGCCTTCTCTTTTCTATTTATGGTAGTTACTATATTTCAATAGCGGAAAGAACATATTTTATATTTAAACTCTGAATTAATAAAGATCATATACAGCATCATACCACCACGAACGCTTATATAACAAATATTTAAATTTAAAAAAGTTTATATATATTTTAATAAAATATGTTTTTTTAAATAAACATCGAGCTTGCCCTAATAAAAATGGTGTTGTGTTGCCAACCTCTGACATTTTAAAATACTTTTTTACCGCCAGCGCTACGTTAAACTAGTTACAGGTATAACTTTTATAGCAATTTTATATGAAAATTTTGTGTGCGGAATAATTTTTGTATTTAGCATCAGAATTATTTTAGTTTTGACTTAAAAACACTTTAATATGATCATATTAGAAGATACTAGAGGGTACTAGGTAGTAGCGCACTGGGGTAGCGTAAACTGTAAATGCTACAGACAGTTCGTTAGAAAGAATTATTTTCGTTGCCTTTCTCAGACAAGAAGACAATCCTAAAACCTACTGTATGCGGGATACTGCGTAAAGCAAAGAAATAAAATAAAATAGAGGAATGATTTTATAACTCATTCCAATTACTATAACAAAGTTTCAACAACAATTATTTTAAATTCACCATACCAGAAACAAACTGAAAACGTAACATTAATTAAATTAGACTAGTAATATGAGAGCACTTTCACAATTTTTTATTGCTTCAGAGTGGTTACTTCAGCAGTTGAAAATTAAAAAAAAATTAAAGGTTTATAATGAAATAATTACGAAACGCGACAGTTGTGGGCTCCGTTCCCACTCCGGGAGAACGGATTATTAAATAATTATTTGCATTATCCTTGCTCCGGCAACAAGATAAAGTGCGGCGTTGAGTTCCGCCACATGCAAAAGCGGGCAACGGACTGTCTCAACATTAAGTCGCCAGGAAATATAGTGAAGCTAGATTTTACAGATTTCAAGAAATGTCAGTTATCACACTTTCCCAGATAACATGCATGCAAATACACACATACATAAAATAATATTTCATAGCGTTGAAATAAAAATATTAATTACTCATCATTTGATCAGGGTTTTGTGTTTAATTAATATATTGCATACAATCACGCAGACAAACGCTTTCTAAAACTATAATTGACTATAATTGAATTAATTATCTTATAATATTACAAACAAAGTTTATTAATAGCTTTTATTTATATTTATTCATGTCCTACACTTAGTAGAGCTGGCAGAGAGAACCTAGTGTTCAGATATTCCGTTCTCCCCTAATAGTCGCGCGAAATCTAACGCAGCACTGCGAAAATGCGAGTGAAAATCGATGAACCCACGACTATTGCGGCGTGTAGATATTATTATGGACAATTTTTCAACATCTTTACGATGACATGAGTCAAATTAACGATAAGTTAAATTAACGATACAAGCAAAAATCACACTTACATACATTATGTATTAATGTGCCCATCCGCTTAAAATTGGTCTGTATAAAGCGTTCACAGCGCTTTATTATGGGAATTGGCCTGTATGTTTTTGTGTATAAAGCGTTTACAGCGCTTTATTATGGGAAATTATACGACGTTTATTAATCACATGTTGGTGATAAGTTCAGATATGTTTACAAGTGTTCAATTTCAACTGATATATTATGACGAGCTATAGCTGGTAATTTCGTTTGCGTGGATTATATACATGGAGGTAAATACCGTTATTTCCGTTGTCATTTAAATTTCAGGAAATCCACTCTTTGCGCTTTCCTACACGCTTTCGTTTCAGGATGTTGTATAGCAAATTTGTTTTTATTTCACATTTAAATCAATTCTGTTATATTAGTTAGGCTTAGCAGATTTGTTTAGTTGTATCTATTTTAAAATTATTTCATTTGCTTTTTTTTCTTATGTAAATTCTTCTCTAGCTTTACGCAGTATTCTGCACATAGCAGAGTAGGCAGAAGGAACCGTCGCTAGGCTCTGAGTTTTCTCTAGCTTTTTCAATATCCTTTAAATTGTACACTACATAATCTATAGACGATGTGTAAATATTAGAAAATGCATACACATTCAAAACTAGCGCAGTTCAAGGCTTCGTAAGTTAATCACAAAAGTTTTAGGTACCAGGTAGAGTTTATTAACCACACGGTAACGTATAAGCCGTTTGCTTTCAAAACGTTTAAATAGACTAAAACTCTCATTTCGCTACCTTTGTGGGTATATGAATGAAAAAGCTAGAATTTATGTATTCTGTTGCTAAATGCTGTATTGTTCTTTAGTTTAAGTTGAGTATAGAATTGTTTTATATACAATTTTCTAGACAGTCAATATTAAATAATTAATAATATTAAATAATTTTCATAACTTAAGGCATGCAACACTTCAACGAATCCCGAGTTCAGATGGAAAGTGACACCTGCGTGTATTGTCACTTGGTTCTCTTTGCCTATCCTGCTATGCATGATAAAGCGTGATGCGTGATCAAGCGTGATAAGCCGTGAAGCTGAAAACAAAATGATAACCATAATTTATTTCTTCTCTAGACAAATTAAAGATTTATATTACCATTATCATTCCCATTTCAAATGTCATCATTAATAAATACGATACGGTAACACCAGCTGGCATAAAACAACAACACTCATTCACAGCCTTTTCGCGGTTTTATGTTACAATGGTGCCATAACAAAAGGGGTTGAATAAATTATAATGATAATGAAAGCCCTAGCGGTCGACGCGAATAATTTGCTAAGTCATAATTCTGTGTAAAGGTGTGTTACACTTGCAGTGTTAAAATATTTCTACAAAGGATCTTATTGAAGAATCAAAAGAAAATAATTAAAATAGATATGAAAGAAAAGGAAAAACGAATCTACGGGTTTCATTTGCTTATAATAATTCAATTGAAAAAAAATAAATTAATTAGCCTCACGCTGTATCCCGCACATGGCAGAGTAGGCAGAGGGAACGAGGCATTGTGTGTTGAGTGGCGGAACTCAACGTCGCGCTTTGTCTTGTTACCAGAGGGAAGAAAATGAAAATCATTCATTCTCCCCGAGTGGGAGTCATTTCATAATATATGAGACTAATCCGGTTAAAATAGTTTCATATAAGATTACAGAAGTCTATCATCAGGATTGTTTTACGGTCAAAAAGTTCACAAAAGCTCAGACTTTAAAGGCATTGTGCATAGTTTTGTCTGACACTCCAACATCAGCAGCAATTTAATTAGAACATTTTTATATTATTAATATTCCCCTGATTTAGGTTTGAATCCATAGCCTTCTCTTTTCTATTTATGGTAGTTACTATATTTCAATAGCGGAAAGAACATATTTTATATTTAAACTCTGAATTAATAAAGATCATATACAGCATCATACCACCACGAACGCTTATATAACAAATATTTAAATTTAAAAAAAGTTTATATATATTTTAATAAAATATGTTTTTTTAAATAAACATCGAGCTTGCCCTAATAAAAATGGTGTTGTGTTGCCAACCTCTGACATTTTAAAATACTTTTTTACCGCCAGCGCTACGTTAAACTAGTTACAGGTAATTATAACTTTTATAGCAATTTTATATGAAAATTTTGTGTGCGGAATAATTTTTGTATTTAGCATCAGAATTATTTTAGTTTTGACTTAAAAACACTTTAATATGATCATATTAGAAGATACTAGAGGGTACTAGGTAGTAGCGCACTGGGGTAGCGTAAACTGTAAATGCTACAGACAGTTCGTTAGAAAGAATTATTTTCGTTGCCTTCCTCAGACAAGAAGACAATCCTAAAACCTACTGTATGCGGGATACTGCGTAAAGCAAAGAAAGAAAATAAAATAGAGGAATGATTTTATAACTCATTCCAATTACTATAACAAAGTTTCAACAACAATTATTTTAAATTCACCATACCAGAAACAAACTGAAAACGTAAAATGACATTAATTAAATTAGACTAATAATATGAGAGTACTTTCACAATTTTTTATTGCTTCAGAGTGGTTACTTCAGCAGTTGAAAATTAAAAAAAAATTAAAGGTTTATAATGAAATAATTACGAAACGCGACAGTTGTGGGCTCCGTTCCCACTCCGGGAAAACGGATTATTAAATAATTATTTCCATTATCCTTGCTCCGGTAACAAGACAAAGTGCGGCGTTGAGTTCCGCCACATGCAAAAGCGGGCAACGGACTGTCTCAACATTAAGTCGCCAGGAAATATAGTGAAGCTAGATAGCTAGATTTTACAGATTTCAAGAAATGTCAGTTATCACACTTTCCCAGATAACATGCATGCAAATACACACATACATAAAATAATATTTAATAGCGTTGAAATAAAAATATTAATTACTCATCATTTGATCAGGGTTTTGTGTTTAATTACTTTCCAGTAGCAATTTAAATTTGAATTGCTCCGCGGCTCGTTCTAGGAAGTCAACTTAAGATCTTATCCGCTACGTCTTGGAAAATCTGAAAGTCGAAAATAAGAAACTGATTGTATTTAGATTGTATTTAGATTATGTTGTGAACGCTTAAGGATAACCAGACAATCTTTATAAATTGTATATTGTTGTCAAAGTGAATCATCACCCTGGTAGTTCCTGATATCATCAAAGAGATCCTCCTCCTCCACCTCCAAAGCTTGACAACTTATCTACCAGGGCTAAATAACAAATAAATATTATCCTAATTCCTTGAATATGTTAGACTTAGTATAAAATTAAAAAAACATCATATTTGGCTTTACTCGTTTCTGACTAAACATTTCACTTGTTGTTATTGTCAATACAAAAACTAAACACATTTCAAGCAATTACTTCAAATTTATATTTAAATTTTAAGTGTTGTGTTGTAAGTTGTGCTTCGTGTTCAGATTTTAAATTTAGTGGTTTTGAAAGTTTCAGTTTTTGCTCTTCTAAGAATTTTATTTTAATTATTTATGTATCTGAGAAATTTTAAAGATGGCTTTTGTCTAGACTTTTTAACTAGTCCTCTTTAGAGACGATTGCTTTTAGTTACAGTAAATATCCCACTTTGTGGGAAATTAATTTTTAAATAAAAAATTTTGAAACCTTAAAATTTTCACATTAATCGTAATTAACATGAGGAATTTAACAATTTTCTCTAGGGGGCAATTAAGAGAGAATAAATAATCGAATTTGAACCACAAGCACCTTGATACTGTGCCAAGATGGCTTCATGCATATTTACAGCTTCAATACACCATTACTTAATATCTCATATACAATATAAAGAGATGACAAATAATAAATGTCGGCAAAACAAAAGGAGCGCTCCAATGAACGAACATTCGTTGGAAGGTGATTTGTCTTGTGAAAATGTAACGCAATTTCATGTTTGCGGTTGCTTTGTCATGCTTTCTATTATACTTATGGGTTTTGACGTTATAATTGTAATATACAAACTTTCGCTGACAACTTTGGGCGTATATATATATATATATATATATATATATATATATATATATATATATATATATATATATATATATATATATATATATATATATATTCTAAGTAAGTGAATACACATGACGTGTATTTATTATATATTAATTCAGAAATGTATTAAAAATTCAATACATCTGGGTCACGTGTCTTAGTGATTACATAAATCATGATTAAATAAAATAAAAAAAGCTCGATCATTAAAATTTAATATTTTAATTTGCGTTTAGCAGCGAGACATTGCGTGTTAAGTGGATTAACATAACACCGAGCTTTGTCTTGTTACCAGAGTGAGAAAATGAAATTATTCATTCTTCCAAGTGGAAATAGAACCCACAATCACAAGCCAAAAGCTCAAATAACCCTAACCCTTGATTCCAATACAAAATGTTGAACAAAACTTCCTTAATTGGCAATACAAGAATACATTTTCAAAGGAAACGTTTTCCTTAAGGGTTAAAAAATTGCTATAATTATAATAGAAACCATGACAAGCAGCCGCTGTGATGGCGGAATTGCGCTACGTTGCCGAAGACAAATTGCCCCCGATGAGTGCTCGTTCATCGGGTCCTTTCTTTTCTGCCAACCAATAATTATTATTTGGCCGAAATTGGTGAAGAAAAAAGTTATTTAAACTTTGTTCTTTTAGTGAAATTTGTGTTAATTTCTTAGAGATAAGTTCGTAAACTTATAATAGTATAGCTAGATTTGGTCACCTACTTTGCAAGTGCAGGATGATGTAAATATTTAGCGTCACTCAGAGATGTCAATTAGTAGTAATGTTATGTTAAGTATTGTCCCATTACACCACTTTAGAAACGTATATAAATCAAAATCAATATCAAAATATTGTTTATTCAAATAGGCTATTACAAGCACTTTCAAATCGTCAATTAGCATGAGTGTCAGTATTGTCAGTCCTAATAAGCTGGCGAAAATATATATATATATATATATATATATATATATATATATATATATATATATATATATATATATATATATATATATATATATATATATATATATATATATGATGACTGCGACATCGATGTTTTTATACTCATACATCTCTCCTGTATTTTATTGGTTGTAATAACTAATGTGTTTCTTACACTTTAAATATTTATTTAAAATTAAGAACTTACTTATATAATCTATATTTTTTGATTAAAAAGTTAAATACTTCATACCACTTCCTACAAATACTACAACTTATTTTTATACTATTTAATTATAACAATACCTTTATGTATATAACAATACCTTTACTTGTTTAATGTTTATAGAGAAGCTGACGTTATATTCTCATACTATCGACCCGCTCGCGGCTCCGCCCGCGTATCTAAGCTAGCACGTGAAAATTTATACCTACATCACAATGCAATTCTTCAATTTTCTCGACAGCTTTTTTACATCACTCTTGCCTATTATTAAAAATCATGATCAATGTACCTATATGTGTCTAGCATGTTATATTAAAACGTAAACGTATATGTAATTTACATATACCTAATCTGTAAGCACATTATGTACTAGCTTTTCTATTTACAGTGTAAAAAACACAATATACAATTTCCGCAATTGATTTTTAAAATTAAAATCATACTTAGACTATTAATTTTTTATTTGTTGGAACGCCGAAAATTAAAATAATTAAATTCTGTAATTTTTGTTTTGTAAGTACACGTTCTTTCGCGTTCTTTATTCTAGTTCAAATGTACTACTTATAAATGTAGATGTATTTAAGATATATCGACATTAATACAAATAATAAAATCCCGCCAGCTTTATGCAGAAATTTTACTTGAATGAATAACGACACCTGTTGACAGATTTATTATATATTACTGTAGTAACTACACACAAATCTATATATTATATATATATATATATATATATATATATATATATATATATATATATATATATATATATATATATATATATATATATATATATATATATCTATATATATATATATACTATATATATATATATATATATATATAAATATATATATATATATATATACATACATATATATATATATATATCTATAATATATATATATATATATATATATATATATATATATATATATATATATATATATATATATATCTATATATATATATTACAAATCTAACTTACTTTTTTTCCGTAATTTAAATAGGGAACTGCATGGAATAGCGAGATTAAAAATATAATTTATGCGGGTCGGGACTATAAGCTATTACTATACAAAAATTCATTCATTTCTGTCGTGTAATTTTTACGTGATTGGAAGACAAACAGACAGACAGAAAGACAGATAGACAGACAGACAAAAATTCTGCTGAGTGGATATTTAGCTTCTTTTATCGATATTATAACCCAACCCAATCAATATTTTTTTTAAATGTTTAATGTACAGAATTCATTTTATATCCTTTTATTATGTATATAGATTAGATATATATCAGTGTAAACAGAAAAAAATTAATGTTAAATAAATTTTTTAAAACATTGCTTCATTAGAAATTTTAGACATTCTTTTTAAAAAACCATAGAAATAAGGCATACCAATGTTAGGCATTCATACATAATATACGAAAATGCATGAATAAAGTGAGAATCTAGACGTGACAAAATACGGGTCGTTGTCGATTTTGCAAAGTATTGCCTTCATAGATCAACTTGAACCGTTCAAGATATCAATTTCATAAGAAATGCTATAGGTTGGAATAGATTCGACAATTTATACTTATAAAGAAGTGTTTTTGTGATATGAAATGATTTTCCTTTGTTAACTCGGCTGTCTTGATCCAGTTGTATTATTGTTTGCAAACGAGACTCCATGTAACACATGCAAAGGATATTTAGTATTAAGACACTCCGTTCCCCGCTTTCAGCCTTTCGAGGCATTGCGTGTTAAGTGGCGGAACTCAACGCCGCGTTTTTGCCTTGTTGCCAGAGCGAAGAAAATGAAAATAATGAATTCTGCCCAAATGAGAATGGAACAAGCAAGCCGTCGCGTTTCCAGGCAGACGCTGTACCTGCGCCACAACGGTCCTCATACTTGTTTACATATAATTACTTGTAATTATTATAATTTGGCATAATGAATAAGAACCTCTTACACCGGTTATATAAGTAGATATATAATAAATCTGTTCATTGTAAGACCACTAATATTTATTAAGAGCTTATTGTGTATTTACGATAGATGTGAGTTCGATTCACATTCATGGCAATGGAGAATAAATTGGAGAATAGGTCAAGGTTTGTGACAAAATTGGCGCTGAAGCGGAGAATGGAGTAACTTAGTCTAATATTACTATAATATTAATATAAACCTATATAATATTTATTAACAGAATAAACCGTGAAATAAAAAATAGATGAAAACTGAAACTTTTTTAAATTTTAAAATTTATACAATTCACCTTCTTAAGAAGTGGATGTAGTTTTTTAAAATTGTTTCTACGGTACTGCATAGTAAGATTCTCGTACATGAATATTTCAGCTTTGAAACACTGTAAAAGAAGTGCAGTTTTTGCATCCATTTATCAAGAGGGAACCTTCGGATCTAGTTTATAAGCAAGCTGGGGATTAATGCACTCAAGATGTAGAATAATTTTAATATTAAAAGTATTTAAAAGACCATCGTAGTGCAGTCCTTATATTTGTTGGTAGTACTGACTTCATATATATGTATATATATATATATATATATATATATATATATATATATATATATATATATATATATATATATATATATATATATATATATATATTATATATATTATATATATATATATATATATATATATATATATATATATATTATATATATATATATATATATATATATATATATATATATATATATATATCTTGTGTCTTGACACTAGGTTCTCTCTACTTACTTTGGTAAGGTCCTAATCTCAGTATATCACAATGGCGAAGCACAAGTTTTAAATCATTATTAACCCTACACTGTAAATACTTTACAAATTTATGTCCTGACTACTAGCTGCCCACAATGCCGTCGGCGTGGACTTTATGACCCATGTCATACTACATCCATTTACTAACCGAAATTTGCTTTTTCGTTTGCTCGTTTCATGCGGTTCCAATATAGTGATTTAAATCTGTGCATTCTAATACTTAAAGACGTAACTTGATGAAGACCGCGTGGCTTAGCGATCAAGGCGCTTAAACGAGGCGCGGGTTCAAATCCCGCTGCGTTAAATTTTGGTTATATTTTCTCTAATTATATTTTTATCCTTAATGTGAAATAACACTTTAAAATGATAAAACTATCTATGAATATTACTTTTTCACATTCCCTCCTATACTACCTACAACATGCCTCGTAAAACTCTAGCTCGCTCAAATGGGGTGAGGATACGCCTCCAACAAGAATATTCTTGTTATCCTCAGCTTAAAGTTAGCGCAAAGTTGCCTCACGTATATACGTATATTCCAAACCTTAAGATCATCATTTCTATCTGATACGCCACCAGTCCAGAAAGCGCTGGTCGGTTATTTCATCTTGGCATCATTCACAGAAACTCGTCTAGATTATGTTTCAAATTTAATAATTTAGTTAGTATATTCCACGTAGCTATTTGAAACTCCTTCATAATAATAATAATAATTGCTTCACGCTGTATCCCACACATGGCAGGGTAGGCAGAGGGAACCATAGGAATTGTAGAAACCTAGTGTTCAGACACTCCGTTCCCAGCTTTCCGCTGTTTGAGGCATTGCGTGTACGTGTGCAAACTCCTTTATAAATGACATATTAGGTTATAGACATGAATACCGCACTCGTACTATATATAGCTATACATGTTAACATAAAAATTTCCATAGTAAAATTAAGAGTAGCTAAAACGTAAAAAAAAAATTTGAATCTGTTTCAATTTAGTTATGCAGATACCGGAGCTTAGCGCGCTCACTCGATTTTTCTCTTTACGCCCTTCAAACTCGATATAACTTGACGTTTACAAATTGCATGTTGTATCTATAGCATCGTTAGTGTGTATATTTCTATGAAAATTTGAATTTTGAGGCCTTCATGGACAGCGTCTGAAACGATACCGTGTACGATAGTTACGGGTTCAATCTCTAATAAGGAAAAGACAAGACAAGACACAACGTATAAAAGTCGAGCAAAGTGCGGAGAACGTACAGTTTTAAATCTAGGAGCTTTCTTCTTATCCTGCTCTATACGGGATAAAGTGTGACGAAAAAAAGCTTATTTCTCTTTCCATAGATTTCCTTCTTATATAAAACCTATATATTTATGTATGGGATATACAAAAACAACTAAATCTAAGTGAAACACTATACAATATTACTTTTATCAAATTTCCATATTTTATTTACACAGCGAAGTGATATTCAATTGAATGTCATTTGAATTTAAAAATATCAGTATTAAATCTTCTCCCATTTGCGTTGACTCAATCTTTTACTGAATGTATTATCATTTTTATAAGAACCTGACGGTCGCCCGACTTGTTTATTCCTTCTATTTACTTAACAGCTTAACCGTAATGTGCACTTAGATTTGAATAAGAATAATAAAATTGCGATAATTGTTTTTTTATATATGTATTTCTAGTATATATGTCCTCTCGTTTTGGTTTACCAGATATGTAAAAGTGACGGTTGAGGGTTCGATTCCCACTCGGCTAGTATGAACTATTTTCATTTTCTTTGCTCTGGTAACAAGACAAAGTGCGGCGTTGAGTTCCTCCACTTAACACGCAATGTCTTATAAGCGAAAAGCGGGGAACGAAGTATCTTGACACTAAGTTCCTATCCTGCTGTATGGGGATAAAGCGTGAAACAAAAAAATCGATGTAGTTCTTCTGTACATAGCTAAAGCTGTTCAGCTTTATGCGTCTCAAGCAACACTATCTCGAACTATCTATAAGCTAATAATTTCATATTTATTGTATGTATGTCTATGTAAGTGTATAATATATACCTTTATATGTTTGTATGTACATGTTAATCTCTTGTTTGTGTATCTATGTGTATATATAGGTACGTGTATGTATGTATATCTATATAAATTGTTATATATGTAAGTATGTATAGTATATTTATTTATAATAACTAATATAACCTAAAATGTATGTATAGTTGTAATGCAATACTTTTTGCATCTTACTGCATTTTTACTATTGATCCAATATTAATTATAATGGTTGCCTGGAAGAGATCGCTTTCAGCGATAAGGCCGCCATTGCACATTTACTCTTACATAGGATTCTGTTTGTAAAGTGTTATATATTTTTATTGTGCAATAAAGTATTATTATTATTTTTTGTTGACATCTAAAAAATCCCCAGTTACTTTACCCTAGATAGATTATCACAAGCATCCAATGTGATCCACAATTTTTGGCTTAACGTTGTATCGCGCCCATAGTAGGGTAGGCAGAAGAAACCTACCTAGCGTTAAGATATTCCGTTCCCCACTCGACGCCGTGCTTTTGGCTCTCATTTATTCTCCACAAGTGAGAATCGAACCCACAATCCGTCGCGTTAACAGGCAGACACTGACCGTCTGCACCACGATACTCCTCAGATTACATATACATATTAATATTTATAGTGAAATTTATTTTCCAGGCAATCTTTTTCAGTAAACTACGTTTTAACTATAATATAATTATTTACGCCGGTGGGGATTGAATCGATAATCGTTACATATATAAAGATAATACCCTACCATTGTACCATGGTGGCTCCTGTCCTTATTTACATAGTTGTATTTATTTAGACTCTGTAGTCAGTTAAATATTACATCCTGTGACGTAGGCATTATTTATTGCCCTGTAATATTTACAGTACATATGCTTATTATTGTTTTATATTTTTTTTGTAACACAATTATGGCTTTGTATCTGTCATAATTATAAATCATGATACTTTAAAAATATCACAGTAAAGATCATAATTTAAATTTAAATTTTTTCTATTAATTTATTCCGTTTTGAACTTAACATTTAGAATATAGTCACACTAACTTAATTTATTTTCTTCTTTTTTTTAAATCCAGTTTCTTAAAAAGTATATATAGCATGGCGCAAAATAATGTCATAACTGTTAGTTTCATAATTAAAAAGAAATAAATAAAAATAAATAGCTTCATGCTATTATTCGCATGTAGCAGGGTAGACAGGGGGAACTTAGTGTGCAGACACTCCGTTCCTCAAAGTACCTCCAATTCCCAGCAATTGCCTGTCCAGTGACAGAACTCAACGCGCTTTATCTCCTTACTAGAGGGAAGAAATGAAATAATTAATTCTCCCCGAGTGGGAATCGAACCCACAACCTTCGCGTTTACAGTCAGACAGTTACAGTACACTGTGTCGCTACGCCACGATGTCGACGGCCGAAACCAATAGGACGAGATCATCGAAAACTAAAATTAACTACAGCAATTTCAGCATACAAATAAAAATATTCATATTTATACACAGAAAAAACCAATTTTTATAGCTTTGATCATATTTCCGTGTGAATATTGCACTGCCAAAATATTTATAATCTAATATCTAATATTATAAAAGCAAATACATATGTTGCAATGTGTGAAAGTTCGTTACGGATCGAAACACTGCTTTCTATTGCGCTTGTTCATATGATTTTTTTAGTGTAACAGAATTCTATGTTTTATTTTTGTATATTTTTTGTTTAAAGTCTTTTTTTTATTTTTCCCCTTGACATACTGTTAAGTCACTTTATTCTCCGCTCTCTTTCTTCTTAACTGGTGATAACACTGTGCTTTGTCTAAGTCAAAACAAATAAGAAATAAAAGATTATTTATAATTATTTATAATTATTATTTATTAATTATTTTGAATATATTTATTTTATAGATGTTTAAAAATGATATAAATAAACAAAATAGAAATAATACTTTCCGCTACGTAAGTACGTAGTACATTGAAGTACATCGCTTCCTTAAGTAGTTTTGAACTTACATTCCATGTCCGGAGTCACAGAGAGTATCTAACGAGTGTTATTCACATAAAAGTAAAAACTATGAAAATATATATTTCTAGAAGAAGTCTAGTATGTAATTTTATTTATTAACAGCCATACATACATACACAACTTAAAACAATAATAAGTATTTTTTTTTAAATGAACTGCTGCTACTGTTGCTACCGAGTAAGCTAATTAATGTACAATTGTACAATACTAATAAAGTAGTCAAGTAAAGTCTTAATAATCTAACAGCATACATATGCTACTTACTTTTCACTCATAAAAAATATGGACGGTATAAAAAAGTACCATACGAAAATCTTTTAATTTCTTCAAAGTACAAATAGCATCGGTCCACAAATCTGCCGTTCTAGACTCAAACCCTGCTAGTACATCTGTTACTCATAATAACGATATAAAACTGAAATAATTAACACCAACAACTTAACACTTGGTTCCTTGAGCCTACGAGCGAGCGAGATATAGCGTAAAGCTTAAAAAAAAGAAAAGAAATCTAGCACCAAATATACATCAAAGAATGATGTAAATTAGTGACTTATTAAAAACAGTAACTTCATAAACTCATTTACTACAACAAAATGTAAAAGTATAAGAATCTCAATGGAATGGACAGTCGATAATGATGTAAATATAAAGTTTAGCCAAAGCCATTATTAGAAGCGATGCGACAAAGAGAAGTTTTAAGGGTATACTCTTAAAACATCGTGTTTCGAGTTAGACATGAACAGTTTCAAATGTTTTATTAACGAAGTTTTGTAGACGTCATAGCATTTTTGTTCTATTAATTGCGATATTTTAATAGAAATTGTGATTTTAAATAGCTTGTAGAGAAGTACTATTAATATTTATATTTTATTTAGTATATGATTTGATGATTTGTCACTAATATAAATTCATACACAATATCATTTAATAGAATTTCACTCCATATCTTATTACATCAGCCTGTAGCTGTCCACTGCTGGACGTAGGCCTCCTCCAGGGTACGCCATAAGGCCCCGTTTCCCGTTTTCATCATCCAGTCACCACCAGCCGCCTTCTTCATATGTCATCAGTCCACCCGGCAGGATGGTGGGCATCCAACGCTACCCTTGCCGAGGAGTCTCCATTCGAGAACCCGTAATTTAGTTTATTTCCCAAAGAAAGCCGTCGACCAAGCCATGACGGTGTTGTCGCATCTACATCTACCCCCAAGTAGCTGTAATATTAACTAATATTATTAACTAACAGTCGATGCTTGCGATTAGACCCGCTCCTTTCATTTTCGCTATTACTTCGCTTGTATCATTAGTTATGGTGTTCTATTTTATATTATACGATTGTCATTGACTTTATCTTAAATATGTTGTGTTTCGTCATCGCGTTTTGTGGTGTTGACTTTGACTCAGTGCTAACTGTGATATATATATATATATATATATATATATATATATATATATATATATATATATATATATATATATATATATATATATATATATATATATATATATATATATATATATATATATATATATATATATATATATATATATATATTATATATATATATATATATATATATATATATATATATATATATATATATATATATATATATATATATATATATATATATATATATATATAATATATATATATATATATATATATATATATTTTTTTTTTTATTTATTTTTTTTTTCAGATTTTTTTTCATTGATAATGATGAGATGTTTCCTTTTGTTAGAGAAAAGGGTTTCTAATTAATCTGTAAGTTTTTTATATATTTAGTATTTATATGTTCTCATAATTAACGACAAATTGAAATTAGGTGAAATATTAATTTAAAATATTATATTAGCCTCCTCTCATATACAAAGGAATCTCAATTTTTTTAAACAATCATACCGCAAACTAAGCTATATATTACAATCGAAGAAGATAATTTAAATATTCACTACTATAAATATTGAAACATGTTGGCCAAAGAATTCTTATTTTACTTTCACGCAACCATTTTAATATTTTATTTTAATCTTGAAACGATAAGCCGTTAAGTTCAAAAACTTGGATGAAAGGTATTCCTCACGCAACACAGATAGAAAGCCGAGTTTTACAAACAAATGGTGGTTTAGGCAATAGTGAGTTCGTAACGAACTTGGAAAGACTTAGAATGTTTCCGAACTGGTAAGGGTCGACGTAAAGCTACTAAAATGTGTATCTCTCTGAGATTTTTCTTTTATACCGGAAAAAATAATTAATGATAGTACTACTATGTGAAAATATAGTCAGTAAAGAAATACACGTTATATCGGATTTATCTCAGCTCCCCGCTAAATCCTGCACAAAAGAATAGACGTTGAGAACAAAGTGTCAAAATACTCCGTTCTCTATTTCTACGCCAGATATAAATTTATCAAATTCTATGAAATTTCGTATTACATACACGTTTATGAGATAAATTAAATGTAATAACTATTATTATTACTAACATTATGATAGTTCCAACCAAAATATATTGGCAATTCGCTCATTTACGATTCATATCAGTTGACAGCTTAAATGAGCTCTCTATTAAATTTGAAGTATCGTGTACTCTCCATAAAACGTGACATTGGCAAAGTGATCTGTGATCAACTGGTAGGTTTATAAGCCAGAGCTGTATGGACAAACTTATTACCACGATAGGTAACGTTGCTCACTAAACTATTTATTTTGTACAACTTTTTCCTTTAAAGCCTAGAACCTAACATTAAGACAATCAGAACTACACTTCCGCCCAAAGTTGATTCATTATTACCAAAATGAGAAAATTAAAATAATTTAAGTACAATTATTTCAATGATTTGTTTTCAAACCATTGATTTGTATCAGATTCATAGTTTCTATTAGAATATTAAAATATTATTTTTACTTACCATATTTTCTCTAAATACACAGCAAAATGCGAAAACCTAAAAAATATACCTAGTTTATAGAAGGTACATTTTATTACAATTTAAGCTTAAACTGTCATCGTATTGTCACAGGACACCTCTAGTTCTAGACGTATTCAATTACCATTATATACTATTAAGGTTACTGTACACAATGATAACAACGTCCTACTTATCTTGGGAGTTGTTAAAGACACGTTTAATTTAAAATTATTTTATTATTTATTATTGGCACTTGGCCTATTTTATATATATAAAATATTATATGTATATACATATGTATGTAAGTATGTATGTTTCAGTATGAAAATAATAAACGTTATTTTTATTTCAAGCACTACTTTACTTGTTCAAAAATCTAGTGAACGCCGTCCTTGAGTTATATTGTCTTAAATCTTTCTTTGAGTAACTGTTGAGAATCTATTCCACTAAAAGAACCATTTAAGTGAAATAATGGTCCACTAGAGAGAAACGTAACCATAATTTTATCGAATAACATTCGGAATATCAATAGAGTTTAACATAATATTAACTAATTTTTATGTTATTTTAATATATATTTTGCTTAAAGTCGTATTTTGTTAACTTGCGGGTTGTTCACAAAAAATACTATTTTTATTTAATCTTTCTCCTCATTAAAAATCAGTCGTTATTTATCGAAATTATAAAATTTCGGTGTCATCGTGATCGGTGAGAATCGATGAGTGATATATGTATGTATTTTAATATGGCCAAAAATAATCTGAAAAGTTTATTAATTAAATTAGTTTAATAAAAATACTAATACTTATGTATTGTATTTGTTTCTTAATTCATATGCATGTCTGACATATTTGTTAAACAATGTGTTACAAATAATAATTATAAAATGATTCATATAGAATTTTGTTGCTTCTTACAAGCAACAAGCGATCGATATAGTTTGTGGAAGAATGTTTAAAAAATCAAAAAAATACAATTTTGAAATCAGGTCCTGATAAAATAAATATTGATTTTTATGTTTCGTCATTGAGACTGGATTTTTTTCCTTCTTTGTAAGCATAATTCTAAAGTAAACTTACTTTGAACTTATCGACCAACTGGCTAGCTATAAATTTAGATTTAAATTATTCACGTTAGATATCGTAGCGAAATTTCTCTATAGTTTTTCAGAAAAGATCTCGCCAAAGTAGAGCTATGATCAGATCATTGCTAGAATGTAAGTCAAAGTACATGCTATTGTAAAACTAGTGACCATATTGGGCGCGACGGTTCGGGGTTCGAATGCCTTAAGTGTGATAAAAATTTCATCGTTTCGGTGTCCATCCGTAATCTTGTCCGTCTGTCAAGAAAATTTTACTCTAGATCGCGTGGGAACATCAAGCTGAATTTAATACCATATATCCAAGTCTATAGTCCCCCGGGGCAAGTGATAATGATATAAGACGAACGTTTATGCTTCGTTTTTGCAGCTACATCTACGAAAATCTCCGCGTATTTAAAACTTACAGGGTACTTCCCGTTGACTTCGAAATATGAAGTTTTGTATACAGTAAGAAGTTATAGTAAAAAAACTGAATATTGTTAATTTGTATATATGTAGTGAGTGTGTATCCCCTCTAAGTTTAGTAACTTTTATAACTGATATTTACGATCACCTATAATAATGTAATTATTACGGAACCCTCAGTGTACGAATTCAACTAGTACTTCACCGATATTTATTTTATTTCATACCACTTTTATTCTATTTCATGCCAAGCCATTTCTTTGCGTTTTTTTATTAAAAAAAATCTATCGAACATAGCATTATTTAAGTACATTTACATTAATTTTGGGTAAAATCATTAAAAATTAAAAATATTTATAAGTTAAAAATATTTAAGAAATGGAAAAACTGAAAATAAATGTATCAAAACGTAAAAATAAAAAATAAACAAACTCACTCAATTTCATTCCACACAACTCAACAAGGAGTATGCATGAATGGATAACGTTTGCTTTCAGGTGGGACGATCCGACACTTTGAAGATTATGTGAATGATTTCACAAAATAAATTAATAAACAAACGGAATAAACGAATAAATTAATATGCCGAATAAAATTATTTTTGTTACGGATTATTATCCATGCGGATACGGATACAGATATTCATATAAGAATGGGTTAGTTTGGTGTCAATTTTTTTGCAAGAAACGTAGAAATGCTAAGTTAATGCTTAATGCTTAGCTTGCGGCGAAGTTAATATATATGACTGCGGTAATGTTAAATCGATTGTAACTCAAATCTTAAATCGATTAATATAGCTATCTGTATAGAATTTCTTTCATATTAATAAGTTAAAATATACCTAGGTGTTGTTATTTCAGTTCCATTATTTACATTGCCTTATTTTGAATTAAAAACAACATTTTATATAGAATAAGAATAAATTCAAAATATAAATTGTTCCGAATTCAAGGTCAAAACTTTTAGGGAATCACAAAATTCTTCACTTGACTTAGCATTTCAATCAAAGGCTTGAAAATCTTTTAAAATTTCATTTCGATAACCTAAAAAGCCTTTAATGGAGCAAATGGAATCATTTATCCCTATCAACTTCATCGAGGCGTGCAATCAAATCAGATCAAAGTGGTTCAAACCAGTTCAAATTGGTCCAAAACGGTTTCAAAGCGGATCTCCTTTGTGCGCTTTTTGTTTAGTTCTTGAGGCTTCGTCGCATTGGGGCGTATTAGTAATTATATGTACTTTTCTTTATAATGACATTAAAATATTATAATTTATTAAATACCTGTTTGTTACAGGTATGTTTATTAATGGTATTAGTTAAAGTTGGGGCCGTCACGGTGTAACGGCATAGCGTCTGCTTGTAATCACGACGGTTGTGGGTTCGATTCTTACTAGGGGAGGAATTTTTCTTACTCTGGTAAGAATACAGCGTGGCGCTGAGTATTACCACTCAATACGCAATGTCTCGGAAGGCGGAAAGTGGGGAACCGAGCATCTTAACAGAACAGAGCAAAGATCCCTCTGCATACCCTGCTATATATATGTAGGATAACCTACGTATCACTAGATACTCTAATCTATTTGGACGCTATTATAATATTCCTATTTTAATTTGATTAAAGAAATGCGTGACAAAGACAAGGCTACACTGTACAAATTTAGTTTACACCACGGACTCGTTCTCAATGTTTACGCAAACCAAATCTCAGGGGGCCTGGACAGACCTAAACGGATGCTAGTAAAAAAAATACAATATCTTCACAGTTAACAAATACTGCCCATAAAATTCAATATAATGCCTCAAAACGATTAAAATGCTAATGAAATATAATATGGACGTCGATGAAGAAATACGTGTCTGAATACGATATATCTGTAAGATATTTTTCTTTGAAAATTCCAAATTCTTATGCTCGTTTACAAAGAAGATTTTCACGTTGTTTGAGGTTATACGTGGTACGCGTACGATCGCAATAACGTATAGTGCTGTTAGAAGCAAGCTGGTATTTTCATAACTTTTTTAGCTTTGCATATTGGAGAGTAGGCAGAGGACACCGAGTGTTAAGATACTCTGTTCTCCACTTTCTGCCTTTTTACATATTGTGTTTTGGAACAATAACGGTAGAATAAAAGTCCCTAAGTAGGAACTGAACCCGCAACCGTTACGTTTACAGTCAGTTGCTGTGCCGCTGCTCGACGGCAACAAAATCATTACTAATCTCATAAATTATGTTCTAATAAAAAATATAGTATCTAAGTGCTTAAAAATATGTACCAATCTTCAATAATATTATCATAAGATTAGCTTTACGTCACTCTGTCGCGTGGTTATAGATTTTTCCTCGAATAATTTTCTTGCTGTAAAGTAACCTACAATCCTAAAAAAAATACAAACGCTTAAGATTTTATTGAATAAGAAGTTAAGTAATAAATTATCATTTTAATCTTTGAAAGCGACGATATTCCATACGAATTTTAACCCCAAATTTAATTTTTCGGTCCCCTTAGGAGTGATTTTTTAATTGCTTCCTAGGTTTTCACTTACGTTATATAAAAATAAAATATTTAAAAAAATCCATAGTACATAGGTTCATTGGATTAGGCGGTCTGGCTGTCTATCTCTTCTTATATCAGTCATCTCACATTTTTATCTACATATAGATATAATAAAATTATAGAATTGCGTACATTAACCATTAAAAAGATATTAACTGGGTCGGTTAATATATTGAAAATAGAATCTGTCATTTTTTGTCTGTCTGTCGGTCTGTCTGTTTATTTAGTCGTTTTTGATAGAATGTCATCTATTGGTAACTTAAAATCAGTTTCGAAAACCAACATTATTTGTTTAAATAGATAAATAGAGATTTGTAATATCTGTCAACGGATGTCGTTATTCATGGAAAAGACATTTCAGCATGACGGTGAAATTTTTTTTTATATTTGTCGATATATCTTAAACACACCATAGAAGAAGTTGTTTATATATTAAATATAGAAAAGTCAATTATCTTCATAAAAATACTTAAATATCTTATAATTTTATTTTTAGCATAAGCTAAAAAATGTACTTAGAGGATTTATTTGCGAATCACGTAAAGCTATTGGCCAGAAATTGGTGAATTTCAATATTGCAACAGTTTTCTCAAAAAAATTGAAGACTGATAAAGTCAAATTAGTCGAATAAGATTTGACGCGATAAAAGCTTAAAACCTAAATGAGATAAAATCTTTTCATAAATTTTTTTTGGCTATAAGCCTAAAAGTTTTCTGTGCTTTTGTGTACTTAGAGAAGGCGTTTGATAGGGTTTTAAGAAAGAATTTATGGCAGATACTGCCTCAGTACAATGCTTGCTACTCGTACTTGCTGCTGGCTGTGAAGAGTCTTTATAGAGATCACTCAGTCTGTGTGCAAGTAGGAGCTGGTATGTCGCCTTGTTTTGGTATTCAATCGAGTGTCAAACAAGGTTGCACCATGTCGGCTTGGTTGTTCAATTCATATTTGGATATCTCCCAAGATCTCCGAGGAGTGAAACTTACAAACGCTATGGGAGTGAAAGTGAATGACTTGAAGATAGCTAAAATGAATTCAAGCAAGCTAATTAGCTTGCTATACGCAGATGATGCAGAGCTTATTGCATCATCAGAATTCCCGCTGCAGGCAATGATCATCGTTCTGATAGATCAGTATGAAAATAATCATCTAAATCTGAGTGTAAGTAAGACAAAGGTTTGCTATGAGCGATTTTTGTAAATGTAAATTTACTAGAACATGTGAATGACGTGATATATCTGGGAAGTATGTTAAGTGGAGATGAAAGATACGAAATGGATGTGGAAAGGCGTATTGCTGCCGGTAACAAAATTAACGGTGCCTTAGCTGTATTGTTAAGACGGCAGAACAACAGTGTTGCTGCACGTTTGGCCATACACATTCTCCTTCTTCTTCTTCTTCTTCTTGGCATTAGTCCCGGCTTTTGCCAGGGTCTGCCTTCTGACTGAGCCTACTCCACTTTGCACGGTCTTTAACATCCTCAGTGGATAATTTATTGGCTCTCATGTCTTGTGTCACGACATCCAGCCATCGCTTCCTTGGGCGTCCGGGTGGTCTAACTCCAGGGACAGACATGTCAAGGCACTTCCTTCCGACATAGTTCTCAGATCGGCGCATAACATGGCCATATCATCTCAGGCGACGCTCTTGGAGCTTATCCACTACGTCACGGACCCCAAGACTACCTCGAATGAATGTGTTGCGTATGCGGTCGGACCGCGTCACGCCACACATCCATCTCAGCATCTTCATCTCCGTGACGTGAAGCTCCTGAGTGTGCCGAGATAATGTTGGCCAACATTCGCTGCCGTATATAAGAACAGGTCGGATAATGCTCTTGTATATCAGTCCCTTGAGCTTGGGCGGTATTCTGCTATCGCAGACCACACCAGTGACCTCCCGCCATTTGGCCCAGGCAGCGTTTATACGGGCATGGATGTCGTGGTCGATGCCTCCAGACTCATGCATAACGGCTCCAAGGTACCTGAACTTCTCCGACTTAACGGCGGGCTCAGGCCCGATATGGATGGTGCTCGAGTACGGGTTCCCGCAAGCCATGTACTCGGTCTTCGACACATTCAGTTTGAGACCACCGTTCTCATAGCGCACCCTTCCAGGCCTTCACTTTACGCTCCAGCATCAGTCGGTTCTCATCGATGAGTACTATGTCATCGGCATACATCATCAGCCACGGAGGCTGGCATTGGATGTCAGCCGAGACAGTATCCAGCACTACATTAAATAAGAACGGACTAAGAGACTGAGCCTGGTGAACCATTACTGGAACGGGAAGGGCTTGGTGTCACCAACAGCGGTCCTAACCACTGAAGCGGAGTCGTTATGCATATATCTGATAACCTCAACATAGGCTTCAGGAATCCTCTTGGACGCAATGCCCACCAGATACACTGACGTGGCACACAGTCAAAGGCCTTCTGCAGGTCCAAAAAGGCACATGCAGAGCTCTCCTTTTTTCCCTGTAAGCCTCCATCAAAGTTCTGAGGGCAAAAAATGGGCATCCATAGTGCCTGATCCTGTTGAACCCATACTGAGACTCAGAGACAGTACATTCTTGGCGGAGCCTGAGGCCGATCATGCGCTTCGAAGAGCTTCAGGTGTGGCTCATAATCTTAATGCCCCTATAACTACCGCAATCTTGAACACTGCCCCTTCCTTTGTAAATAGGGAAATAAAGCTTTGCCGCCACTGATGTGGCATCTTTCCAGTATTCAAGATACGGTTAAACAGGTCAGTAAGTATAAGCACACCAAGAGAGCCCAACGATTTCCACGCCTCGATTGGGATGTCGTCAGGTCCTACCGCTTTTCCGTTCTTCATGCGTCGAAGACAATTACGAGTTTCGTCACGGGTTATTGGAGCAACAAGTCCGAGGTTTAGGAGATAATTCAGGAGGAAGACTACAAGACTGCTGATGTTCAGCAGCTCCTTAAAGTAGCTTCTCCATCTCTCCTTCACAGAGGCATGACTACAAAGCAACGTGCCCCGAGAACCTCTGACGCAAAGACATTTTGTAATATCCTGCGTCGCTTTATCTCGAGCACGAGCCAGTTTATCCAACGATGAAATCTTTTAAATTTTCTCCCCTCATTCAAAGTTCCAAACCCCCGTAAAGCAACATCGGACCCTAACGTCCCCCTTCAATCCCCCCAAAAAGACTATTGGTGGGGTTGGGTTTCTTCTATTAAAAGGCCCCTTTTTCACCCGGTACAACCCCCGGGGGATGAAGCACTGTTAAAGGGTTTTGATCCCCCCTGTGTCCCTTTTGAAAACGTCCAGCACGGCCCAAGAAGCCCTTTGAACTTCGAAAGCGCTCCCGCCCACACCGGTTTTGCCTTGGTGACCCAAGTGTTATGGCGGAACCCCTTTCCGGTTCAGACTTTTGCCCTCCAGCGAGTTTTCTGAAGGAAAGCACCTATCCGAGGGTCTCATTGAGTACACTGGAAAGTTCCGCATCGTCCGGTAAGAGAGCCAAACCATTTGAACGGGGGGGTTTCCGTCGGGTAACTGACGTCGTTACCCTTCCGTACCTAAAAAGGTAGCCCTTGCCCATTATCGCAGGTAGATTTGTGCCCCGTCGTTTCGGCGAGGCCCTAGCCAACCCAGCTTTTTTCTAACCGTCCATACTAATGGCAATGGTTTTAGTGGGCGGATTGCCACTGACCCCCAAACCCATTTTTGGAGAAACCGAAAGGAAAGGGAATAAGGGGGCAGAAAACTTGGAGTATAAACACCACTTACATGTTGGATAGGGTTAAATGAAATGGTGGCTCAGCCCCGGGGTCGCGTAGTATGCCGAAACCAAAATCGGACGATAATTTGGGGGCTAGACCCCTCTGAGAGAAAAACATTTGCAGGGTTTGGCAACACATTCCAGTTTAATATTTTTTTAAAAAAAGACTTTGTTCAGCAGTTAACGTAGGTATTGCAGAAGAATGAAATAAAGAAGAAAATGCATGCTGATGGACATGCGATCTCTTCGGAGGATATGGTATGAATGGTAGGTACCAGCGAGAATCTTACAGTGAGAATAAAGAAGAATATGCCCAGATGGTTTGGGCACGTCGAGAGATTGAGTGATGAAAGTATGGTAAAAAAATATATTAAGCAAAAATGAGTGATAAGAGAGGTAAGAGAGGTAAGAGAGGTGAGACCTCGGTTGACTTTCAAAATTACAGTGTCGAAAATACTGGAGGAAGGTCACGTAAAAAGCGTGAGAAGAGGTTGATGACAGTGAACGAGGCGAAAGAAGTATGCAGGGACTACAGCGTTTGGCGCTTCGTTCTCTCTGACTACTTCGCTAGGAAAAAAGGGTGAAGACATGTATGTATTTTAAATATTGGCTATGTTAAAAATAGAAGATAGTAACAAGATAAGAACGCTAAAGAAGGGCAATATATATCAAAAAAAGTTTAAATCTTTTAATTTTGGCACTTCAATAAATAAAAAATAAATAGTGTTGGTATATAATCGAGTTATAAATTTCAATTATGGGAAGTATATATTTCTATAAATACAAAAGCTAGAACATAATCTGCATACATACTATATGTTAATATATACGTTATATACATATACGTTTACGTTTTAATACATGCACGCAAGAAACATATAAGTGCGTTGATCACGATTTTTAATAATAGACAAGAGTGATTAAAAAAGGACGACGAGAAAATCGAAAAATTGCATTGTGATAGCTAACTTAAGCGGGCAAAGCTGCGAGCGGGTCGCTAGTGTACAATATGCATACATAACATACACGCTTTGTATATAGGTAAATTTAAGTATTTATCATATCTACTTCCTGTTAAACCTGAATAATATTACAAACCCATTTTCATCAACATTAATTTTACGCCTCTCGAAACATCCGTTGCTCGTCATATTGGAAATCTGCGAATACAATTTCTCCGAGAAAAGCGTTTTTAAAGAGATCCGACATTTAGATATAATGCTAATTTATTCATTGGTAAGAAAGAACGCCGTGAGCCTCCTGGAGATTGAATTTAATCTTCAATTCGTAATTTACTTTTGATGTTAAATTAAAGGCCCATCCCTAGCCTTTGTGTACGATTTCTGGGAGTTTTTGATTTATACTGTATATTGGAACAGGACAGGTTTTACTGTTTTGTCCTTATAATTTATAGTACACTACTTTTTATTGTTATTATTTTATGATTTTTAGCCTCGAGGGCTATAGGCCTATCTTTCACCACTTTCCGGCGGAACTTAACGCCGCATTTTACTACAACCAACACGTTTGTATTCAGACGTTGTCTCACAACGCCAAAATGGCAACGTTAGATTTTTTTACTATATTTATGAATCTCGGTTCCCATGATAACCTGTTATACTTTGCCACTTTTTATACATTTTTAAATATTCATTTAATAATGTTCATTTTCGTAATTTTCATTTCTTTTATATCAAAACATAAAAATAGATTAAGCAAACTGTACATTTAAATATGATTTCTTATTTGAACTTGGTACTAATAGGTGGTATAATTTAATTAAAAAAAACTACCATTTTGCCATAAAATCTAAATGATTTATCCTTAAATAATAGTGTCATCTCATTAGACCAACAAAATTGTAACTGTAAATGCGTGGGTATGGCTACCCTCCACCAGAAAAAAGGCTTTTTTTTAATTTTCGTACTCTGTTACGCTAATATGCTAATAACTTCGGGTAGGAAGTGAAGAACGGAGTGTCTTGACACTAAGACACTAAGATACAGCGTGAAACTTGAACACATTCTAGAATAAACTTCCACTTAGATGGACAATTAATTCACATGAGTCGATATAAATCGTAATCCATTGAATGATCACCTTCTTAACACATCCATGACGCGAGCAGATTGCGACTTCTAACCTAATGTGACTTGGATATACACACAGACATTTGAAATGTATAGCAAAATAATATATAATAATTTATTATTATATAATATATAAAATAATAATATATAATAATAAATATTATGACTTAGTATTTCGAAATATTGCGAGTTGAATTGGAAACGCTGTGAAATTGACGCTGCAATTTTTTTATATAAAAACAAGGAAATTTTAATCACTTCCCCAAGATGGAACTAAACCCATAACTGGCTTTGCCACTGCGCCACGACGGCTTTTTATTTTATATTACTATTATTAATGATTCATATTTATAAATATTAAGCTCAAATACAGTATAAATAATAAAGAGAATCGTTTACGCAATTGTAGATTATACTATTAGCAATAACCAATTGTATGGTGGGTATACATTTTTGTTTTACCAGATACCATACATATTATAAAACTGCTTACATAAAAATAAAACATACGTATAAAATACTTTAAAAAATGCTTATCGTTTAACTTATATATATATATATATATATATATATATATATATATATATATATATATATATATATATATATATATATATATATATATATATATATATATATATATATATATATATATATATATATATATATATTATATATATATATATATTATATATATATATATATATATATATATATATATATATATATATATATATAAATAAAATAAAATAAAATAAATGCTATAATTAAATTAATTACAAGATCGAGATGTCAGCTTATCCGTTTTCTTAACACTGTGTAAATCTTCACTTCAAGTACAGGTAAATATTTGAATTCCACAAAACGCGAGAGAACTTCGGATGCGCGGAAGGCAGAATTTATATTCGTATTTAAAGAAGGAACTTTTAAAGTTGATCTCATTTTTTTTTTGTGATTTTAACAAGTTAGAAGGTTTGTTATGACATAATTTAATAAATGTAAAATAATACACTTTAAGACTGTTGTAGTTAGTGTATTGCGACGGATTTCAATTTTAAGGACGATGGTATCGGGTTCAATCCTTACCCGAGGCATAAATATTGCCTCTTATTTCAATTATTTTCAATTCACCACTCTGACATGAAACAGTACGGCGTTGAGCTTCGCCACTCACCAACTTGGTATATTCTGATTTGCAGGATACAGGGGGTTTAAAAGCATCTAAAAGAATACCACTTGTTGAGTCTTTTGAAGCTGTTGATATCATTCTATTCAGATTTTGCCATCGTTGGGACGTCTTGGATGTTGGTGTCAATTTTTGAAATACCAAAAACATCAAAGATATTTTATTATTAAAAGTAAAACCTCGATGAGGATTTGAAGTCACCACTTTAGACATATGCTGACGCGGTTGAAACATGCCACGGCATGACAATTCTAAACCCTAGATATTTCAAAAAAAAATACATATAATCACTTATACCTTATAGACAAAAGAATATTAATTTTTACATAATAATTTTATTAATATATCCATAAAAGAACTGAAATTTAATAACGCGACAAACCGCCTTAAATAGATAAATTGAAATTTATTATTGTTTTATCAAGACTGTATTAAAGCGCGCAATTTCCTCCCCGAATACAAATTTTAACTTTTTGACAGTTATTCCTAACTTGAACGGAGATTTCGAGTTCACTAAAGCAAATAAAAAGTTTGGAAAATTTTTGGGACTGCGACAAATTATGATTGTTAATACGATAACTTGGTTAATTATGATGGAGCTGAAAATGGTAGTATTTTTAGTATAAGCGCGCCTTTCGTTTTTAGCAGGGTAATCTGAATGTATGTAGTTCATCCATTTACATACGATACATACATATCTTTACGCGTTATCCCTAGCGGGGTACTGAGAGGACGGGGCACCAAACGCTGCGGTCCCTGTATACCTCTTTCGCCTCATCTACTGCTAAACATCCATTTATTTGTCATCAATTCAAATACAAGTCGTATCTATCACAAATTATGGAGATAATTGATCGAGATTAATGTCACTACTTTATTTATTAAAATTTACTATTTTTATTTTATTTATTTATTTAACAGGAAGCTAACGTTGTATACAAAAATAATTCTTATTCTTATAAAATTGTATACCACACGGAAAGGCTAACTTACCATGCAGCTATTTTAACTTACGTATTAAGGTTAACTTAACATGCATTTAAGGAAAAAAAAGAACTAGACAATAACAATACATTATTGTGTGTAGTGACAGTTTAAAAAAAAATTTTAAAAATTATAAAACTATTCTCCTGCTTCCTGGTCTACGGCGGCGAAATGGGTCTGCATATATGCTGGACTAGTGCACTCGCTCCGCGGTCTCTTTTAGTGAGATGACTGCCTCACAGAAAGAGACCATTGCAGACCAGTTACTATCCAGCATGGCTCCTATAGCACCGGATAAAGAGAGATCTCTACCCACTACAGCCATCAAGGTATGGCGCTGTGGGGCCCAAGCGGGGCATTCAGCCAGAGTCGACGGTGGCATCACACTCGTGGCAAACCAACATCACCCGCCAAAAAAGTTGCCGCTGTCCAGGACACTGTACGGTACCCCCGAATTGCTCTCACCGCTATGATCCGTTGTGCTTTTCGCAATTGAGCCCTGTTGTGAGCAGTGAGTGAATCCACCCACACGGGGGCACATTTTCCCTATAAGTTAACTGCCGTAAAAATTTCTCTTTTTATTGAAATTTCTTTATGTATTTCTCTCCCCCCCGGACCTCGAAACAGAGTAGTCGTGTCCAACTCCACGTCATTTAATTTAAAATAGTAAAATAAAATGTACAAGTAAAAAATACATTCGAAAAAATAGGAGTGCATAATACATTAGGAGATTGCTTGCGTAAGGTGTGCCGTACAGTGCGTCATGCGCTACGCGCATGCGTGAGCAGCTACTAGTGCTACGCATAGAAGAGTAACCCGTCTACGATACGCAAGACTTCCGCCTGCCTATGTGATCCTGGTACTTAAAAGCAATACTCGGATAGAGAGAGCTGCCTAAATAACGTCACGCAAGGCCGCGCCCCCCGTATGTGAGTAAATTCATAAGCCTATGTATGCTATATATTTGCATTGCTGCTACCCTTGTACCACAGAATACTTATGTAACAGTACTAAAATCTAGTATTCCAATGTGCATCTTCGTGATAAATCCACATTAACCACTCCTTGCGTCAGCGCTGCTTGAGAATCTCCTGAGAAATTCTGCACACCTGGTACTCTGGGGCTCATCGTAAACGCACGCCTTGCTGTACCTACTTTGCGAGTTTTGCTCAGCCGCTTACAGTATAATCTCTTGCTGATTCTGCTCCCCTAGTACTCCGAAGTGCGTTTTAGTAGTAAATCCACTATATGATAACATTGACCATTCCCTTGCGTCATTACCCGAGAACGTCCGGCCTACTTCTGCACCCCTGGTACTCCAGGACACATCGTAAGCGCACGCTTGGAACTCTTTTTGACGTCAAACTTGTCTGCTGACCTCCCTGCTCTTCTGCAATCTTGGTACAAAATGCCAAAGACCAAACGCACCCCTTCAAAAAAGATAAGCAACTCGCTGCCACTGTGGATACAAACGCAAACATGACGTTGCTACAGACGCCTACACAAACGCCTCTCCAATTGGAGGATGAATCTGAGCCTGATGACGTACGTTATGGATATGGTGACGCCCAAATTTCGAAAGTAAATAAGAATAAGCGACGTGCTTTCGGGACCCCTCCTCAAGATAAGCAAGAAGATATAAATATGAAAGATTTTATGAAAGAAATGCGAACTCTGATCATGTCACTCTCTACAAGCCAAGAACAACGCTTTCAGGAGCTGAAAACGACCATGATGGAGCAAAATCAGGAAATTAAAGATGATCTAAAGTCCCTATCTGCACTATACGATGACGCTCTGGCACAAATAAGTGTACTGCAAAAAGAGAAAAATGCAGATGAAAAACGCATTAGTGTACTAGAAGAAAAAATAGATCTTCTGGAAAAAAAGTCTTGTTCTACTGTGCTAGAGATTCGAAACATGCCTAAACCTAATCAGACCGAGGGGAAAGAAGACCTGAAAAATGTAATTAAGGAAATGGGCATTTTTGTTAATGTTGAGATAGACGATCTTGATATTAGAGATATTTTCAGACTCAAATCCTCCGATGATTCTAAATCGACGATTTTTACAGACTTTGCTACAGTACTGAAAAAGGAACAATTCCTCACAGCGATTAAGCATTTCAACAAAGATAAAGAGAAAGACGGCAAACTTCACACTGGTCATATTGGTATTTCCGGAGAAAAACGGCCTATCTATATATCTGAAAGCCTCACTAAACGGACCTCGACTCTATTCTTTCATGTGCGTAAATTCGCCAAAAGCATGAAACTATCATGCTGGACCTCGCGTGGCTTAATCTTACTGCGCATCAACAAAGATAAAATCATCCCTATCAAAACTACATACGATCTTGAAAAAGTTAAGCAAAATATGTGACTATTGAGACCTGCATGTATGTTAAGATATATTATTAACCTTTATTCCTATTTTTTGAAATTTGTATTTCTTTTTAATTTTCGTAAAAACCTTTTTTTTGTAACACTTTTTCTAAATAAGAATCTTACAATATACTTAGACTTACTAACACAAGTACACATTTACCACACAAAAGCACTCTACACGAACAATCTACTCAATTATCACAAATATATAAAGCTAACAATCATATTTACAGACGAGTACACACCCCAAAATAAAAATGGCTAACATGGAAATTATTGATGAAATTGATAACATAAATTTTACTGAGTGCCACTATGTTACTAACCCTGAATCATGCAATCTAATACTTGGAGAATCACAAAAAACATTTACTATACTTACACAGAACATAAGGAGCATCCAAAAAAACCTTGATTACTTTACCCTGTACTTATCCAGAATGTGTCTCTTTCCCGACGTAATTATTCTTACTGAATGTCGCCTAAATGAATTTTCTCCCACTTACCTTATAAATAATTACGAATACCATTGTTCAAAAACCTATCTAAACCAGAATGATGGGATTGCAATTTTTACTAAAACTGGACTGAATGTTCAAGTTTCTGAACCAAACTTCTGTGATGCTAATTGTTTTATTATTGATATTAATAATAAGTTTCATATCATCTCCATCTACAGATCCCCGTCAATTAGTAACATAGATAATTTTCTAGTATCGCTCGAACAAATTCTTCAATGCAACTCACATGACAATACTATACTTACTGGCGATTTAAACATTGACCTTATAACAAAAACATCCAAGGTGGAAGAATATTTAAACGTACTTGCGCATTTTGGCTTCATCTGCGGTCATAGTTTTCCCACTCATGACAAAACTTGTATTGACCACATGTTTATTAAAGCCAATACCCACGCCAAGACACTTGTCTGCTGTACTGATATAACAGACCATTACACTGTAATCTGTGCCCTCAATTCTACAAACATCTCTGATTCTGACCTAAATAAAAGGCGTTTGGTCACTAAAATTGAATATGAAGGGCTAAGTAAAAACCTGGCCGACACTAACTGGCAGGATATACTATCTTGTAACAATGCCGAAAAAGCTGCTACAATGTTAACTGACACCCTCCAAAGCAAAATAAACAAATTCAAAACCACAAAATCATTTTCTAATGCTACAAGTATAATAAAACCTTGGATGACTTCTGGATTACTGAAATGTCAAAGGAAAAGAGACAAGCTGCATATATTTTGTCGTAAATACCCTAAAAACGAAGAATTAAAAGTAAAGTATAATAAATACAGAAATTATTGCAATAATATCATCCAAAATGTAAAAAATGAGTATGATAAAAAACGCTTAATAGAATCCACAGGAAATACACGTGAGACTTGGAGAGTTGTAACAGAGGTTTGTAATATAAGCCACAAAGAAGTACAACTATGAGCTAATAAATATCAACCAAAATGAGATGGAGTCATTGAATATTGTCAATGAATACTTCACAACAGTAGGAGAAAAACTTGCTAATAATATTTTACGCAACATGGGTACGACAGAATCAGAGTTAGCTAACAAATATAAAACCACTGATAGCAATTTAACTGATTCTATGTTCTTTGTCCCCACGAATGCCAAAGAAATTGCTAAAATTATTGATTGCCTTAAAACTAGCTCAGCTCCAGGGGAGGATAGTATAAGTAACCGTATCTTAAAATGTAACAAGTTTGCACTTGCAGAACCCATTTCACACATTTGTAACTTAAGTATGACTGAGGGAGTAGTTCCGAGCCTTTTCAAAACTGCCTGTGTTTGTCCCATCTACAAAGGAGGAGATAAGAAACAAGTTTCAAACTACAGACCCATCTCACTTTTGCCATCATTATCCAAAATACTTGAGAAAGTCATAAACATGAGACTCCTTAACTTCCTTGAGTCAAAAAACATTTTATCCAATAATCAGTTTGGTTTTAGATCGGAAATTTCCACAGAAGACGCGACAATATCATTAGTCAACCGAGTTATTAATAAACTGGATAATAAACAGTGTTGCATTGGAGTGTTTCTCGATCTTGCGAAAGCATTTGATACGGTCTCTCGAACAATACTAATCAGAAAGTTACAAGCTATAGGTGTAAGAGGTCTCGTACTGTCCTGGTTCAAGTCCTATTTATCAGACAGAACGCAGAAAGTTAAAATTGGCAAACAGCTTAGTGAATCGCGAGCTATAGACTTCGGTGTTCCTCAGGGCAGCGTGCTTGGTCCTACTCTCTTTCTAGTATACATTAACGACCTCTGCAATATAAAGCTGAAAAATGCAAGTGTTTTCACGTATGCAGATGACACTGCCATTGTGTTTCATGGTAGTAGCTGGAAAGAAACTAAGGACACTGCAGAAGAAGGACTTCACCTAGTTGCTAAATGGCTGCAACTCAATCTACTCACCTTAAATGAGAACAAAACCAAATACGTTGCCTTTAGGATCACAGAACACTCTGCTCCAGATGATGTCATCACAATTAAAATTCACAAATGTGATGATAGAAAATGGAACTTCTGCACATGCACCATAATTGAAGAAGTAGACTTCATAAAATACCTAGGCGTAACAATTGATGCGAAACTATCCTGGTCTCCACACATAGATGCTACCACCGCGAGAACAAGAAAGCTTCTCCATGTACTATATAAGCTTAGGCAGGTAGCTGACACAAATCTTATAAAATTAGTTTACACTTCCCTGTGCCAATCTGTCCTTAGCTATTGTGTGGTTATTTGGGGAGCTGCACTCAAGACACACCTTTTCAAGCTAGAACGAGTGCAAAGAGCAGTACTCAAAGTGGCATACAAAAAACCGCGTCGTTACTCTACCAGCCTTCTTTATAAAGAATGTCAAACCCTCACTGTACGGCAACTTTACATCCTAGCTGTGGCTTTGAGATTTCATAAAAAATCGTTACAATCCATTGAAGTCTCTACCAGATCAGCTCGTTCATTAAAATGGAAAGCTGAACCAACCAGAACCACCTTTGCACATAGATCCTTTAATTTTACAGGGCCCTTTTATATAGCAGAATCAATTCAAAATTAGATATAGTTTACAAAACTAGATCAATGTGTAAGAAAACTATTAAGGCATGGCTTCTCCATCTAAGCTACATGGATACAGAACACATTATCTCTATTAATTAAAAAAAAAAAAAAAGTTTGCTTAAAATTAAAGAATTAATAAATAAATATATGTACTCAACTAATATGTATTCCAGTTACCATGCAGTCACTGTCGCTACAATAACTACACACCCATACACACACACACACACACACACACACACACACACACACACACACACACACGCACACACACACACATGCTCACACACACACACACACACACACACACACACACACACACACATACACACACACACACACCTACACTCACACACATACCCATGTAAATTTATGTAAGAGTTAATTTTAGTATATAGTATAAGTTTTATGTTTAATCAATGTAAATCGCTACTCACCTGCTATAATTTTTAAGTTACATTAAGATAGATCTTAAGGGAAGAGGCTGACTACCCACAACACAGGGAATCCTAGTGTGGGTGTCAGTGCGCAACCTAGTTTAAGTTTTGTTTGAAAGACAATAAAGATTTTTGATTTTTTTTTTTTTTTTTTTTATAACAAAAAAAAAAGAAAAGTGTGAGTGATAAAAAATGAGAAACATAATTACTGCAAATTATGTTTCTCATTTTCTATAAAATTACCTGCACATATAAGTTTGTAACGATTCTATGTTCAACTTATAAATTATCAATTTTCTGATTTTTCCCTACATTAATACTAAAAGTAACTATTTTTTAGATTTATTATTTAATTAATATATAATTTATATATCTTATCCTCAGTATTCATATACAGTCTATTTATAAACGAAAACCGTCGACTGAGCCGGAACGGAGTGGTCGCCTCCGCATCTACCCCCTGGTAGATCAAAAAATTTCGACATACAGTCGACGCTTGCAGTTCAATGCGCTTCTTTTGTTTTACCTCTCAATTCGTTTGTTTCATTTTTTACTGTGTATACGTATTATATGTTTCTGGTTGACTGTTTAACAACTATATTGTGAGTTCAACACTAATTTAAAGTACATATAGTATACCTTTATACTATATGTACTTTAAAGTAGTGTTGTACTCATGCTAACCGTGAGTCTCTCGACCAACACTATATATCAAATTTTATAAGTATAGGTCTATGAAATATAAGTTACAATAGTCGACAAACTTAAATATGCGGTCGTATGGACTTATTTGATATGAAACTAACTATAAATATGAGTTTGTAGTGTCGTCTGTTTCTGGAATATAACTATGAATTTCCTATTTTCGGACGTTTTTCTTTACTTTTTCGTACTCTATGTTCTAATTTATGAAATAGATATTTTCTTTTTTTTCCTTTTGATGTGCGAAACCCTAAATATATTAGATGGTATTAATAATTAAACGTCTGTAATACCTAAAAAAAAGTTGCTAAGTGTTTTAGCGAAGAACTTTCATTTTCGTTATTTTCAAGAAAAGCTTTCTTTTACAACTTCATAATTACGTCATTATCGATTTGGCGTTCTTTTTCTATTAATAATTTTTTTTTACGATCTGAGAATTTTGTATTCTGTAATATTTTTAAGTTATGTTATATTATATTATATTCTTTAGAATAAAATAAAAAAAAACTACACAATGATATAAATATTTTATATTTATTAATAATAATAAATGAACTTTTATTATAGCTACGTTCATTCCATCATCCGTCACGATATAACGTATCAAATCATTCATACAGATCATATTAGATCGCCTAACGATGTGAGCTCGAGTGGCTCTCAAGGTTTGGACGTAGGATGGATTAAATCCGTCCGATATATACACTATGCAAATGACTTAGGCTTTGTATAGCTTTAGATGGAAGTCATCTAACAGATATCTGACAATACTTTGGACGCTCGTACATCATATAAACGGCATCGTCTGATAGTACGTAATGGTGTAGGCTTTAATTGCCAATTCAAAGGATTATATGTATTTTTACATCTTCAAGCTGTATTCAGAATAGCAGGGAAGGCAGATAGGGCTTAGTGCTGAAACACTCTATTCTCAACTTCCATATATATATATATATATATATATATATATATATATATATATATATATATTATATATATATATATATATATATATATATATATATATATATATATATATATATATATATATATATATATATACTATATATATATATATATATATATATATATATATATATATATATATATATATATATATATATATATATATATATATATATATATATATATATATATATATATATATATATATATATATATATATATATATATATATATGTTTCTCCAGTCTGAATATAAACGGCTTTAGCTGTATGTTAATCTCATAATAGGTTACAAATGTATGCACTTACAGTACCGTTGAAATTTCGCGTGCAATTTGCATTCACGCTTCGTACTTGACGCGTCAACGATTCATTGGGGGCTGTAGGCTTAATAGTATGCACAGTGAACATCACGTACCCTTTGTAATAGCCCCACTTTGTTTGATCGTTGCAATTTTTAATTAAAACCTCACGGTCTTGTTGTAGGCAGAGGATTCATTTTCAATTCTTCTCATTTGCATGATGCGAATGCTATTGGGTATTTAAATTTTCCTTTTTTTTTGTTTTAAAATGTTTTTTTAGTGTCTAAAGCGAATGTGGCGTCAATATTACTTTGATCTGATTTGATATATTTTAAGCATCTGCGTATTTTATTTAGGTGCATTTTTTGAGTAGTTAGTTTATGGATGGTTACGGATTCATTCAGAGACGCTTAGATAGAGATATTTATAATTAGCAAGTTGAGAATATATTTCTGGTTCTATAAAACAAAATTGCTAAAGTACTTTAGTTATTAATTAGTAATGCCTACAAAAAAACATTTTCAGTATATAAATAATACAGTCGAATATCCTTCAACATTTTTTTATCTTCACGCTCTATCACGCATATAGCAAGATAGGCAGAGAGAAATTGGTATTAAGCTACTTCTATTCTCCATTCTTCCCTCAAAATTGAGATATCGCGTATTGAATGACGGAACTTGTCTTACTTAACTTACTTACTTACTTATTAATTGCCCTAGTGGGAATGAAACCCACAACTATTGCGCTTGAGCCAAACGTTGTTTCACTGCGCCACCATAGCCTTAATAAATTTGTATTTAGAACCTATCTACCTACTCAGTTTCGCTAGCAATAGAATTTCTAACATAGGAAATTATGTGGCTGGTATGAAAAGAGCTGATCAGTGATAATTCATCCATAAATGTAAACTAGCGTCGTCATCGTGAACGGAATTTATATACGGTGCTTTGTTCAATCTATTGCTAATTGGCTTCAATTGTTTACGTTCGAATAAAGCACAATTCAAATTTATATTGCCTGCCTTTCTTTCTTTGTATGGAATAAATAAATAGACGTTTTTTAGTACCCAGTACATTTTTCGTGATTTTGGTTTTTTTTGGCCCATTTGGTTTTCGGTTTTCCCTTATAATTTCTTACGATTGGAAGTAACTCAAAATCTCTCAGTTTTTTTATTGACTACAAGTTTAAATATTGTATTAGGTAGATAGTTACTAGTTTTTATATTTGACCAACCACCATATTTCATACAAAAATTAATACCTACTTATTTTACACACTTAGTGCTCACTAGCTGCCTGTAAAAGAGAGAGAGAGAGAGAGAAGAAATTACATAGCATTACTAGGATTTACAGTGCAGAAACCCATCGGGATTGTGTTAGGACTAACCATGTGTAAGTTAAGTTGCCCTTTTTAAATGCACACTAACCCTTATCGCTGCTGCCCTAACCCTCTCTCTTTCTACCCAAACAGTTTTTACAAAATACAAAATGTTCCTACTAATGCCGCTTTTGTAGTACGTTCTAGAATTAGCTAATGATTGTTCTAAACAGGCTGATATATTACGGATTTTATAGACAAATTATACATATATTAGTGAGGCCCGTCGTGGCGTAGAGGCACAGCGTCTGAGTGTAAACGCGACGGTTGGTCGGTTCGATTTCCACTCGGAGAAGAATTATTTTCCATTTCTTCGCTCTGGCAACAATAAAATACGGAGTGTCTTAACACTAGGTTCCTTGAGAAGGGCACCGCTTACATAACAGGGTTGCTATGTAATGTATACAAAGCTAAAAAATAAAATTATACCTTAGTCTCAGTTATGTTTAAGTCATTATATATATATATATATATATATATATATATATATATATATATATATATATATATATATATATATATATATATATATATATATATATACATACATATATATATATATGTATATATATATATATATATATATATATATATATATATATATATATATATATATATATATATATATATATATATGAGCATATTAGATGTACAATTAGGTATAACAAAAAAAAATAAAATGAAATGAATAAGAAGAAGACTAGAATAATAAATCAATAGATTTTAATTATACTTTCTCAGTAAAGAAACAAAAATCTGCTATTATACTTACGTGCATTATATTATACAAAAACTTTAATTTTAACTAAAGTATTCTTTAAAATATTTCCGAATGTAAAAAGAATCGTAAAATATCACTTTGTTCTCTATTTTTCATCTTCTTAAATATCGAGTGGTTAAGATTCGTATATCGTATATATTCGTATATTCGTATATATCCGTATCAAATTGAGAAAATATACGAAAAATTTAACATAGCGTAATTGAGTCCGAGTCTCTTAGAATAAAGCCTCCTTCTTATCAATCTTCCTCGAAATACTTAGAACGCCTATTACAACTTATTTTTGCCATTAGCATCCCCCTAAGGATAATTAATTACAAATAACCGCTACCCAAAGATTATATCCAAAAATGGAACGTTTAATCTAGGCATTAGGAATTCGGAATTGAAAAATGACAGCTACCTAAATAATACCTCTCTATTTTTACTTTTTTCATTGACATTATATAATTGAAGGAGCTAAGCCTGCAAAGCTTAACGGAGTATAAGAATATCTTAATTTCAATCAATAAAACTGTTGGAAACTCATAAAAGTTTTAAATTCTCAAGCCTACCACAGAAATGGGCACGATACAGTAAGCTCACTCAGCTCAGCTCACTCAGAAATCCAGGGTACTACCCAAGAGGCAACTCAGAAACCGATGGTAGTTTTTTTTTGTTTGTTATAATAATTGTATCAACTGACACACGTATGCCACCTCAGTTGGTTTAAAGAATCCATTGCCATTTAATTTTCTAATTTATCATCCATTTGACTTAAATTACTTGTAGATTTCTATACAATCTAAGCACACCACAGACTTTACAATATTTTTAATAGAAACATTCCCCCGAGAAGTAATCGAACCGACTACCCTATGCATATCCAAGTACGATTCAACTGAGCTCCGACAGTTTCGTCATTATAAATGTCACCCTAATAACATATCAGTTACGCTTTATTAAATATGTACATAAAAGATACACTATCAAATATCAATTACGTGAGCTAACAAAGGCGTTTATTACATCTAACCTGATCAATATTTAATACTGCTTCAACATTAATAGCACGCAATGAACAGATTTGTATTGATATATATACATACTGTATACTATGTTTCATATACGGGTACGTGTTAATCACAACATTTATATGTATATTATATATATATATGTATATATATATATATATATATATATATATATATATATATATATATATATATATATATATATATATATATATATATATATATATATATATATATATATATATATATATATATATATATATATATATATATATATATATATATATATATATATATATATATATATATATATATATATATATATACAAAGACTAACTAATAATAAAAGTAAAACCTACTATGCTATTACTTTATTTTGCTTTCATCGTGCTTAAAGTTCGTTCAGTTCCCCGTACTAAGTTTATCGGATCAATGGTAGTCGTCATGCTAAGCGCACGAACTTGCCTAATGAGTTGATTAATTAGCTTTTAGAGTAGGTACATTTTTTAAGTACTTTAAAATTGTTATACTTTTTTTTGTTTGTAGTTTCATACCGTATTACTATGCAGTTGCTATTATACCCTGCTGGGTAAGCAGAAGGTGTTAGTGTCCAAACACTCCGTTCTGCAGTTTCTGTGAAATCTCAAAAGAGTGAACACCACTCTGAGTGGGAATAAAACCTACTATCATCCCAGCTACTATTAGACACAAACCTACACCACGTGCAGTGATTTTCATCGAATTTTAAAATACGTACCATAAACATTTATAGAAAGGAAAAAAAATAGTGTTTTGACACTATGTCCATTCTGTCTACCCTGTTATATGTAGGTAAACTAATTAGGAAGCCTTAATCTATTTAAATACGCTAAATGGGTCTCAAGAAGTGCTACGAAAATATACAGACAGAGATTTCAGTTTTACAGTACATTTTCATTGGAATTAAAAAAAATTTAAGAGCTGAGTCACTGAGTGACTATGTTGCTCTGGTTAGTACAGTGTTAGTTTATACGGTGTCTATTTAACGACGCCGTTGTGGCACAGTTGTAAATACTGTCACTTCATATTGGATGGTTTTGGATCGTAATAAGGGTAATTAGCTGAGTATATCCTTTTATAAAACGAATTTAAAAAATCTGATCGAAGCGGGATTTGAACCTGCGCCTCTTGGAAACTGTCCACGTAATAAAATTTTATGTTTCCTATAAATGTTTTTTCTTTCTTTAATGTGGAATTATTATAAATATAACTGTTTAGCACTTCCTCTAAAACAGGAAAAAAGAACGTAAATCTTATTATATTGATCGCTGCCTCTGAAATCAATCTACATTAATTTACTCTTCTATTTTTTAAAGGACAAAAGTCTCATTAAAAAGAGAACTTATTGCCTATGAATGGTGTTGAAGTGTTACATTACTTCCTTCATATCTGTCGACCTTTAAATGCATTTAAAATAAAAATAATGACGTCGTGGCGCAGTGGCACAGCGACTGTGTCGACTGTAAATCCGACGGGTGTGAGTTTGCGTCCCATTTGGGGAGAGCTAATTAAGAAAATAGCCCTCAAAGCTATTTGAAATTGTCAAAGGCAGTCTTTATTATATTTAGTAAACCTTTTTGAAAATTATTTTACAACAATTTAAACATAAATCTTTTATATATCAATTAGTTCAAGTTTTCAGTAGTTAATTTCCTTATCTTCTCGGCTATTGTTGCGTGATTAATAGTCAATTTTGATTAATAATATAACCTATATATATAAATAAAAGTGAAAAATCTATCTGTAATTACAAAATGATTATGTCTGTCTTTCTTTTTGTTTGGGCTAATCTCCACAGCAGCTGTACAGGTGAACTGAACGAAGCCGTCGGCAGTCTCAGCACTGGTAACCAAAAACTCATTTCAAAAAATCTACCTTTATGAGTTAATTAATTTAAGCGTTAAATTTTAAGTTAAACTTTTACCTATAAAAAATGATTCAAATTTCAAAAAAAAAAAATATTCAAAATCATATAATAAAAATTTTCATTTAATTTCCCCTTAGTTAATGTAGAGAGATTTTGTAACAGAATCTTCTTCCACTTCCACTTAGCCATTATCCCGGCCTATTGTCCAGGGTCTGCTTTCCTACTTAGTCTACTCCACTTTGAACGGTCTTGAGCATCCTCAGTGGTAGTCCATTGGCTCTCATGTCGTGCGTCACGACGTCCAGCCATCGCTCCTTGGGCGTCCGGGGGGTCTACTCCAGGGCCAGACCTATCAAGGCATTTCTTCCGACGTAGTTCTTAGGCCGGCGCAAAACGTGGCCATACCATCTCAGACGACGCTCTTGGAGCTTATCCGCTACGTCACGGACCCAAGACTACCTCGAATGAATGTGTTGCGTATTCGGTCAGCCCGAGTAACGCCACACATCCACCTCAGCATCGTCATCTCCGTTACGTGAAGCTCCTGAGTGTGCCGAGATAATGCTGGCCAACATTCGCTGCCGTATAGAAGAACTGGTCGGATCATGCTCTTGTATATCAGCCCCTTGAGTTTGGGCGGTATTCTGCGATCGCAGACCACACCAGTGACCTCCCGCCATTTGGCCCAAGCAGCGCTAACCCGGGCGCGGACATCGTGGTCGATGCCTCCGGACTCGTGCATAATGGATCCAAGGTACCTGAACTTCTCCGACTTAACGGCTGGCTCAGGCCCGATGTGGATGGTGCTCGAGTCTGGGTTCCCGCAAGCCATGTACTCGGTCTTTGACACATTCAGTTTAAGACCACCGTTCTCAAGCGCACCCTTCCAGGTATTCACTTTACGCTCCAGCATCAGTCGGTTCTCGTCAATGAGTACTATGTCATCGGCATACATCATCAGCCATGGAGGCTGGTCCTGGATGTGAGCCGTGACAGTATCTAGCACTACATTAAACAAAAGTGGACTAAGAGCTGAGCCTTGGTGAACCCCTACTGTAATTGGGAAGGGTTTGGTATCGCCAACAGCGGTCCTAACTGTAGAAACAGAGTCGTTGTACATGTCTCTGATAATAGCAACATAGGATTCAGGGATCCCTTTGGATCGCAGTGCCCACCAGATACACTGACGTGGCACACAGTCAAAGGCCTTCTGCAGGTCTAAGAATGCCACATGCAGAGCTCTCCTCTTTTCCCTGTGTGCCTCCATCAAAATTCTGAGGGCAAAAATGGCGTCCGTAGTGCCTGATCCTGGCTGAAATCCATATTGACACTCAGAGACAGTACACTCTCGGCGGAGCCTGAGGGCAATCACGCGCTCGAAGAGCTTCATGGTGTGACTCATAATCTTAATGCCCTATAACTACCGCAATCTTGAACACTGCCCCTTCCTTTGTAAATAGGGGTAATAAAACTGTGCCGCCATTGATGTGGCATCGTCCCAGTGTTCAAAATGCGGTTAAAAAGATCAGTAAGCATGAGCACACCACGAGAGCCTAACGATTTCCACGCTTCGATCGGAATATCGTCAGGTCCCACCGCCTTACCGTTCTTCATGCGTCGGAGACAATCCGAGTTTCATCAAGGGTTATTGGAGCAATAAGTCCCAGGTTAGGAGGTGGTTCAGACGGAATACTACCCGGGTGCTGAGTATTCAGCAGCTCCAAGAAGTAACTTCTCCACCTCTCCTTCACAGAAGCATGACTACAAAGCAGCTTGCCCTGGGAATCTCTGACGCAAAGACATTTTGTGATATCTTGCGTCGCTTTATCCCGAGCACGTGCCAATTTGTAGATGAGCTTCTGCCCCTCCACAGTTTCAAGTTTATCATATAGAGGTAATAAACTTTCACTGCGGGCTCTGGCTACAGCTCTTTTGCTGGCACGTTTCGCTGCTATGTACTCCAGTCTGTCTTCAGGAGAGTTGGAACGCTGCCACTCCTTAAATGCAGTCTTCTTATCATGAATCACCTCCTGTACCTTGTCATTCCACCACCATGTCTCCCTGTCCATAATACGTCCTCCCTTAGAAAACGCCAAGAACATGTTTACCAGCCGTAATAATTGCTGACTGAGCTCGATCCCAAGCATCCTGAGCAGTTTCGGTGTTAGTTGTTAAATTTGACTGTTCACCTCTGCCAGAAAGTCGGTCTGCATCGGTCCATTCAGCAACCACCACTTGATCTTAGACTTACGCGTCTCGGCTAATTTCTTTATCGGGGTAACGACATAATCCATGACAAGAAGACGATGTTGGGCAGTGAGGCTTTCACCAGGAATGACTTTACAGTTAGTTACCTTGCCAACATGACACCGCCTGGTCAATAGGTAATCTATTGGGTTGAATGGAGTCCACTCGCATACGTAATAAGATGCTGCGGACTCTTTTGGAAGAACGTATTCACGATGGCCAGATCAGATGCAATACAGGTTCTTAGGATATTTTCGCCCTCTATATTGCGGCGACCGTGACCAAAACCACCGTGGACACGTTCATACGTATCCGCAGCCTTACCCACGTGACCGTTAAGGTTCTCCCCCAACTATGATCACCTCGGTAGATGGTATAGCGAGTAGAACGTCTTCATATTGCTCCCAGAATGACTCCTTTTCGGCCCCGCTACAACCAGCCTGGGGAGCGTAAGCACTGATTAAGTTGGCGATAGCCCCCTCAACCAGTACCTTCACCCGCATCAGGCGGTCGCTGCGTCGGTCAACTTCGAGGAGACCATTCCGTAGCTCTTCAGATAAAACTACTGCTACACCAGTTTTACCGGAAGGAGACCCAGTGTATATGAGCTGGTAACCCTGTCCGATGATACGGGACTTATTGCCCTTCCAGCGGGTTTCCTGAAGGAAAGCACACTGGACCCGACGCCTCATGAGTACATCTGTTAGTTCCCTGCATCGTCCGGTTAGAGAGCCAATATTCCACGTTGCAAAGCGGAGTTTCCTTCTGGGTACTTTCTTCTTTAGCCGTGTCCGTACTTGACACGGTAGCCCTTGCCCATTTAACACAGGTGTAGGGCGATGTGCCTGCGCGTCGTTTAGCGGCGACGCCCTAGCAGTACCCAGCAACATCTTTTTCCTTTTCATATGTGTGGCAGGTGGCGGCTTTTTAATGGAGCGATTGCCATCTGACCTCCAAAACCCATTTTTGAGGGAAAAGCCAAGGATGAGAGGGGAAAAGATTAGTAGAAAAGGGGGGGGGGGTAAGGACACCACTTTCATGGATTGGGAAGGAGTATGACAGTGGTGGCTCGAGGATCCGGGGTCGCGTACCCGTATGCCCAGTACCAATATCGGACAGATATTTGGCCAGACACCCTCTGAATGCTTTTGTAACAGAATATAAAATATAACATTATTAACATATTTGAACATTAAAAAACTTACATCAAAAACGAAACATACCCAAAATTTCGTTACCGAGGCCTTGACAAATATAATTCACGTTACTTATTTAAGCTCGAACTAAATAAAGGACGCTGTGTTCCCGAAAATGTAAAACGAAATTAAATTTCCCTTTTGTTTTTGTATTCAAGATAACCATCTCACTCACAGAGAGGGATTTATCAGATTCATTTGTAAAAAAAAAAAAAACGCTGAATAAATTATGTATTATTCGAATGTTCTATTACGCAGGCCCATTTTTTTGCCATTTAAAATGAATTGTCGCTAGATGAGGAAAGAATAGTCACTTACCTGACTATGCGAGTTTGGTGTGTTATATACGTATGGATATTTGATCGATCCTGATAAAGAAATATAATATTGAATTAAATTAAATAAATAGCTTCACGCTATCCCGCATATAGCAGGGTAGGCAGAACGAGCGAGTGTTAAGACCCTTCGTTTCCAACTTTCTGCTTTTTCAGGACTATTCGTGTTGAGTAGTGGCACTCAACATCGCGCCTTGGAAATAATTGGAAATATGGAAAAACTATATATAGAATCTAAAAAAATAAGGAATATACCCAATGGAAATAATTCATTCCCACGAGTGAGAATCGAATCCACGACCGTCGCATTCTCATTCATATGTTATGCCGCTGCATAGTTTGCTTGAAAATGATATTAAAAGTATTAATAAAACTATAGAAATTTTACTTTTTAAAATCCGTTACAACAAAATGTTTCCGTGCAATTAATTAACATCGAAGTTTGATGAAATCCACATTCGTGTGTTCATATAAATATCTACTTGACGCCTACTCTATGAGTCAGCAGTTAATCGGTCGGTGTCACTTTACTTCTCAAAAGAAGGACTTTATAAAAGTCGCTATCTTTCTGTCAGTTCGTGTTTCATTTGCACCTGGATATTTCACCTTCTTTTTTAAATTTAAGCGTGAATTTTTTTTATATCTATGAGATTTGCATGTAATGGATAATTAATTAGATTAACGAAGTACGTGAGTTGAGGTTTATGTCATAAGGCATTTGCCTTTGCTACATAGAACGTCATTGTTGGCTCGCCTAAAATTGTCTGTTTGTGTGTCCGTTTGTTAAAATAATTTTTCTTAAAAATAAGTGACGGTAAAATGGTGAAACTCATATCAAATATCGATATCGTAATTCAAAGATTACGAGGTATTATGCTTAGTTTATTGTTCATTCTCGAGTTCGACTCTCAATTGGCCCTATAATATATATATATATATATATATATATATATATATATTATATATATATATATATATATATATATATATATATAATATATATATATATATATATATATATATATATATATATATATATAATATATATATATATATATATATATTGCGTCGAAAACGTATGTACAGACTGTTAAAGATTAATTAATTAAAGAAATTTTTAATCAAGTTACATTAAATACGTACAAGCATCGTAAACACAAAATGTACTGTACAAAGTAAATTTCTATCAAAAATTCCACGAGCAAAGGACTTTGATCCCTTCAGATATTACATTCAGAGTGACCTAACAATAAAGCCATGGACAGCTTGATGCAAAATTTTTTTGCTCATATTTTTATTTGCCTTACTATCCTGTTTACCCACACATCGGTGCAGATAGTAAGAATCTAATGTATAGTGTATATTGTCTCCACTTTCCACCCAAATCCGAGGACACGCAAATTGAATGAAGGAAGTTAACACTGTGCTTGGGCAAAAATCTATGGACTCTTATGACACTTCGACCTTCTCTTTATTTAACCACCATTGAACGAATGCGTGGAGAATACAGATATTTTAAATAGTATGTCAAATTACATGGCAGAAGTAGAAAATCCAATAAAATCAATCTCATTCAACAAGACAACCGCTTATTTACTCTTAAATTAAAGCACTATAATTAATAACGTCAACACTTGTGCTACTGACGGTAAAATGGTGGAAACTCATATCAAATATTCGATATCGTAATTCAAAGATACGAGGTATTATGCTTAGTTTATTGTTCATTCTCGAGTTCGACTCTCAATTGGCCCTATAAATATTATATATATATATATATAATATATTATATATATATGTATATATATAATAATATATATATCTATATATATATATATTGCGTCGAAACGTATGTACAGACTTGTTAAAGATTTAATTAAATTAAAGAAATTTTTAATCAAGTTACATTAAATACGTACAAGCATCGTAAACACAAAAATGTACTGTACAAAGTAAATTTCTATCAAAAATTCCACGAGCAAAGACTTTGATCCCTTCAGATATTACATTCAGAGTGACCTAACAATAAAGCCATGGACAGCTTGATGCAAAAATTTTTTTGCTCATATTTTTATTTGCCTTACTATCCTTTTACCCACACATCGGTGCAGATAGTAAGAATCTAATGTATAGTGTATATTGTCTCCACTTTCCACCCAAATCCGAGACACGCAAATTGAATGGAGGAAGTTAACACTGTGCTTGGGCAAAAAATCTATGACTCTTATGACACTTCTGACCTTCTCTTTATTTAACCACCATTGAACGAATGCGTGGAGAATACAGATATTTTAAATAGTATGTCAAATTACATGGCAGAAGTAGAAAATCCAATAAAATCAATCTATTCAACAAGACAACCGCTTATTTACTCTTAAAATTAAAGCACTATAATTAATAACGTCAACACTTGTGCTACTGACTGTACGTGTATATGAAAACGAAGGACTGACTTTATTTCCATATGCACTCAGCGAAGACCCTTTTCCAATTTTCAAGATGAATGTGTCAATTTCAATTTCATCGTAGATATATATATACAAAATTGATGTTTCTTGAAATACGTGACTCTTGAGTGTGTTATAGTAAAATAACGTATACTAGAAATCCAATTTTATGATTTTGAAAGTATATTTTGTGAGTCTGATGTTTGTGGAGGGTCAAAATCTAAAGCCACAGGGCACAGGCTATTATTTACTTACTTACTGTGTATAATTTCAACAAGTAGGCTGTAAAACATATTATAATCAACGACAATATATTCCTTGTCATCGATAGTGCATAATTCGCGGACTTATTCTTTTTATTACATTACAAAGTGCAAGTAATAAGCATAGCATAATAAGCATAGAGTTTCATACGAACTTCATGAGGTTGACAAACTTAAAGTTGCAATCAGCTGCACTAATTTTATATGAAATTACTTAAAGTTGTAATGGTTCTTTTCTATGATATATCTAAAAAATACTATTTTCCCGAGTTCGCTCCACACTTTTTGCCAAATTAAATTATTATAATTTCAAGTAAAAAAGTCAAGTAGGTCATCCTGTAGGTTAAGTGACCAACTTCATACATGATGAAGCAAAAATGTACTTCATACATGATGTCATTGAATTAGAAGTTTATTTTTTTCGTACTCCAAGAAGCTGTAAATTTGCATATTCGATGTTAATTTCATCATGTCGAGTTGACGCGTCCTTGAAAAAGAATCTATTTTGATATACTGACAAACGGACGGATGGACAAGAAAATTATCGTGATAAGGCTCTGTAATTTTCTTTTAAGATACGGAATGCCAATATCTATAAATGACTTTCAGGGAGATTGTGAGTTTTCGATCCACCCAACGGTCTTCATCCATCATTCGTTGTTCCATTCTCTAAGACTGAGTGGTAAGAGATTAGGTAGACCTCAGTTGACCTTCGAGCACACAGTGTAAATGACAATAAGCTAGAGGCACTAACAGAGGATTACTCTTCGGAGGGCTGATGGTAATAGTAGACGAGGTGAAAGGGTATGCATGACCCGTACAGTTTGATGCTCCGATATGATATAATTATAAGACAATAAAAGTAACATAACGTTATCAAAGCAAAATAATAACAAATGTTAACTAAATTCTTTTGACTTACTAAATTACTTGAAGATGCTGGTCACACTCACCAAGCACGTGACTTCAAAAGTCGAGTTCGTGCCATTAAAACAAGCCGAAGTAATGGTGGAGGGTGATGTAAAACGCAGCTATTCAAAATCACTACGAAATCTGATAACAAATAAAAAAAATCGAACATTTTTGAACAACGCAGACTCACAGATATATGAGGTCATCAATGGCGGCTCAAAATATTTATTTTGAGTCATACCATATATAATATTCAATTGTAAAGACTACTAGGATAAGTTTCTGATAAAAAACAAAAAAAAGTCATATCTAAATATAAATTTACCAGAAATCTGAAATCAGTTCGAGTAGAGCCTATTCTTGTTCCAAGAAAAAGAGACTGAAAAAATTTTGCTTCATTACTAAAAGTAATATCAATTGTTCAGTATATATCAAGAGCCAGGGCTCGCTGCGATAAAACAAAATTTATTTACTCACGTACAAAATCTGAACTGAAAGTTTACGTAACAAAAATAAATGTACCTAATCTCGAGATCTTCACTCTTTTCAGAATGACACGGACATAGAAATGTAAATTTGAAAAGTCGGAGATGCCGATTTGGAATTTACTTTGCTGATGCTAGACATTTGACTCGACGATTCTTTTAGCTTAACGTGCAAACGTTAAAAGCGTTCAAGTGCTAAGAAACGCAAAATTTATTTTATCTGTATTTATAAACAGACTTTTAATGTGAAATTTTGTAAAATATAATAGTCTCGAAAATTGGGCGAAAAATGGCAAACTGAGTGTCTTAACACTATGTGTTTTTATATATAAGTAAGTACAGAGAGCTAAATTCTAAATTATTATTTTTTTTTTGATCTGATGCTACTATTATTATTGGCCATAGTGATTATTTTATACATATGGCACATGTTGTATTTTAGGCTATCTAAGGGATACATCACTTTGTTAGCCATTTCTACTTTAGAGACAATAACTGAGATAACAACTGTAGTTCTGATATGAATTTGCAAACATAATATCCACAAGAAAATGCCAAGCGCAAATCACTTTCATAATTTTCTTAAATAATATGAAAAATATGAGAAAAAGGAGAATCTGTATAACAAAATTACAAGATTGTGGAATTAATGTACACCGTATTACCTAAAGATTGACTAACAAATTATAAAGTGCTTTACAATGTGTGTACTTAGTACAATATAAATCATTTTTATTATAACAATAGTAAATTAGTTCTTTTGAGAGGCACAATGGAGCTCGCACACGATTCCTTTCGTAAATAAATTAGCGTTAGCCCGCAGCGATCGGATGTTTATTATTTATCCGTAAGGTTCCAAGGTTGCCAGTACTTCTCCATATTTTACACGTTTATAGATATAGCTAATTAAATATATATTTTTATATAAGAATTCAAAATTCAAATGTAATAGATTTTTGATTAAGAAAGTTATAAAACAATTTTGAACTGAGACACTGCCTAAAAATGGTTTTAGTAAGGATATTTATAGTATGTAGTGGATAACCGGGTTCAAATCTCAATCTGGTGAAGTATTATTATATGTTATTTGAACTACTTTTTATTTGAACATATTTGAAGCTATGACGTTTTATAATAATACTGTACTTATCATTTGATAAGTGCAATATATATATATATATATATATATATATATATATATATATATATATATATATATATATAATATATATATATATATATATATATATATATATATATATATATATATATTATATATATATATATATATAATATATTATATATATATATATATATATATATATATATATATATATATATATATTTATAGATATTTTGATTTTTAGTCTAGATTGCTGCCTGGACTGATCCAGAAAAAAACTTGTAGTTACCAAAAGAAATGGAAAATCAACTTTTAAAGTAGACACTTTATAGTAATCATATTTCTAAAAAATTACTTTATCAAAAAGTCATGACACAAGGTATATTGTTTTGTAGTGGTAATTATAATGAAAACATTAAAACTTGTTTAAACATTGCCCTATTTATAAAATAGAGATTTTTTTTGGTATCTTCATATAATGTGAACCGTTGCTCGTTGATCTAGAGCATGTGAGATTGACCGAAACAGATAATTATCGGACTGCGCAATGCTGCGGACCACCACTTACCATTCAAATGTTTTCAAATAGTCTTGCACCGAAATAGTTTCACTACCTGTGGACGAGCATTATCATGCGGAAGAACAGTTTTGTCGCGTCTGGAGCGGTAGTAAAGCTCAAGCCTTCAAAGCTCGACTCAATCTCATCAATTCTATTATGTAGAGAGTTCTAGTGAATATTTCCGACTAAGCAAGTAATAGTATTATTAAACTGTTAAAAATATTTAATACATAGCATTCCCTTTGCCAAATGATATATTTGTTATGGAGAGTTGGCGGAAATTTATAAATATCTTCCTACAGAAATGCTAATAAATTGAAAGAAACGTATAAGAATTTAAGGTTGCTTGATGAGAACATATGGCTTGGTAATCAGAGCGCTTGGACTGCCTCCAAGGGCGCAGGTTTTAATTTCATAATTCTAGGGCAACGGTAAGTAGGTACAGGTATAGATTTTGAGATTATTCGGCGATCTTCATACAATTGCGGCTAAAACGAAGCATAAGTGTCTTATGTTTTGTTTTGTTTGCATTGACTAATAAATTTGATTTAATCTGTACTCCAAAGCAGTGATATATATATATATATATATATATATATATATATATATATATATATATATATATATATATATATATATATATATATATATATATATATATATATATATATATATATATATATATATTTCAGTTTTACATTTCCCAGAAATTTTTGAGAAAAATGACCTTATTGACCAACATACAAACATACAAACAGAGAGCAAATTTCATAAAACTGTTAATTTCTATGAGTGAAATTAATGTCTTTCATTTTCCTTCTACCCGAGTGGGAATCGAACCCACAAACCATCGCGTTTACAGGTAGAGGCTATGCCTCTGCGCCACGACGGTACCAATTCATATTATCAAACATTATCTATTATAAACGAGATCTCATTAACTATTGAAGCAGTTCACGGCATTTTAAATATAAATGAAGTTTGGTAGCGTGATATACGTGGGTATATCACGCTAGTAGGTTGATGTGTCAACCCTATATCAGACACTCTCGTTATAAATAGTTTAGAAGATAATACCACGTCGTGGACAAAGGTTGATTAATGGCCTCTACGGTGAGATGTGAATTTTATTACGCAGCCACTTCGAGACTTATTTATGTTAGCAATAAGTACACTTTTTTTGTTTATATTATAATGATGTTGATGAAATATTATCTATCCTATGAAAGATGAAAGTAGAAATTGAGTGAAGATTTTTGTTCAGTAGATTTACTTTCTCTTGACAAATAGTAGGATTTACTAGACCGCTTTATCTTACCAAATTGGTGAAATAAAAATAGTATATTATATATATATATATATATATATATATATATATATATATATATATATATATCTATATATATATATATATATATATATATATATATATATATATATGTATATACAATATGTATGTATTAACATATGTATGCAATTCAATAAAATCAACAATTTTCTCAAATAGTCAACGTTTGATTCTTATAGCACTATATAATAATGTTCGAATATAAACATGAAACTCGATAAATCGTGGCAAAAGCATGCCACTCAAAATTATGAGCTACGTGACTGAATCCGTCCCAGGAGTTGCGACCAATCAGCTTTTATTGTGACAATTACTGTCCTGATCTTTACGTGTTTATTCTGTTTCTAAATCTGGCGCAAGACGATTGCTTCAGCCAGAATTACTTGTGCAGTTGAAAATATTAAGCAAATAAAAATAAAAGATTTTTTTCCGTTTATTTTTGCTAGGTTGACAATACTTAATGTCTAGAAAATTTAAGTTACTTATTTATATAATATAATATTTAGGTAATTTCCAATAAATAAGCAATAATTGTAAAATTCAAAAAAAATTGTAGCCCAACGTGGGACACACGCTCTACAAATCATACAAACATTAAACTGCCATTTTCGTGTGAACAAATCAATAATTTAGATAAAAGATACTTTTGATACTTAGGTATTATACTCTCTATATTTCTTTCAATCTAAAAAAATGTACTTGTGTTTTATTTAACTTCATCGTAGAAATAAATAACACAATCATTACATTAATCGTATTATACGTATAAATTAATCCTTATAAAGAAATTTAATTAAAATACACAACTATTTTCAAAATAAATAAAATCCCAAATGCACTGCCAGAGCGTATAATAATATAATATGTAATCATATAACATGATTTACGTAGTTTTGACATCAATTCTAAATCCTGAACAGCTGAAAACTTACTTAATTCGCTTTACAGTGATTAAACTTGACAAATGATTGGACTGTGACTTGAATATAAATGGTTGTGCTTAGACCAATCATAACGAGTCTACTCTAGCTAGTACTAATGTAGCTACATTATTTTAGTATTCAGGGTGTTGATAGAGTATTTGATTAGTACATTTGTTCTAGACTGTGTATTCTATTCGTATGGCAATTCTGTACATTATATGAAGAACTTCTGAAAGTAGGATTTTTTTTATATTTAAAAGCATTTTGTTATTAACTTTGTTTATAGTGTTTATATCAATCTTATAGCAATGTGTGTGTGTGTGTGTGTGTGTGTGTGTGTGTGTGTGTGTGTGTGTGTGTGTGTGTGTGTATGTGTGTGTGTGTGTGGATCTGTGTGTTTGCTTTTGTGTTAATGTACTGAATTATTTAATTTATTCTTCAGTATAAATCTTCATAATTATATATATTTATCTTATAAATATATATATTTTTGAAGTGTTTTAGGCTTCCTTGCCCCAGAATAAAAAACAAACACAAAAACTATTTTTTTTAAATGCAAATACGTGTGTAGTATAAAAAAATACTTCTGGATATGGCGAGATCATGTACTTTATATAACTATATATGCTATAGTGAGATATTAAGTGACAGGGATTCTAATTTCGTCGCGCTAAAATATCTAGACAGGACTTTAGTACATACGTATCCTTTATTAGCTTTAAATTAAACAAAATTTAAAGTAATATAAACACAATGTCTATTGCTCTCATAGACATGTTTATATTTCGTTACGTCATTAACATAAAGACCCAGTAGTAAATAGATCAAAGACGTACCAGCATGTGTACACATTATGCCGTGTCAATGTAAGCTTCATATAATTGCTATTACGCGACCATTTTCAATATTTCCACGGTAAATTGTTATTTCGAGTTCATTCTTAACATTTCTTACTTTCATTGATATCACACAATTTTGACGTATTATATTAATATAGCATTCATTAAAAATGTTTGTGAAATTATTTATAATTTTTCACCCATTACATCAGAAGGAGGTCTTCATCGTCATTTTAAGCCTATGTATGTGCATATGAATGAACGTTAATTTTATTGGCACGCCCAAACAGCTGGATAGTTTTTGACTTATGAGGTGTTGTTGAATTCGGTAGATTTATGATAGTAGAAACTGTTTTTTACCATTATATTTGTATGAAATGAAAGCTAGTAACAAAGCTCATTTTCAAGATATATGCTAAGCTTTACTGCTTCAATAAATATTGTCAAAACACTTAACTATTTTATCGGAACGCCGGAACAATTATTTTCTAGTAAGAATATATCGAGTCAGATTATGTATCAAGATTGCCTGTACTTGTGGCATCTTAAAGTGTTCTTCTTTTATTGTAAGAAATAAGATATTTTTTAAAATTTTCTTTTAAATTATAAAGGATCTTTTTTAAATTAAGCCCTTTTATACACACTGACAAGATCTCGTATTTTGGTATAAATTAAAGTCAAGGAAAACGAACTGATATATACAATACATGTATGCATGTATATTAAAGTGAAAACGGGAACAAGGATCAAACAAGTGAAGTCGGGTACTCTGTATTTATAATATGATTCTCAGCATAAAGTTTCTTTTAAAGCACACAATTGCTATAAACAATAGCACAATACACAATTAGCACTAATCCCCCTGAAACTGAATGGTACCTATTCAGTTTGTTTTGTTATTGAAATTCAATATAATTGTTTCACAAAGTTCAAGAAGACCGTTAAGACCTCGCCGCTATATTGTGTTAAACGCTCAAGGCAAATAACAATATTGTGGGAGATTTTCTATTATTTTTATAATAAGTTCTTCGAATAAATACATTTGTTTGATATTTTATTTGGAATTTGAATATTAATATTGAATTTGTTCTTAAGTTTGTTTGTCCGGTTGGTTTAGTCACTAGTAGTTGTAAGATTTTAATGAAGATGCTATATACGAGGCTATATTTTAATATACAATAATTATATACTAATGTTATAAACACGAAGCTTTTTTTTTCGGTTATCGAGCTAACCTCAGGAAATTCTGAATTAGAAAATCCTTTTTGTGCTAGATTGTCCATTTATCGATGAAATCTTTAGGTCGTCAGGTTCGTCAGGTCCGTCGGTCATCTCGGTCGCTGGTACACTGGTCATAGAACGTCTCAATCGCTATTCCAATATAAATATACGGACAAAACTAACTACTGCAAAAGCTAATCTTATAAATAAAAACAATTATTCTAAACGGGAAAATAACAAGGAAAATCCAGCACGTAAAGCAAAAAAGGATAAAATAATTCATTAAATAATTTATAGCTCTGCAAGGAAACCCTCAGGTTAGGGAACCGGGCGCCATTTAATTACACTTCGCGTTAAACGAGCCGTTTGCAGTAAGAAAGGCTCTTTAGTTCACCTGATCATGTATTTTTGAGATTAGGCTAAATAGATATTATCACGTTAATTCGGTATTATTGATGGTTATGGGTTCTCATTTTATATAGAGGAATATATATATATATATATATATATATATATATATATATATATATATATATATATATATATATATATATATATATATATATATATATATATATATATATATATATATATAGAGAGAATATTATATACAGAATATTTTGACACTTTGTTACAGCGTGTAGCTAGAAAATAAATAACTTATATAATAACTACCGTTTTTAATCAAAATATTGTAAATTCTACCCAGTTCAGACTCGAATAAGCCATTTTGGTGAAGCTCAGGTGTGCCCGACTAGACGTAATATATATATATATATATATATATATATATATATATATATATATATATATATATATATATATATATATATATATATATATATATATATATATATATATATATATATATATATATATATATATATATATATATAAATATATAAGAAAGGCCACATAAAAGCACGAGGAGAACCCTGAGGGCCATGTTTAAAGAAGTTGATTATAGTAGACGAGATGAAAAAGGTATGTATGGACCGTAGCGTTTGGCACTCCGTTCTTTTTGGCTACACTGCTTGGTATAAAGCGTGAGGCTGTGTACCATATGCATGTGACTCTATCGTAGGACCTCTGACTACAAGTGATAATAATTTGTTTTATTTTCCTCTCTTGGTAAATACGAAAAGTTGCGATGAGTTCTATCATTCAACACGCAATTCAATTTCAACTAACAGCGGAGAGCTAGACTATGCCTACCTACCCTGCTTAAGCACTAAACACGTGAAGCTGAAAAAAGCAAAATATTGTGAGTTAATTAATTTATAATTTTTCAGCACTGTTATTTCCATATATTTTAAGCTGATTCATAGTCTTATATATTTCTCCGCTTGTGGAATAAATAGAAGAGAGATTTAATATAAAATGACATTACTTTCTACATAAGGATAAATCCCATAGTAAATATTCAAACAAGTACTACTAATGATTTAAACAACTCGTCATTAAATAAACGAGCCAACCAACAGTCAAGCCTAATAAAGCTAAATGGCAACAGTTACACGTAAATACTCTATGTAGTATACAACATATATTGTATTGGTGAATCTAAACTGGCAGTTATATTAATGCCATTCAATAGTTTCCCATACACGTATTCATATGTTCAGACCATTGAATGGCTATAAACAGTGTGTTATATCATGTATTTAATATGTAGTAATGTTAGGTTTGTCATCACATCAACATATATACATATATACATATTTGGAGGTCGTGACACGTCGTAAGGTATCTCTGACTACCCCTTCTTTGTGATATGAAGCTGCATAACATAATTAATTAAAATGAAATACAAACTTTCTTCGAGTTAGCGTTAAAATCTGCAATCAATGTGTTTACGTAAATAAAACTACTGTACAAATTGAAAAAAAATATTATTTATAAAGACATACCACAAAGAAATTAAACTATACATTTTTGATATTAACGTTATATATTCATATAAGCCATCTTGGCATAGTGGCACAGCATTAGTCAGTTAATGAGACCTCACAACCGGGTTCGTTCCCCACTCAGGGTAATCTCCGATAGAAGCGTTCGAACACAGAGCGTTGAGTTTCGTCATTCTACAAGTAATATCTCGAAAATTGAAAGGAAAATGGGGAACGCGTCTTAACAATACGTTTCCTCTGTCTACCCTGCTAAAAACAAAAAAGAGTGTTTATGTATTATGTTGCAATGTCAAATATCAAAACAGGTGACAAAAACAAACAAACAAAAAAATAAAATTAAGACAAAATAATTTAATAATATTCATTCCGTACTATAGAAATTGCAATATGAAACGGGAGATTATCAAAGTTATTTTTTTTAATTCTTTTATACAGAATCGTTTTCCAATTACTTTCCGGTACTACCTTTACGATAGCTGAGATTGAACGAGAAAAACGTGAGCTCGTTTCCTACGAGTTTACATTGATACTAAAAACATCCATAGTACCATAGCAGTTAGCGAATCGAACTGCTGAACTGAAGATCGTTAAATAAAAAAGATATTTGTATTATAAAGACAATAGAAACGAGCGTACCATCTGAAGGTAAGTGATTCTAACTGAGGTACTGCTGAGTACTAGGGTACCTAGCAGTACCACCTCTGGGTACCAGCAAAAAGCGCGTCAACTTAGTACCAGCACCCAGCTGGTATAGCTGGCAAAGCTTGATCATTCTACAATTGTGTGGCACGTCGAAAAAAGTTGTAATCAAACAGTACAGTAGTGAAATGCCACATTTCCTCTGTTCCTTCCTCACTTTTCGCCCAATTTATGGTACATTGCTTGGTGCGATACAGCGATGGAACCCGCCGCCGCTTGTATGTATTTATTTCCCCTAGAGAGAATTGAACCCACACCCGTCGCGTGTACAGATAGACGCTGGGACGTATTATATAGTGTAATGTACTATACGGTTAAAATTAATTATTTTAAATAATTATGATTTCCATTGTATGGCCATTGTGGCGCAGCATGTCTGTAAGTGACACGATTTCATTTCCATCTTTCATCATGTATTATCTCGAAGTAAGTAAATTAAACAGAATATTTTGACACTTTGTTACAGCGTGTAGCTAGAAAATAAATAACTTATATAATAACTACCGTTTTTAATCAAAATATTGTAAATTCTACCCAGTTCAGACTCGAATAAGCCATTTTGGTGAAGCTCAGGTGTGCCCGACTAGACGTAATGGGTATGACTTTTAGTTGTCACTAGATTTTTTTTCGTAATAATGACTAATATGATAGTATATACATTAATCTAAATATATATCGTATTGTAAATTGATATATCGTATCTTTTTTAATTTATTATCCGCTACCCCAGGTATGTGGAAGATGTGGCTCACGTTGCAATAAAGCCGCCTCTTGTGCTGTTTTCTACATAATTGTAAATGTTCTTGTAAATGCATTAGTTAATGTACAGTAAAGGGTAATAAACTTTACTTTTGTAGGTAATTATTAAGATAATCTAAATATATACAAAATACGTTACTAAATATACATTACGAGAATTGTATAATATGATTTTATTTATAATATTCTTTCTTTAAAAGATTTCAAGAAATTCTTTGACTGACTGACACAGCATGTTGGTATACAAATGTATACTAACATTGTGTCAGAATCGGAACGTAATAAAATCAAAAATCTATCATCGGATTGAACGAAAAATACAACACCATCTTGTTTCATATTTCGCATAGATCAATCAACGTCGCGTTGTTTAATCAAAAAGGAAGGCGGAAAAGGCAGTAAAATAGGTTAGCTGGCATTTAAAAAACAAGTGCTAGGTACATAAATTCAAATAGTGACTGTGGATTTAGTGTTCAAGCTTAAATTATAACAAAAAATAAATATTTGAATATATTTAAAGTGTTAATTCACAACAAAAACAAGCGATAGAAAATGTAGTATGAATTTTCATGCAGCTTAAAAATAACTGAAGAAGAACTTAATGGACTCGAGTTATCATATGCATTTGCATATAATATTTAAAATTTTGGTGTCGCTTGATGAGAAAGTATGGTATAAGGACTAGGATGATTTCCAAGAGGCCAGGATTCCCTAAAAAGTAAACTAGTTTTAAAATGCAAAATCTGAGCTGCAAGTGTTTCTAGGTTGTCAATGCCCAGTGCAGTTTGGAATTACTACTACACTAATTATACCTAGGAACACTCTTGATTCCAGTTTAAATGTCAGTTAATACAATTATTATATTAAACTAGCGGTAGTTTGATTTGAACGGTTTCTGAGGCAACTGCCTCGCGTACTGACTTCCTGCTGAATGAGTCAACTGTATTCTGTATGTTGGTGTGAGGTGGCTTTGAGCTTTTATGGATGAGAGGTGGTAGAAAGTTTCTAACAGTCTTCTCTATTGTAATGATATCCTCATTATTTTTGTATATATTATTTTGTATTTCAATAGCGTTGTGGATAATTCTAGAAATACATGTTAGTGTAAGAGCGTTTCCTATACACTCTCACTAGATACATAGATAATACTTTCACAATTTTACCTACAGACAAGACAACATATTAAGTTTCTAAATGTTGATGTTGATGTTTCAAAGAAATCCTAAAAAGTCCACACAGTATACCCACTTACACTAATATACTATATCTTAATGGTGAATCTCACCTCCACACTACATAGATTACTGTTGATTTAATGCAGAGATTTACTTTATTTTTTTTTTTTAATTTAGATTTATAACATTGGCATTTAAAAAAATATTATTCATATAAAAGCAAACAAAAACACGCGACAATGTTTTGCTTAATTCACGCCATAAGCAAAAGAATTGAAGTAAATTGAATTGTGTAATTCATTTGAATTAAAAAAAAATATACACTATTCAGATAAAATGTAAACAAATTAAAAAAAAGGTTCTTTAAAGGTTTCATGATTGATGTAATTACTATATTTTTTTTTTTCATTTTACTTTCTGTTTATTTTTATTTTTGTTTTAAATTTACAAATAATTGAATAAGTGATGTAATAATTTTCTCTAACAAAACTGAAATAAAATATAAAAGTTATAAGCTGACAAAACTGTAAATGGTATTACAGAACTATGTTAATGTATAACGAACTTATATATTGTGTGCTTGTAAATAGGTATGTGTGATTTATTTTCTTTGATTTATAAAATTTTATTCGTAACGTACAAACATATAAATGTGCAAAGCCGCCCTCGCCACCTATTGCGATTTCATCCAGGCATCCTAAAAATCAATTTCCTTATTTTAATTAAGAAAATAATTAAATCTCACTAAGCAAATTATTATTATATATGAAGTAAATATTATTTTTAGAGGCCGTCGTGGCACAACGGTTCAGAGTAAACGCAATGATTGTGGGTTCAATTCCCACTCGGAGAGAGTGAATTATTCAATTTCCTCGATTTGGTAACTACACTCAACACATTCTCAGAATTGGGTGGTTTGGAATGGAATATCTCAACACGAGGTTCCCTCAGTCTATCCTGCTATACAGTAGGGAAAGGGGGAAGTAGCGAGAAGCTAGTTTTTTTTTTTTTTTTATGAAATATTATAAGTACATGTAAAAGCACCCAAAACGACTTGATACCCAGACTTCGCTCGTGTTTTGATACTGCAAAATCATAGTCCACATTGAAATATTTTCTTTTAACTTTTGTTATAATTATTTATTATTCTTCTTCTTCTGCCTAGCATTCATTAGTTCAGGCTTCGTTTGCCAGGATCTGCCTTCTGACTACGCACTTCATTTTGCTCAGTCTACAACATCCCCAGTGGACAATCTATTGGCTCTCATGTCCTGCGTCACGACATCCAGCTATCGCTTCCTTGGGCGTCCGGGGGATCTTGTTCCAGGGACAGACATATCAAGGCATTTTCTTCTGACATAGTTCTTAGGCCGGCGCATAACATTACCATCCTATCTCAGGTGACGCTCTCGCATAGCTTATCCTCTACGTCATAGACCCAGAGACTACCTTGAATTAAGGTGTTGCATATGCAATCGGACCGTGTTACGCCACACATCCACTTCAGCATCTTTATTTCCGTGACGTGAAGCTACCGAGTGCGCCGAGACAAAACAGGCCAACATTCGGTGCCGTATAAAATTACAGGTCGGATAATGCTCTTGTATATCAATTATCTTGTATAACTTGTATATAATAAAAGGATAGAGAAATCAATAATGTACACTAAAGATTTAAAAAATATATATTGGAACGGTTAATATTTTGATATTAGAAGCTAAAAGTCCACTCAGCAGAATTTTTTTTTGTCTACTTGTCTGTCTGTTTATTTGTCCTCCAATCACGCAAGTACTACTGGACAGAAATAAATAAACTTTTTTTTTTTTTTTTTTATAGAAATAGCTTACAGATCCAACCCGCATAAATTATAGTTTTTATCCCGGTAGTCCATGCGGTTCCCGGAAAATAAGTAATAGTTGTAATACAATTAAATTTGCTAAATTACTTTAAAGAATTGAGTTAGATTTGGCCTTACACAATATAATATATAGAATTGTTTTAATCCTGATATGCAATGTAAACCTTGAACGACAAAACAAAACGGAGACGGTTAAATTACGTCGATTACTTGCAAGTGAAGGTAGTTTTATTTCATTCTCACTTACTAACAGTGGCAAATGGCACAAGTATTTATATATATATATATATATATATATATATATATATATATATATATATATATATATATATATATATATATATATATATATATATATATATATATATATATATATATATATATATATATATATATATATATATATATATATATATATATATATATATATAATACATAAACTTTTGAAAATTATTTTCACAGTCTAGCTAGATGTCAAAGTGATAGCTACATTTAGCGATCAGAAGGTAATTTAGTATATTTTGATAGAACCAATAGATATAACCAATAGATATATATAAATTAAAAACATCGAAAACCAATATGTGTTTCAAACCGTTAGTAATATTTATAATATCAACAGATATATATTAATATGACATATATTAATATGTCAACAGATGTTGATACTCATGGAAATAAAATTTCTGTATCACGCTGGAAGGATTTTTTTTATTCGTACTGTCGATATATCAGACCATAATAGAGTATAGAAAATTCAATTGAATGTTCATGAAAGGTTTCAAAAATATATTAATGGGTCGGTTTATATACCGTTAAGCTATCGTTATTGTAAGTATAAAATAATAAGCTACCCAGTGGATTTTTGTCCGTATGTTTGTTAACTTATTCGCGAATCACGTGAAAGTTACTGGCCAATAAAATGGAAATCGATGAATTTCAGTATTGCAATAGTTTTCATAATAAAAATTACAGATCAATAAAGTCAAATTTTCTTTAGCGTCAAAATTTATTCGTTCCTTATTAGATAACAATATTACTGCTATTTACTAAATAATGAATAATGTTTGACGCTATAATAGCTTAAAACCTAAATCAATAGACATAGAATAGTTCTAGTCCTGTCATTTCCGTAGAAAAAAATTGACATAATTAAATAACTTCGATTACTATTATTACTAGCAAGTGAAACTAAATTATATAATAGATTTTGGCGAATTAATAACTAATTTTCTTTGTAATATGAACATTATTTAGGTTCAAATAACTTTCTTTAGTATATTATTAATGCTATTTTAAACATTGGCGATGTTAAAAATAGAAGATAGTAGTAGTACATTTGTCAGGACTAGAATAAAGAACGCCAAAGAATAAAGGTTGTGTATTTAAAAATAACAAATAATTTCATGTATTTTTTTTAATTATGGCGTTTCAATAAATAAAAAAATATATAGTGCTGATATGATTTCGATTATAAATTTCAAGTGTGGAACGTGGGTATTGTGTTTTTAAGCTATGATGGAAAGGCTAGGATATAATTTGCTTACAGAATATATGTTAATTAACTTACTATAAATACTTTCATTTAAGCAGCAGTGTTTTTATAAAACTAAACTAATACTATATAAGAGTTCAAAACGTAAAAAAATCAAAATAATATTTTTTTTTACGAGGCGTCATCATATTTTTAACATAAATATTAACAGATGATATAGATTTGCTCATCCAAAGAAATTAACGGTAACAAATTTTATGAAAGCATAAAAGAAAAACAGTGTTGTTCGATGGTTTCAACAAATAGAGGAGGCGAATTTGATGAACTACGAATACGAATATAATTGAAATAGATGGACTCCATTGGTAATGGAGGCCATTTGGTAAATTGTGGAAATATTTCCACTATTAATAAAGCTACTACTTACTATTACTACTTGAGCTAAGTAGTTCAGATGAAAATGGCTGAACATTAGTTGGTCTGTTAGGTGGTCTGTTTGGATGGATCGTGGCACTGTGTCTGACTTTACACGAGATGGTCGTGGCTGATGGTTTTCTTGAATTCTGCCACTCAACAGACAATGTCTCTTTAAACTATAAGCGGGGAGTAGAGTAGATGCACTAGGTTCTCCGTGAACGCCCAAATGAAATGTAAAACTGATAAAAAGACGTCCATTCTTGCTATCATAGATATGAGTATATTAAATGTAACGTAGAGAACAATAGTAATTGTAAATATGCATATATTTTAGCCTATTTTTTCTTGATATCAATCGGACGTTCTTGATATGATATTGTAACATATATATATATATATATATATATATATATATATATATATATATATATATATATATATATATATATATATATATTATATATATATATATATATATATATAATATATATATATATAATATATATATATATTTAGCAAATATGTATATAATAGCATGTTTATAAATATATATGTATATCCATAATATATTTACACCCACACTCACATTCACGCGCACTCACACAGACACATACACACATGAATGCTTACTTATACCTCATTGGTAAGTGTTTTAATTGTATTCGCAGAACAAAATGCTTTTTTTATACTAATTTTTCATTAAGTCACTGTAATATATAAAAGTATCAATAGTATTTGTTAAGGGGCAAAGATGCTGGCAGCTGTGACTCAGTTTACACTAGTACGGCTGCCATCGCTCTCCTCTAGATTTGTAGATTTACCAAATCAAAAATACATCTATAGTGTATCTGTATCACATATTTTACTGAAATAAAATTTATTATTATTATTATTCAAATCTGAGTAATTTTAAGTTCTAATGGAAATTACAAAGAATTAAACATCAAAAATTAAGACATTAACTGATTTTAATTTCGAATGACACAAGAAAATCACAATATCCATGGAAATGACTAAGGAAATTGTTTTTTCGCTCCGATGGCTATTTTAATTAAGCCCAAACAAACAGCGTTGTTCAGCAGATATTGAAACCATTATATTGAATAAATGGAAGGGTAAATACTTATTTATAAATAATATAATGAATAGAGTTGGCTATTTTATATACTAAATATAACTGTGTGTAATTTATAAACTTTTGAATAAAGTGAATATAGTTATATCTATATATATATTCTAAAGTTTTCCTTTGTAATCTATGTACCTAATAGTATATAAAAAACTTCAAACATGAATTTGCCATTTAGAAGAGATAACTTCCCACAATTCTAATAAAAACTAGTTTGCGAAAACGCCACTAAATAACACAAATTATTCGAAAAGCTAAAGACGCCTTAGCACTAACTTTTATAGTGACAATGATAAAAATGTAAATTCGTGATATATTTCCGTACATATGTAGGTATATTCTGAAGAAAATCGTATAATACCAGCAAACCAACATAGACTTATACTAATACCGTAAGTAACTTTAACACTAGTTCCGAAGATATTAAATGTGCCGATACTAGGAGAAAATCAATGAAAGAAATTAAAAGTTCGTATTTAATTCCCGAGGACATATTTATATCATTTATATTTCTAATGCTATTGCTATTGTAAGTGATATAACACAATAAGTTAAAATAAACTTATATTTTATACAACATTTTCTCCGATTAACGTCTCAAGAGAGTAGAGAGATCTTAAGGTAAAAATACTCCATAAGATCCGCCCATTTAACAGATAGTACATGTTGAGTGAAACAACTTTCCTACTTTTCCTACCTATATTGATGTTATAAAATTCTGACATTTAATTCTGACTGAAGTTTAATTCTGACAGAGGGAGAATCCACTCATAGATTTTTTTTCTAAAATAATTTTTTCCTCGCTCTGATAACAAAACAGTTGAACTCCGCTACGGAAAGGGGAAAACGGAGAATAAAGTGTCTTAACACTAGGCCCCCTTTGCCTACCCTGCTATATACAGGAGAAAGTGTGAAATATATACATAACATACACAACAATGTATATATATATATATATGTACCTAGTAAGCTGGCATTTAGACAAACTGTCACAGTACTACATAATGAATAAACACTACAATCCATAATGATTTTAAAGTACTAATAAAATATATCGAAACGTGTGCTACCAACTAAGCCATAAAAAACGGTATCTGTCACATACACCTATTTCGGTACGCCATCAGTGTGCCGATGTCAATCAATGGTTTCCAAAATACATTTCGGATGTTCTTTAAAGAAAACTTGTCTTGAGCAATCAGACGAAGCAAATTAAACACTTTAATACACAGGGCGTGACTAAAAAGAAAAAATAGGGATGAAATCTTCATAATGAATGATGAAATAATGCTAGATGAGAATGTTTTTTTTTATAGTTTTGAAATATATGGTATATATGAACGTTTATATAGTAATATTATAAAAAAAATTACAAATCAAATTTGCTAGCTAGAGGACCGTCGTGGCGCAGAGGCATAGCGTCGGCCTGTGAATGTGACGATTTGTGGGTTCGATTTCTATTCGGGGAGAATGAATTATTTTCATTTTCTTCGCGCTGGTAACAAAGCAAAAGCGTGGCGTTTAGTTCCGCAACTCAACCGCAATGACTCGAAAGGCGGAAAGCGGGGAACAGAATGTCTTCAGGTTAGGTTTATTCTATCTACGATTCCCTCACCCTACGTGCGGAATACAGCGTAAAGCAAAAAAAAACCATTATTATCCCCAAATAACTCTACTATCAAGATTATTTTATTAGAATTTATATATATATATATATATATATATATATATATATATATTATATATATATATATATATATATATATATATATATATATATATATATATATATATATATATATATATATATATATATATATATATATATATATATATATATATATATATATATATATATATATATATATATCTTCTTCTTCTTCTGGCATTAGTCCCGGCTTTTGCCAGGGTCTGCCTTCCGACTAAGCCTACTCCACTTTGCACGGTCTTTAACATCCTCAGTGGACAATCTATTGGCTCTCATGTCTTGTGTCACGACATCCAGCCATCGCTTCCTTGGGCGTCCGGGTGGTCTAACTCCAGGGACAGACATGTCAAGGCACTTCCTTCCGACATAGTTCTCAGATCGGCGCATAACATGGCCATACCATCTCAGGCGACGCTCTTGGAGCTTATCCGCTACGTCACGGACCCCAAGACTACCTCGAATGAATGTGTTGCGTATGCGGTCGGACCGCGTAACGCCACATCCATCTCAGCATCTTCATCTCCGTGACGTGAAGCTCCTGAGTGTGCCGAGATAATGTTGGCCAACATTCGCTGCCGTATAAAAGAACCGGTCGGATAATGCTCTTGTATATCAGTCCCTTGAGCTTGGGCGGTATTCTGCTATCACAGACTACACTAGTGACCTCCCGCCATTTGGCCCAGGTAGCGTTTATACGGGCATGGATGTCGTGGTCGATGCCTCCAGACTCATGCATAACGGCTCCAAGGTACCTGAACTTCTCCGACTTAACGGCTGGCTCAGGCCCGATATGGATGGTGCTCGAGTCCGGGTTCCCGCAAGCCATGTACTCGGTCTTCGACACATTCAGTTTGAGACCACCGTGCTCAAGCGCACCCTTCCAGGCGTTCACTTTACGCTCCAGCATCAGTCGGTTCTCGTCGATGAGTACTATGTCATCGGCATACATCATCAGCCACGGGGGCTGGCATTGGATGTGAGCCGAGACAGTATCCAGCACTACATTGAATAAGAATGGACTAAGAGCTGAGCCCTGGTGAACCCCTACAGTAATCGGGAAGGGCTTGGTGTCGCCAACAGCGGTCCTAACCACTGAAGCGGAGTCGTTGTACATATCTCTGATAACCTCAATATAGGCTTCAGGGATCCCCTTGGATCGCAATGCCCACCAGATACACTGACGTGGCACACAGTCAAAGGCCTTCTGCAAATCCAAAAAGGCCACATGCAGAGCTCTCCTTTTTTCCCTGTAAGCCTCCATCAAAGTTCTGAGGGCAAAAATGGCGTCCATAGTGCCTGATCCTGGTTGAAACCCATACTGAGACTCAGAGACAGTACATTCTTGGCGGAGCTGAGGTCCATCATGCGCTCGAAGAGCTTCATGGTGTGGCTCATAATCTTAATGCCCCTATAACTACCGCAATCTTGAACACTGCCCCTTCCTTTGTAAATAGGATAATAAAGCTCTGCCGCCACTGATGTGGCATCTTTCCAGTATTCAAGATACGGTTAACAGGTCAGTAAGTATAAGCACACCAAGAGAGCCAACAATATATATATATATATATATATATATATATATATAGTATATATATATATATATATATATATATATATATATATATATATATATATAATATATATATATATATATATATATATATATATATATATATATATATATATATATATATATATATATATAAAATTTTTATCTTTAAAGAAAATTACCTTGCTACAAACGCCTTTTCCTTTAATTACGCACTTAAAATAGAAAAAGCTAAAGTACCGTAAAATTGATATTTTTTTAATTATACACAGGAAAGAAACTGTTCTTATTCAAGCCACGATATATTTACTTTATTTTGGTAATCAAAAATGAAGTAATAACTATCTTGATTGATGACTCAATTTATCTAACCAGATCCGGGAAATACAAATATATTAACGATAAATTTTTTTTTTTAGAAAGCGTATAAAATTTGAACGGACGATAAATTTATAAAATTATAAAATTGATGACAAACGTATAAAATTTCAGCGGGATTGGAACCTGACTTGGGAACTCATCAATTTATGTAGGAGATTTTTACACATTTCCCCAAGCCCAAAGTTTATTGCTTAAAATAATTATTAAATATTAATGATCAATGATACGTAAAACAGTTATGTCTTATAAAATATTTTTCTATTCTTTGTGAGGAATAACTTCACTTCACTTACACTTCACTTAAAACCTTGCTGAGTAAGATTGCTCCCGGGGCCAATTAAGTATATCACAATTTCGATATGATGTTAGATAAACGTATATTATTACAATATACGTAACCTATTATATGGTTAGTATCTTCAAAGAAAAGTAGTTCTTAACAGACTGACTACTGATATCTCTATGTTATTCTATACATATGTAGAATAACATAGATATGTCAGTAGAAAATACCCACGAGGTGGAGTTTCACTTCTTTTAAAACATTTAATAACAGCGCTATATTTTCATATGTTTTATTACAATTATATAATTTAATATCTAATATTAGAAACAAACGAGACAGAAGAAATTTATTCATATGATAATAAAATGAAGAATCTCTAAAAGTCTACGGACTCCCAATAGAATAAAATACAATAATTTTTGTATTATGTATATATTATATTGCGGGAACTCGGACTCGGGCACCATCCCCATCGGGCCTGAGTCAGCGGTTAAGTCGGAGAAGTTCAGATACCTTGGATCCGTTATGCATGAGTCTGGAGGCATCGACCACGACATCCATGCCCGTATAAGGGCTGCATGGGCCAAATGGCGGGAGGTCACTGGTGTAGTCTGCGATAACAAAATACCACCCAAGCTCAAGGGACTGATATACAGGAGCATTATAAAGCCGGAATTAATGCAAGGCAAAAGAAGATAATCATATATATAAATATATATATATATATATATATATATATATATATATATATATATATATATATATATATATATATATATATATATATATATATATATATATATATATTTGTACATACTAACATACATAAAATGGACTACGTAAATAAACTAAACCATCTTGTGGATGTCGCTCTGTAACGAAAAAAAATTATAACAATTTACTTCTACAACATCAATACAGCTCTTAAAAAATTACAGCGAATATTAGTTAAAAAAAAGTAATAGCCAATTATATATTGCACAATTTTAATGAATACGATATTTTCGTATCAAAAAATCACCTGAATTTCAGTGCCTGTGAATGAGAACGTGTTGAATATTGAAATGAGTTGAAGTCTGCTCGCGTTTAGACATGTCAGCTGACTCATGTTCAGTTGTAAGATTTACATAGAATTTGTTCTGCATAAAAATATTTTATATAAAAATACATGCTATTGTAGCACTTTGGGAAGTTTTTGATTTATATTATATGATTAATATTTTTGTGTACTTTAAAGCATACTGTGTAGGTCTAATAATATCCTTTTATATTATTTCTTTTTATATTATTCTTTATATTATTTCCCTCAAGATCACCTGGAAGTATTAAGTTGATATTAAAATTATATAAATTATCCAGGTATATAATCCCTTAGAAGGAGCACAGAATAAATCAAACTTTTGAGTCAACGGAATCAAAAATAGAATATATAATTTTTTGATTTTACAAGTACAAAAAATACTATTATATACATATATAGTAAATAATACTTATATATGTGCAGTATTTAACTTTTTTAATCATCATCCTTGTCAATGGACTCGTGATGAGAATTTCACGTAAAAATTTTACGACATCCGCACCGACTTTTACGGTGTCGTTTTAAAAACCACGTCACGAAGCAAATGAGAACAACTTAATATTGAAGTTTAATGTTTATTCAATTTTAAGCTCTATTCCTTAAGCGATAGAATTTAGAATGACATAAGAGTGTGATGGCAAAAATTCATTTAAGACCATCTTCATCTAATGAGTTTACGCTAAAAAGAGACGAAAACTGAAATTATCGAGGCACGATTTTAATTTTCAGTGTTTTTAAAATATTCATATATAATAACATAATATCAAATTTATGTGCAACATTTATTTATCCAAAATCACTTTAATTTTGAGACATATATATATATATTATATATATATATATATATATATATATATATATATATATTATATATATATATATATATATATATATATATATATATATATATATATATATATATATATATATATATATATATATATATATATATATATATATATATATATATATATATATATATATATATATATATATATATATATATATATATATATATATATATATATATATATATATATATATATATATATATATATATATATATATATATATATATATATAATATATATATATATATATATATATATATATATATATATATATATATATATATATATATATATATATATATATATATATATATATATTCACTTGTTAGAATAATTCTTATTGAAATACATAAATGTATAAACATATAATTATAAATATTAAACGATTTATAAAATTTTGGCCTTATTTTTATGGTACATATTTATAATATATATAATTTCTTTTTTTTTAATACAGGTAATTTGAAGAATTGATGTACCAACTAAAAAATATTTATAACACTCTCATACACAATAGAAATTTCACCACAAATTATCTAAGCATAGTGGCATTGAATTCATAAACTTATAAAGCATATAGTACGCATATAATAATTATTATGGACTAAAATAAAAAAAAAACTATATATATACATATATAATAGAGATATGTTCAATAACCTGATGATCTATTTTTTAAAGGTTGTCACACACGAAGTTGTACGAATACATCAGTATTCAACCGACAAATCTTGGGATTAATAGACGGTGATTAATTCCAGTCACATTTAGTCTACACGAAATGGTACAAATAAAGTTTGGATCCTATTCTTGCAAGCCTTGCTTAAATGTAACCAAAAATATCTGAACAATACCAATACTGAAATTGGAAAGGAATTTTCAATCTTACTCCGACATCCAAACGCACAATTACCGTCCCACTCTTAAAAAAATCTCAAGATTTATTGAAAGAGACTTCCATCTTCCATCCAAATAACAAAAGTAGGAAACGCTCCAATGGTTAATGAGAATCGGAACTAGCGTGGATTCGGTACTATTAAGCCGAGGGCCGGACGTTTATTTTTGGATTATTATCGTAACTAGTAACAAGGAAATAAATGGAATTTCTTACGCTTTCCTGAGTGAACGGACGGCTAGCTGATCTATTTATATTCGTGTATAGCGAGGGCGTCTTCCCCTCCTTTTGTTCCTATTACGTTGGAAAATAGATTTTGAACTGAAGGGATGCGTGAGTCAGTCGGCGCGCCTGCGCGTGCGCATACACGCGCCGCCATCGGTTAATTTTTTTTTAGTGAAGTGAATCATTGTGCTAGTGATTTTTAGTGATATACCGATTATGATTATAAATTTGCCAATGGTAAGTTTTGTGTATGGAAGTTAGATGGAGTTTTGAATTTGATAAGCCACGTGGCTGTTAAATTGTATATTTAGGTTGCAGATAGTTAAATGTGTTATTTTTAACTTTGGTATTTCTAAGAGAATTTTTGTAATGGATCTCTAGAAAGGAATCTTTGTTTATAATTCTCTCATTTAAAAAAGTCGCCAATATCAAATGGAAAATTTATCCATATTTTAAATACAAGCTTCTTCTTAAAAAATTTTGAACCCACACTCACGACATAGTAGCATCCTAAACTAAAATGATATTTTTATAAAAATATAAAGCCAAAAATAGATACAAAAATTATAACGCTAGCATAAAAACATAGCTCAGACATACAGTTAAAATTACATTAACAGTGAAATTATTAAAGAGGCCAGGTCAGCGATCGTATTAATATTTTCCGGCCGTCTGCCGGTCGATTTTCACAGCCGCTCTTACAAGTGATAACGACTCTAAACGAGATAAGTGAGCTTTCCTCACCTAATTTTAGAAAGCTTTCAATGTATATAAATACTATTTTCAGCAGTAATTCTTGTATAAAATATATTTTATTCAAACGCTTTGTATTGATTTTGTTAATGTTTCGTTTATAAATACCTTTTATGACAATTTAAGCTTCTACTTTATGATTGTGATGTTGAGCAGCCGACGTGGCGCAGCGGCACATCGTTTGATATAAACGCGGCGGTTGTGGGTTGTATTCCTACTGGAGGTATTTTAACGAAGATAAAGCACGGGGCTGAGTTTCGCCACTCAGCACACAAGGTCTCGAAATTGGGGAAGAGCGTGTACCAGCAGTAGGTTCCCTTGGCCCCTATAGGTGTGAAGCTATTTTATATTTTTATTATTGCTATCATTTTAGATATTTCTAAATATATATATATTATGGTATTCTATAGGTTGATGTTGTAGACATTTTCAATATTATTAAAAAAAATCTATTTTATACAATATAGCATTCTATTTTCTATTCAAGCTTGGAGCTTTCAAGTTATTTTAAGGTTTAATGTAGTCTCGTTATTACTATATTATTTTGCCTAGTTACCAGAGCGAAGAAAATGAAATCATTCATTTTCCTTTAGTGGGAATCAAACCCATCGGCTGTCGCGTTTACAGGCAGAGCCTATATCTCTGCGCCACGACGGTCTTGTACTAAACTTTTTATTCATACGGAACTATATTTTTCATTCTTATTTTTTTATAAGTTCAACACCGAGTTAAATCTAGTACATCAAAATCACAACATAAAAAGGCAGAAGGGTCCGGAAAATCGTCTCCTACTTTATGACTATGTGATTCAGCTATCAACAAACATAACAGACGAAGCGTGATAGCTAGAGTGAATGCCTTTATGTATTGCAAGGACAGGTAGATTAGGTTTATCAGTCCAAAGTGGCCTTTGTGAGAGACATGATGATATGAAAATCTGATATTAGTATACTACTTACTACTGTCTGTATGTCTACATATTATACAAATAAATACATAATATACAAATATACACATAGACATACGTATATATATATATATATATATATATATATATATATATATATGTGTGTGTATATATATATATATATATATATATATATATATATATATATATATATATATGTGTGTGTGTGTGTGAATATATAATTATATATCTTCATACTTAGCAAATATACTTCATGCTTTGCATCATTTTATCGTAATATATTTCATATATATTTATCAGAATAAGCTAAGATTGATATATCCCATATTGAGTGGCGGAACTTAACACTGAACTGTCTCTTACTAAAACAAGACAAGAATTGAACCCACACTATCGGCTACATCGTAAACAATAAATACTAAATAAAATTAACTATTACTTAATTTTTTATCTTTCAGGAGCAAGAGTAATACGGAAGAAAAATATAATATTCGCATAAATCAGAACTAATATTAATCCATCCACGCTACTGTCTTAGGCCTAATGCATAATAGATTACAATCTTTGTTATTTTTAACAAGACTGGACGTCGCTGTTTAACCTTTTATTTATGAATAAAGTTGTGTACCATTTCGTTTTATATATATAAATTTAATATTGCGTATTTAAACATGGCCGAAATAGTAGATAAGTATATCAGGAGCTCTAGGGCTACATATATAGTATTCTTTATTGCAATCAATATATGTTGAATTACATACATAATAAAATATAGTTCCAACGGTGGACTTTTCTCTAGAAGAGATACACTGTTTCCCAATTTCAAAACAATTAAAAAAAAACAGTGTGTAACACGTAGTGATAGAATTCACTCGCTTTGTCTTTACCAGAGCGAATAAATGAGAATAATTTATTAATTCAGTTCATCGAATTCAAACGTCATAAAACTAAGCGACTATAGACTTATAACCCTATATACAATTATTATGTAACTTATTATGAAACTGTCATAGATTCAGTAGTTACCTCACGTACCATTCTGGGTTCTTGGGGAGTACAAGACCTGTCACTATTTTGACACTTGGTTTAAGTTTAGGACTTGAGATCAGAAATAAGATACATAGTCTGTTAAATATAATAACCCACGTTGCGTCTTACATTTTTTATTTGATAATTTTGATGTTTATACATTTCCCGTATTTTGTCAAACAGATTGAGAATCATCTCGTATCCAAATTAGGCGGAGCTTATATTAAGGTATATTTTAATTAACCTACTTAGATGAAAGCAGCTAAACGGGCTGTCTCAATACTAGATTTTCCTTTTTAACCGCCTCTCGCGAAATATAGAAATCTTGTTCCTGAATTTCATTCATTACATGCACTTTTGAATCGTCAAATTACATATAATAATTAATACATATATGTCAGTAATGTCATTCCCACGGGAAATTACAACTGGCTCCAAAGTTAGTCCAGCTGAGAAGAGCTGGCGAGAAGTGAACAGTGAAGCTGCTTAAAATATAATTTTCCAATAAATGTTCAACATTAATTAGCTTGATTAGCTTGCCGGATGAATATTAATAGCATATAGTTATCCATATTAAACTTATTTTAGCTATCTGGAATAGAATAGGCATTGTATTCCAGATCTGTATATCTATAGACTAATTAAGCTTTGCCCGATAATATGATTTAAATTTTGACTTTAAGTTATTCAAGTGTCAGTCAGATATAAATTGCTTGTGTAATTGGTTCGTTGATACATACATTATATTATTGTTATACTGCCATAATGAAAATTATATTACTTTCCAAGAAACAAACTTTAAATTTTTTTATTAGTACTACTGGTTACTACTTTATAAGTATGACCATTATATAAGTAAATTGCTTAAGTTTAAAATTTACTTATTACGTAATTATATGTAGTCGAATTTTAACTTGATTTGCGCATCGAGCCGGTAACGCCAACCATCAATATAGTATGCCGCAAAATGTCGCCGATCCATTGCGTCTGTTGCTTAGTCTGCCAAGCTTTTGATGCATGCGGTTGGAGCTAAATGGATTAAAGAGAGCTTTGGCGGTTTAAATAAAATTTGAGTTAGAATTTTTTATGTACAAGGCACAAAATTTTATTTTTTAGAAGACACGTAAATTGTGTATATATATACCTAAAATATTTGCAAAACAACTGAATTTATATTATAGCGTTCCCTGTAATGATACTCATCAGATTGTGGTGAGCTGAGTCACGGGTTCATAGGTAATTTGTGTTTAACTTGTACGAAATGTATGGAGCTTTTACAAAAGTTTGCTAAATTGTGTATAACTAAACTAAGTATCTCACTGAACTTACGACGATTGTGCGTACTTCCACAACGATAGCTCTGGTAACAAGGCAAATCACAGCCTTGAGTTCCGCTAAACATGCAATGTTTTAAATATTGAGTGAAAAGCAGACAATGGAGTGTTCTAACACTAGCTACCCTCTACCTACCCAGCTTCATAATACGAGTTACAGTCTAAAAAAAAAAAAGGTACGGCGTAAAAAAAAAGTATATATCCCAAAACAGACTATTGTACAAAAAATATTTGTTTTCTAAACGTTGTAGAGGAAATCGTGACTGCGATGCAATTTCGCCTGGATTTCCTAAAGCCTTGCTCTGACGAATCGAATACTAGGTAGTTACTTTTCCTGTGCTTTCGAATCCATACATAAAAGATGAGCCACAAAATTTTGTATTGTATTGGTAACAATATCGCAAACGAAAAGGTTTCTGGCCGATCTGGATATACGAGTACTATAGGTATTTAGGTAAAATAAAAATTAAATTGTATATTTAAACTTTATTTATTAACACTTATAAATGACGGTGGTTTGGTTAGATCGTGAGAGGATTTCGGTTAGCGGAAGCAAAATTTAATGCGCATTTCAACGAGAGCTTCTTCAGTCTGTACTTGGCACAGTTTGGAACTCCTCTCCCAGCAACGCGACAGGCCCCGGCTGTGCGAGACAGTGAATTTATTAATTATTATGGAATTTATTGAAATTATAATATCCTAAAAAAATATTTTAATTAAGTATTGCAATTTAAAACTTCGTGATAGTTGTAGAGAGATTATTCTCCATTCATTTATTATATTTATAATATATTATCTGTATTGAAAAACAGATCTCTAATATATTTCTTACTGAGTTTTAGCATTTAAAGTATAATTATTATATTTATTTTAAATTCATCCTGAACCGATCAAAGAAAACGAAGCAATATGTTCCGCTGCCAACCTAACCTTATCTAAATTAAAAAGTAAATAACGGATTTAACAGTACATTACTAATGTCAATACTACAACGTAACTGCAATAAATCGAAATCAGAGTGTCTTAACGAAACGATACCTACGCCTATTCAGCTATATGCGTGCTGCGGCTTGAAGTTGAAAAAATATAAACATCCATATATACATATATATATATATATATATATATATATATATATATATATATATATATATATATATGTGTATTACGTGTCAATGCGTCACTCACAGCATTAGTAAGTCATGGACTGCGGTACAAAATTTGCTCTTCCTGTTAAATTTGTTTCACCAACACTAATTGGTTGGACAGATAAATTATTATCGTTTAAATTGTTTATACAAAGTTGACCGTGGAAGTTCGAAACTTTAACCATTCATCGTGCTTGATTTAGAGTACTTTTTTCTCGTAATTTCAAGATTTGTTATCAATTTCAATGAAATATTACTCAACTGAAATAGCAATTCGGAATTGGAATTTTTTGATTTTTTGCTTTTTATTGTTTTGTAAGAATAACTTTGTGTTTAATTTTCCAGTTTGTTGTTGATTATATAAATTATTAGACAAATTTTGCGATAGACTTGCAAGTAAATGTATTTATTTTCAGTATAATATATAAATTTTAAGTATGTTTGTTCCACCATTTTAGAAGTTAGATAAAATGTGTCATCATTAAAGACACAGGCTGTGATAGATGTTTGAATGCAAATAATTTAACACAATATTGTTATTCTCATATGAAACACCAATCCAATTCGCGTTTTTAACACCACGCAATAAAATCTAACGAAGTCATTGTAAATTTGGCAAGAATTTTTCCTCCAAGGAAGAGAAACCACTGAAGAGAATCCAAATGGCAAATTTCATTTTCATTCTGGCGTGCGTGCTCAATGCCTTGCCTGTTCATTCCACCATTTTCAAGGGACGCATAAGGTTTAATAGTATGGAAATGAGAGACTTGGCGACCCGCTTTCGGGAGCGTCTTTTGTTCTAATCGAGTTGAAAACGTTGAAAACGTGATAAGAGAATTCTTGAATCATATACGAGTGTGTATATGATTCAAGAACGGTTGGCAATTATTTTTTCGTATTTGTTATTGGTTATGGTATCTTCTTTATGTGTTGTATAATTTCGATATGGTATATAATTGTTTAAAATTTATCGCTCTGACAAGTCAAAGTGTGGTATTCAACTTCACTCAGAATATCTCGAACTTATCTCGTATCTCTATCTCTTATCTCGGATAGTGGATCTCCATTCTCCACTATCCGAAACTTATCTCTATGTTTTCTCTGCCTACTCTATTATATGTAATACAAATAAGTTAAACAAAATAAATACAAAATACTGTCTACTAAAATACAGGTAATATGTCACAATATATTCGTGAAAACGCAAAACGGCTATATAACAAAACTAATCTTATTATAACTATTACATATAAATGGAACAGCGAGAAGCCTTTCTTATTTCAACATACGAGTATACATATTCTAAAACATAAAAGCACTTTGAACAAGTAACATATGTAAGTGTATGGTACATGTATAGATAGAATTACATACCATAATGGCTTGCGCCTTTAATTTTCACTATATGTCATATAAATTACTTCACGTTATACGTATAGTATCAAATGCAGATCCACCCCTGTATTATCAACCTTCAAAGAGCAAACACGTAAAGAATACTTGATGTCACTTAATATTCTAATTTCTCTAGAACGAGTATTTCACGCGTCAAACGTTTCGGAGCCAAGCTTCTGGTTTTCGACGCGGAAGATATAGGGGTTTTATTATTCGTTATGTGAAAGGTTTTTCTTGTATCAATCAGATTTAGTTTGTTTTTGTACAAAATGCCGGTAAAGTGTGAGTCGGGATCATGTATGAAAAACAATGATTTTTTTTACCATCCCATGTTATATATATATATATATATATATATATATATATATATATATATATATATATATATATATATATATATATATATATATATATATATATATATATATATATATATATGTATAACATAAAATACACAAAGGGATTGAATTATATCTCAACATATATCAGATTTGGGCAAGTATCCAATAATTTTTAAATACAATTCTAATATTGTTCAAATTTTCAAACCTCAGCAGAAGCTATTCAAAAGACACAAGTAAGCACTCTGATGGAAAGGGGTTACGAAGGCGAGCAAGCTAATACATTATGTATTCTAGCCCGATTCCTGGTCCTTTCTTACGGCTGGCAATCAAATTATCTACCTATGAAGCAATTTTAAATATAAAGCTGTTTAATCTGGTCAAGTAAATTTAAGCTTTTGGGTATTTCTATTTATTTTCTTGGTGTATGCTTTGTTTTTGATTTCATACAAAATAAGGGCATATGTACATCTCATAAATTTGTTGACTTTTGTAACTTGTATTATTATTACGGAACCCTCGGTGTACTGATATGATTCGTACTTGGTCGACATATTTCTTATATTTAAATTTTATATAATACTCTTTAATTTTGCTTTCTTATAATCAATATTAATTATATTACTATTAATATACCCATATAAATAAATACTGCTTAAAATTAAATATTCTAATAAATAATCTTGACATTAAGTTTAGTATGTAGGTTTCTTTACTTTGTCGTATTCGTAATATGTATATAAAATTACTATTAAATGCAATATTTTTTTACACCAAGTAGCAAGTACAAGTAGTTACAAATACGTATCTGTTTTTCTTCACTGTGCTCACCTGTAAACTACAGTTTAATGCACGCCTTCTAAAAATATCTGAACCAATTAATACATAGATTGAAAATATTATCATTAAGCAAAGTTTCAGGTAATGTAATTAAGCTAAAACCTAAACGAAACTCCTATGTATATTTATTATACTGAGTTAAACTCTATTAAAAAAATATGATGATCGATTTTGTCACATAACTTTTTATATATTATAAAAAGTAACAGAAGCTTTATAAAAGTTTTACAGAAAATCCCAAAAAAGTTTAAAAAATAGAATAAGTAGTAAGTAATTGTATACAATAAAATTTGTTTTTACTACAACGATACTATAGTTACAAAGAAAAATATTATAAGATATTTAAAAAGGTATCTCTCTGTAATTGCGTGGTATTGATTTTTGCTCCCAACAGAGTTCTCAATATCGCGAAAATGACGGGAAAAGTGAGGAACGGAATGTCTTAACACTTATGTTGCTCTATCTACCCTGCAATATGCAGAAAAGAGGCGTGAATTTTTTTTTAATTTAATATATTTTATAATTTAATATATTAGTTTAATATATTTTCAACATGATGTGTTATATCATATATATGAAGAACTAAAAGGTGGGTTAATCTACTGTTAACTATTATTATATTAGAGAATTAGTTTACGTAAAAAAAACATTTTTGTTTTAGCTTCATACTATATTCCGCACATAGCAGGATATGCAGTAGTAACCGAGGGTTTAAGCTAGTCATCTTAGCGGAGCAAGGAAATTAAAATAACCCATGTGTGAGGATTCAGAATCCACAATTGTAGAGCTTACAGGCAGATAACGTTCTCCTGCGCTACGAAAATATCAAAAAGCTTCAAGCTTCCTTAAACAGGCTTATTTAGACAGAATTAACTTAACAGAATTAACTTATATCACTACCATCTCTATACAAACACAAAACAAAATGTAACAGAAAAAAAATTATTAACCATCCATCCAGTACACAGACGTTAACAAATAATAGGTTTTAATAACAACAAATGTATATTGTATTTTTCATCAGTACAGGGCCAAATGAATCGTTGCAATCGACTACTTGTCACAGTGGTAGGTGACAAATGAAATTTTCCAGCGTACTGACGGCCAGCGATAAGGCGGAATTACATTGTGCAGTTGCGAGTACAATATTCAATATTATTTCTGTTTATGTCCAAAGCTAGGCTGGAAAGCTTTGTTATTTTAATTATTTCGTGCGAATATTTGTATGTATATATATATTTATATATATATATATATATATATATATATATATATATATATATATATATATATATATATATATATATATATATATATATATATATATATATATATATATACATATATATATATATATATATATATATATATATATATATATATATATATATATATATATATATATATATATATATATATATATATATATATATATATATATATATATATATATATATATATATATATATATATATATATATATATATTGAGCATGTCTATTTGTTTTTGAGCTCCATATAATCGTAATATAATATTAATACATTAAGTGTGGATAATATTGCTTTACAATATCAGTTCAACAAACAGACATCATGATTGATAATGATAACATAATAATAGTACCGCAGGGTCTTTGAGTACAAAATGTTAAAAAAGATTGTAAAAGCTTATACATTATAAGTATAATTTTACTTTTATAACTATAAATGAACAAGACTATAACTATATTGATAATATTGCAAATTTCTTAATGCAATATTCTCCATTCTCCATGGAGAATTGTACACTTTTTTCTTCTTTTACTTCATGCTTTATCCCGCTTATAGCAGGGTAAGCAGAGGAAACTTATTGTTAAGACTTCCCTCCCTCCTCACTATCTGTGTTTTGTCGTACCAGAGCGAGAAAAACGAAAATAACGTTAATTCATTTGATTGGAGACCGCACGCCGTCGTCTCCGTTACTATCATATGCTATGCTGCTACGCCATGAATGCATTACACCAGCTTACCAACTAAAAATAAACAACTAACTATAAAGTCCTTACAGTTCTAGATTTAGATATTATATTACTTTTATTATCGTATTTTCCTAAAATAAAACTGTACTCTGACATAAGATTAATCAATAAGTAAAATATAATAAAGACTAACTCGCTTAGCCTAGTTCTAGGTAATAATTAAAAAATATATATGTAAAGATAGAGATACTAGCTTGCTATTATTAATATATGTCAAGAAAATTCCCGCTACTTAATTTTATCTTACTAAAACTGGAGATATATATGTATATATATATATATATATATATATATATATATATATATATATATATATATATATATATATATATATATATATATATATATATATATATATATATATATATATATATATATATATATATATATATATATATATATATATATATATATATATATATGTATCTTTATAGATATTTCAAATCACATATATCATTTTCAGTAAACACATCTCAACTGCATCAATACAGCGTCCATTCCAATAAATAGACACATAAATATACTATAGAAACTGAAGCCACGATATCTGCCTCAATAAATGTGTACACTACTAATCTAAACTACAAGTACAATTAAAGTTTAACCTACGTACTACCTAGTAATATCTAACTCGACAGTTCAAGATAAGAGCACTGCTAGAAATAGTCATATAATACGGCTAAAAGTTGAAGTTAAACAAAATTAACCTAATGGTAAGGTATTTTTTTCAGCTCTATTGGGCCATTCCCTATCACAGCGTAACTTAACGCCGCTAAGATCCGCAAGTAGTACAAATAATCTATCATATAATAAATTCCACAAATGGGATTCAAACACAGGACTACCATAGCTATAGTCGTGGTCAGCCATATCCCACTACGCCACAATGAGCTAAGTTCCGATATGAAAGTTTGCCAACTCGTAAAACACGGTCGCAAAATAGGAAATTATCGTATCGCTGTTCCTGTAAAGTTTTTCTTGCCAACGTTTTTATGACATATTTCGTACCTAATTTAATATTCAAGTAGACGCCATTTTGTAATGTGTTTTTATGATGTTGATACTGAATTTGTTTTCTATTTTAGTTATATTGAAATATAAAATAAATATAGTATAAATAGTTAATGAAATAGAATGTTTTAATAAAATTACGTAGTGAGTTATCACTGAGTACTTAGTGGCTTATCTCTCAATTCTCTACTTTTCTCTCATAAAGAAATATTTTGTATTTAATCTTAAACCATTGTAATTAATTATCTTAGTAAATTAAAAAAAACATAATGTAAGTTTAAGCAGCAAGTGTCTATTTATATTATATTACTTTCTGAAGGTATAAGAAAATAAAAAAAATCAATACTTAATATTATTTAAATACCTACATTAATAAATCTATAAAAGTTTAAAACAACTAATTAAAAGTCGTTCTACTAAATATATAAGATTGAGTTTGTGATCCTTATAAATCGCGTACGTGACTAGCTTCACAATTTTAAAGATGTCTAAACAAACATGTTTTTTTTTCTTATATTAAAATATATATAAAAGCTCTCACGACACAAAGTTAAAGCGACTGATTGGTAATGCGACAGTTGTGAGTTCAATTTTTGAATTAATTAATTATTTTCAAATCCCTCGCAAATATCTGGTAATAAAGACAAAGCGCAGCGTTCAGAAAATAGTGCGTAATGCTGAGAACGGAGTGTTTTGACACTAGGTTATCTCTACCTGTCTTGCTATATGCGGTATACGGTTAACCTAAAAACGAGAAAAAAGTAGCAAATAATATAAATTAAATTAATAGCCATTGTTACAGAATTAGAGTATTCCAGGATGATATTATTTTGTAAGGGGGAAAGTCAAAAATCTTTATAATTTCCAGAACCTTCTCCTATCTGCTAATAATATAAGACATCGGCATTTAGTTTCGAGAACCAAATCATATATATATATATATATATATATATATATATATATATATATATATATATATATATATATATATATATATATAATATATATATATATATATATATATATATATATATATATATATATATATATATATATATATATATATATATATATTAACTGTGATACAACACACGGCTATGGGTCTGTGCAGTGCAATGATATTTTGGCCGCTATTATAAAACAATTCGAACGTAGATACGAGTACATAATACAAAAATAGTTACATGAATTATTTATTTAAAATATTTAGGTCATGCCAGATATTTTGCGTCTGGGGCTTATATTTGTATCGATATAGGCAACATAGGCTTTCGATATACAGTAATAGATCAGTATATAAAAAAAATAGCACTGATATATAACATACGAGTAAATCTATTTTTCATAATATAGACAAAAGACAATTTTTCCGGAGTACAAACATGATGTTCCAAATGACTTCAAGAGCTATTTACATAATTAATGTCATAAGTAATTCAGATCTTAATTTCCATTCCCGTGTAAATAAACATTTATTCTCTTCTGCTTCACGTGATGCTTATCGCTTTCATCAGTTAAAATACGAAACGCGAAGCTTTTAAATTAATCCATTCGATCGCGACGTGTAATCGGTTGCGCTTATTGAGATAATTTCAGTTTGTTTCCATAATATATGGCAGAATTTAAATTGTAAGTTCACGCTATATCCCTCATATAGTATGGTAGACGGATCTAACCTATTATCGGGATGTCTCGATGTTCCTCATATTCCCAAATTGTGATATATATGTATAATATATATGTAGTCTATTGTAATATATATGTAGTCCTAGAATGGAATGCCGAAGGAAAATAAAAACGAGGTGCCCTATGAAAACCTGGCGGTGATGCATCAGGCTAAGCACTGTCTCATCTAAGGGGCTAAGGACCTTAAATGAATGATGAATGAATTAACTACTCGTTAAATAAAAGATAAAATGTATCTACATTAAATAGTGAATGCGACAAACGCTTTTTTTAACAAATTTTCTCAAGAATTCGATAAATAATATAAAGCGTACAAACAATTGAATTGTTAGGTTTCACATAAAAGCTAGATATATGTTGTCGCATACTTTTATTTAGGACTTTTTTGAGACAAATAATCCACCGTTCTTTTTATTTGTGTAACTTAATCAATTCACACCAAAATAGCTCTCAGAAAGATTTCAGATTTATTGATATTTATTGTCATGTTATGTACACAATATACAAAATCTTCACATAAATTGGAGCATATCTTATTTTTGTGTGCAAGATAAAGTAAAGTAAACTAAAGTAAAGTAAAGTTTCATCTTCATCATTTTGCGTGAAACAGGGACAAATACCCATCCATCCACACAAAACTTTCACATTTATAATATCCATTTATATGAGGTGGAGAATAGAAAAGGCGTAGTTTCAAACTCAATTAAATTAAAATGTGTATATGTTTAATTATGATAATATTAAAAATGCCTAAAGTGTTGGTATAAAATTTCCCTTTAAAATGATTAAAAGGAATACTTTAAGCCTACAGAAATCAGAAATTCTGTACACTGTTCGTAACCTGGCCCATTTCACTTCAACGCCACGTGCACACCGGCTGAAATGAATCTATGGTATTCTAAGAAATTTCATCTCTAAGTATAACAAATAGTAAAGCCTGATTTTCTGCTCACCGAGTTTGATTTAAAGTATTTTTTTCTCTACCGACCACAAATGTAGAACTTTCCATAGGTCACGTTGTTATAAAGTCCTAACTAAACAAGACTTCTATATAACTAGTAGATAAATAACTTGGGTAATATTTATATTTAAAGCTTTAGGCTTTTATTTTATATATCTAAAAATTTTCAATAATACATTATATAATATTCAATACAGTATACAATCTTAGCCCAAAAAAGCTCACTTTTTAATCTTTTTTAAATAAACTAAAAATATTTCAACAAAGGCTATTATCCGTATACAAGAGCAATACCACGGACAATAGAATTTTATTGTCCACTCTCACATTAAGATCCAGTGGCAGTAGAACTGGAAAACTTTATATCTTTAAAGTAAGCCTTATAGATGCATTATGCTTTTCTTTACTTTTTATAGTTGATTTTTTTATGGAGAATGCTTTGTTAATATAGAAATTAGTACAGTTATTTTTATATCGTTTAGAAAAATATTAATTTCATTCTATATCATTTTTTTCATTCAACTATTTATTCAACTATAATTCTTAGCAATTACCTTTGGTAAGCGGAAAATTTGCTGAAATCTCGCTACAAAGATGCTAACAAACATAACTATGTTGTAATGAGCATATACGAATTTCACCGTAGCTTAATAGCTCAGTGGTTATTTCCTTTCTTCATTTATTGTGTTACATTTTCCATACAATAAATCGAATTATGGCGTTATTGAAAAAAATCAGTTTCATAGTTTAAAACAGTATTGTAATGTTATGTATAAAATGCTAACTTTTTGAATGAATTCTAATTTTTTAAACTACTGATACATTATTTTACTGCAAGCGTTTATATCTTCGTTCTACAATATATTTCATAAATGTCATTCATTTCAAGGATAATTGGATACGGAGTAGCAACGTATTTTGTGTACGGACCCGTTGATAACAAAGCCTGCTTAATTAAGAAATATTTTTTGTTCCAGGGACAAGATTTATAGTTCGTTCGAAGGCATATTTGGTGAGTTATTTGTGTAATATTTTTAAAATGGCTGATTCATTTCAAAGGACCATGGTGCCACGTATATTATACGGATAGTTGAAAGTGCAATAGCACTCCGTGCAACAAAAAAATTTCATTACCCCGCTCTGGTAGAACAAAGTGGGGCGTTAAGTTCCGCCGCTAAATGGGACATGTCGTCACTGAATATGTACTAACAAATAAATTATTATTACTAAGTAAAAAAAAAATTAAAAAAATATATATGTAATGTACATGTACATGTATATAACATGTACATGTACATATTGTAGCCAAGCAATTAGCGATTGTCGGCAACATACAATTAATAAAGTGGACTTGTCAACTAAGTTAGTAGCTTAAACATCCATTGCTGTAATTACTATCTGAACTATTCGAAATTGGACGAGTTGGACATTTTAATATTGTGTGTTTCATATGACTTCCCGTTTGGTAAGTATGAGTTGTAGACCGCACCTTTATTCATGTGGACTAGACTGTTAGTCGTACTATTTCCTCTGTTTTCCATTCAAGTTGGCATTTCAGGAAATCTTCTCTTCGTATTTTTTTAACTGTTTATCCACACTAGGATAGAACAATACTTAAAAAAAATATATAAAGGAATTTAACGCAGCGGCTTGAATTCACGCCTCAAAGAAACCGTCCAAGAGTTTTGACTACTATGCCATGTTGGTTCAAATCTCGCTTCGTTCAAATTTTATTATTTGTTCTTTAAGTATTTTTCTATGCTCAGTGTGGATTAATACTTGAAAATAATAATAAAAATAGTATTCTCTCTGACATTTGTAAAAATCTTTCTACAGAGATGCTAACAACGTTATAAGTTGTAAAAAGCATATAAGAATTTCAACGCGGCGTGAGGAAGAACGCATGGCTTAGTGGTGAGAACGCTTGGATGGTTTCCATGAGGCGGTTTTGTGTATACTTAAATGTTTTCTTTAAGTATACTTTTCTTAGTACTTTTTAAAGATGTCACATACTAGATTTCAGACTTCTAAGTTGCGCAAATCTAGCTTTGGCTTGTTTTATTAATATAAATATACAAAGTTATAACAAGAAAGAAAGATAAAAAAATATAAAAAAAGACTAGAACGATCATGATTACAAAAACTGATTACAAATGCTATGAAGACGATGATTTTTATGAACAATAGTATTTTAGGGTAAATCCGAGAGAATCGATGATTTACCCTAAAAATTACATTTAATTTATGAAAAAATCCAAAGTAATTTATTATGCTTCAAATTTGACAATCCCTTTAAAAAATCATTTCATACAAATCAGTCATACAAACTATAACAGTATCAGTATTTTACGGGAACGTCATTTTAAAAGCTCTAAAAGCTTGTATAAGCCTATAAGTGTTGCTTGCCTATTAAAGTGAAATAACACGGTATTATGCCTTAAAAAATTTTATTATAATATTTTGTTCAATGATATTCCAGTCCGTCATTCTGTACACGGAGAGAGACTTGATTCTGTCTTGTCTAAATTCTCTAAATTCTGTCTTGTCTAAATTCTCTAATTCTCTTCTCTCTTCTTCTTCTCGTTCTGGAAACAAGATAAGGCGCGGCGTTAATCTCTTTATATTCTGCTATGGACTCTATAAAAAATGGAAGACAACCAAAAAAATGTGATAATCAGACCAAAGACAAGCAGTGTAATTACTGTTTAGCCTAAATTTTCGAAGTACATACACTAATATGTATGAGTTATGTCCTGAACTGTATTCGGTATACCGGACTATATCAGCTTCAGGAAATTCGACGCAAGAGACACATTAAGGATAAACGTTCTTTGTTACACTAACGCTATTTCTTGTCTCTAGGGTGTTTAGTTAAATATCAAGTGGTTTATGGGTTAGGAACAATGGAGGATGGGTTTCGTCGTGAACATTATGGGTTATTTTGGTTTATAATGGCATTCTGTGGGCACTCTCCTTTATATAATCGCTTTAAGTATGTTTAGTTGGCGCATTTGTATTAATTAGTGGATTAAAATGTACCCTATATATATTAGATAAGGAAACAATGGCTTAAACGTTATATCCTGGATGAAAAAATGTGATTACTAACATAATGACTTACTGGAGAACAAAGTTATTAAATAAAAAATTAAGTGAAATTTTACCAAATTTTCTTATAATAAAGTTAACTTATAAACTTGCAATTCGATATATTTAACGGTATTCGCTGGAAATAACATCAAAGTACAATAGACCTGCTTAAGTAGTAACATTACTTTCACACTATTTCTCGCTTAGCAGGAGGAGAGATTTTTGAAATTTTGCTTTAATTGGCAGAACTCAACATCGATCAACCTTCGACTAACATAGTAGAAAAAAAATTATCGATCGAGTCTATATTTATCGAGGTTACAGTCCAGACTTGTCTAATTATTTTATATCAATTTTATATATGCCTATACCTTTATATATGTTACATATATTTTAATATTTTAATATGAGATGCCACGAATATTGCATTATATTTGAGACTAGTTTCAAGAATTTTATAATATCCTACGCTCGGTACAAGTGTGAAAAAATCATATATTATACCTGTACCTAATATACCTGTACTTATAATATATCTATATATTTCCTAGAAATTATAGGAAGAGATAAAATTATTTTAATATTTTGGATATGACTATGCAATATTTCAGTTCGAAAATCTGTACTTCTATGCTAATTTTATAAAGCTAAAGTTGGTCTGTTTGAATACGCTAATCTCAGGAACTAGTTCAAAGTAAAAACCAACTTCTTATGTTGAAAGTATGAACATTATGGTGAAAAGCTAGAAAAACATATTATATAATGTTAATTAGACGTTAGTCATCATATCATCATATCATATCATATCATATCATCATATCATCAATCATATAAATCATATGTCGTACAGCTCTTAGTGGTTACCATCTGAGACCAAGTAAGCGAAGAAACGGGTAAAAGCTATTTATTATTATAAGAAGGTTATATCACGAAGAAAAATAAGAAAGTAAATTAGTTAAACCTAATTAGTAAAATTCTTAAAAAATATTAAAAAAAAAAAACACTTTTGCATATTTCAATGGATAAAAGTTCTACAAAAATTTCAAGAAAATTTCACTTTAACATAATTGATATTAAATTAATGGCGATCGTTCGAACTTTCATTACTTTTGCACCATTTTGATCCCTCATTCTGTAATGTTATACAGAATTAATTAATTGACCCTTTTGTTTAGAACTCTTTAAAATGTTTAATAAAGACTTCAGGGTATATATACTGTTCAATTAAAACCAATATTTTTAATTAAAATGCTATAAACGGAGTCGATTTACACATGTTTTAAAATATTTGTTACCGTGGCAAAGTAGGACAGTGTTTCACTGTTGTTCGTTCGATCACAATTCGGATGAAGAGATTATTGAAAGCGCGGCGTTCAGTTCCGCCATTCAACAAGCTATGCTTCAAAGGAACGGTGTGACCTAACACTAGTTTTTGCCTACGTGATCATACAATAATGCTAACTGCCTAATATAGTAAATACTTTACTACGTAAGGTAAGGTATCTTTAAATTATTACTTACAAAACTCATCTTCTAAATCTCTTGAGGGGTTGAGCACTTGATGTACAATTAGCCTTTGACCTCTTTCGGGTCGGCTACCCTAAAACTATACCTAAATAAATAATAAATCAATATATATATATATATATATATATATATATATATATATATATATATATATATATATATATATATATATATATATATATATATATATATATATATATATATATATATATATATATTCTTCTCATATTCTTCCCATTCAAACGAAAATTTAATTGGCCGCTGGAGTGGATGTAAATACGATTGCTTATTTGTAATACTTTTTACGCTTCATATATTTAGGGTCGGACCCGTCCACTTGGCTTTATAATATTACTATTGACCCTACATTAGAGAGCCTTATTTCTTCATTATTATAACGATACTGAATTCAATTGTGCGGTTATAATAAAGATTTTTGATGGTATCATTTGAATATTCTATTTAGATTTTTCTAAGCTTCTTAACGTTTATATTGTGACTAGTTTTTAAATGTGACTTTCTTTCTTTGGTCAAATGGAAATATTTGTGACGTGACGTGGGCCACATCAAAACTATTGCCGTTATCTTATTCAGCCTATACATATATAGCCTTTCTCAATTGATTGATTATCCAAAACAGTTTTATTTTTCAATAATAATTGGAAACCTAAAGCTCCTAAAATTAACTAAAGGAACACTGTTTTAGCTTTTAATATTAAAAGGAGAAATAAGTTGTAATTTTATAAGAATGAATCTTTGCTGAATTTTATTTATTCTATAGAAAGACTTTTATTTGTAGTTTTACTCGTTTATTTGCACGGTTACTTTGTGAATTTAAATAGTTTGACTTTAATTTATACAGTAAAATAAAAATTTAGGTCTAATAGATTGAAATCCAAGTCTATTTTTATATTAATAATTCTTCATTTATGAAGATTATTAATATTATTCATTTTTTGTATTAGTACATTTTAATTTTAATTCGAAAATGTTTCATTGTGTACCTTCAAGAGTATTTTACATATAAAGACAAAAATAATATGCTGTAACCAAAAAGTTTTCTTATTCATATATAGCCCAAAAATATTGATGGAATAATTTTTTATTCACAACTTTTTATTTCGTAAGCAATAAGACTATTTTTGGAACAGTATTGTACAGTAATATAAAAAACTATAACGGAAACTTAATTTTTTGTTTAATAACAAAATTTTGTAACAAAAATATGGTTTCATTAATACGATTAAATCTATGTACGCTATATAAACGTTGCTTTGTAGTTGAATTTAGATAATGATTGAAAATCTTAAATTCGTCAATATTCATCTTAGAAAAATGATGTTATCATTGGTCCGTAGATGCCAAATTAGCAGATGCACCAGCAAGAGCTTGGTGGTAAAGTTTCGTATACAAAATAGAAAATTTGACTAAACTCCTAATAACAATAGAAAAATGTGGTCCTTGCCAAGAAGGGATTGAAGAGAGTGGAAATCCCTGTCCTAGAGCTACGTGATCTGTATTATACGATGCAAAATTGAACCCAGTAGTTGACAAAAACATTTTCACCAAGTGTTGGTTACGACTCTTTTATTTTTTTCCACTCATATGTACATCGTAAACCTTAACATATGCTATAGTAGAAAGCTTAGCAGAACTGCACGAAAGCTCAGAGCTGTCATCATATATTCTCTGGAGCGTTGCGTGCTTTACAGCTATTTCGTCAGATGCTGACTAATGAAGATAAAAACGGTAATAGAGAAATATATTTGTTCACATACACCATGTAATTCCTTTGGTACAGTTATGGCAACCATAAATTAAATTATGTAGGTGATGTGTGAACCTAGTATTAAAACAATCCTTCCTCTACTTTCCGACTGAAATAGAAATACTGTGTATTGAGTGGTGGAACTTAACGCTACATTTTCTCAACTAGCACTGTGAATTAACCATTAATTTATTTATACAAAAAATCCATATATTTGGCTACACCACAAACTTTCGTTGTTCCTATCTCGTTATGTAAGTTTTTATGTAAATTTTCTCGGTATTGTTGTGATTTCTTTTCGGTATAAATTAGAGTTTTATCAGTCATAGTACGTTGGTTTTAAGAGATCCACTACCTTGTGAGAAGCCAGTTAGCAAGCTGGTCAAAGTTGCTTTAATCAATTAGATGAAACTAAAAATACATCATTTTATAAAATTAATCAGTACTGAGAATTGATCATTATGGCAAGATATTACGTTACGATGGCTTCAACACAGAATTGTGTACATCTTTAAATTTTCTTTGTAAAATATAATAGAGAGACGAGAGAGTATTAGTAGTTCAGTAGATAAAGAATTTCAACTGATACGTAAATTATTTGAAAATAAAAGAGAAGTTCAACAGAATAAGAGAGTGTTCAGAGAATATATTTATTTATATTATAATGTAAATTCCGAATTCTGTTCTTTTACTTCTATTTTATATTTATATATTAAAGTATATTTTATTATTTATGGTTATGAAGAAGTAATTTTTGTCTAGTGGAAATATATTTAGTTTTTAAAACAATGAATTATCTTGCCTGATTTTATTATATTAGTTTGTTTAGTCTGCCATATCCTTTAATATAACACTTGTAAGTGGAGAATTTGGTCACTAAGCTCAAACTGCATTAGACGCGTAGAAATATAAAAAATAATAAAATAACAAAATAATGAATGTATTAAAACATTGAATATTCATATAAAAGCGTATAATCGATCGTAAAGTACAGCCGTATCAGATTTACGACGGCTCTACACCGTCACGTGCGCGTGTTAGGTATCAGTGTATAAAATAAATTAATATGTAAATTACATTATGGACAATTATTTTTACTTTTCCATTGGAATGTTCAATTAGTTTTTTTTATTATTTTTCATTTGACTTCAACGATATTTATTTTCATTAATTTAAAAATTTATTTTTTTAGTACAAAATGTACTGAGAAAGTTTTAAATATTTTTTTGATCTCCGTACCCTCAAACGAAACGAAGAAATCGCTTACTGAATCTTTATGTTTATCTGTCCGTCTATCTGTATGTATGCCTGTCTATCCGTCCGTCCATCTGTTCGTCAAGTTCCCGTTCCCCACTTCAAATTTTGAGACATTGCCTGTTGAGTGAGCCTCACCTCAACCCTGCTCTCTGTCTTGCTACCATAGTGAGAAACATTAAACAATGAATTCTCCTAGAGCGATAATCAAACCCACAACGTTTAAAAACTCTGGTACTCTAACTGACATGAACATTAAGAACACTTGCCTAACATGCACAAACGACTGTTGAATATATCATTAACAAACTATTACAACTAAAACTAATACACGAACTCAAATAGAAACTAATTAAGCTTGTAACAAGTAAGTACAATTTGTATGTGAAGTTATTGCCAAGTTTTGGTGAAAAGTTAAAGAGAATCTTGATAGGTGAATGTTGCCAGCAAGATATTATAATGAACAAGATATTGGTTGCAGGTTTTAAATATAATGTATGTACGTATGTATCAGCGGGATAGTGTTGTTTGTAAATTCAGTCCCCATTTTATTTAGGGGATTTTTTATCATATTTCCCCCCACTTCGGTAAAATTAATTCTTGAATACACAAAGTCTTTAATTTGGACGGAAAGCCGAGAAGATTTTCTCAGCCTATCCTGCTATGTGCGGGATAAAGCGTGAAATTGACCAAAATACATATTAAATAATAATAATACTTTACATCGTAAATATAAAAATAAAATATATCATTTTGCTGGTACAATAAGGGTGCTATATAAATATTAATATCGAAAAAATAATTTTATTTATTCTTGGAATTTAGACGTTAGAACGTAAAAATGTTTAATATAAGTCTCCATACGATTTAATAAGAGCTTAGCCTTGAAACTAATACAGTATCGTGCTAAATTGTATTATAGACTGGCCCGCACTAGGGTTGAAACAAAATTAATGTTTTTTTAGAATTTTTTTTTACTTAACTTTTTTCTTTTGTTCCTTACTCTGGTCTCCACTCTCCGCCTCTCGAGACATTGCATGTTAGCTGACGGAGATTAACGCCGTACTTTGTTTTGTACAAGAACAAGGATAAAGAAAATAATTAATTCTCCCCGAGTGGGAATCAAACCCACAACCGTCGCGTTTAGAGGCAGACGCTGTACCACTGTGGCACGACGGCTTCAATTTGAACAATCTCTATGATATTTTGTGGAAAGGCAATAAGGCAATATACCTAATAATTTCCAACGTAACAGGAGCTCGTCTGAATACACGATGATGGTAAGATCGATCTCCAATTGCTGGAATGTATTATTGACATTTCATTGCTCTGAAGGAGAAAATGTGACGTTGACATCTGAGACTTAATACGTAGTGTCTCGAATTTCAGCGAAAAGTGGAGAAAAGTGTGACACTCTCTCCATATATATCCTGCATTGAAGCTAAAAAAAATTACATAACAAAAATCTCTTTAGCTTATTGTTAAATGCCGCATAATAAAACTCATAATTTGAAATTCCTAATGAATTTTTTTTCAATACTACGAAAATTACAATTAGATTCGAAGTTATCGTGGCGCAGTGTTACAGTATCTGAAGTGTGACAGTCGTTGGTTCAATTCCCACTCAGATAAATGAATTATTTTCATTTTCTCGCTCTGGTAAACTTACTGGAACTTATATATTATATTATAATATATTATATTGAAAAAGACAGCTACTGAGTTTCTTATACACTTTTTTCACCAGTACTGCAATCTCAGCCGAAGATTGCTTTACATTTGTATAATGATTTAAAAATATTTGCAAAAGCTTATTTGAACAAAGAATATTTAGAATTTAAATCTCAGAGGGTGTCTAGCCAATTATCTGTCCGATATTTGGTTTCCGGCATACGGGTACGCGACCCCGGGACCTCGAGCCACCACTTTCATAACTCGATCCAATCCATGTAAATGGTGTCCCTCCCCTATATTCCAAGTCTTTCTGCCTCTTATTCCCTTTCCTTTCCTGGTTTCTCCCAGTAATGGGTTTGGAGGTCAGATGGCAATCGCTCCACAAAAAAGCACTTCGCCACTCATATGGACTGATTGGTCTTAGTCGGAAGGCAGACCCTGGCAAAAAGCCGGGACTAATGCCAGGAAGAAGAGAAGAATATTTAGAATTTAAATGAACTAGCTTAGGGTAATACTTTTTTTTGCCTTCTTTTACTACTGAACACTAGTAGAATAATGGGCTCTATACTTCAACTTTGTCACTTGAGACATCGTATTACGTCAAATCATAAATAAACAAAGAAAATTTCATAATCTTAACAACCCTACACTATAGAGGGGGAAAAAATGCAAACTTGGCAACCATTTCGGTTTTTTCGCTAGCCAATTGACACAGATCGGAAGTAGAGTACTCGGCCAGGCGTGGGCGGGCCACAACAATCTATTCAGAAATAAAACTAATTTGCTTCGAAACACGTAATTTTTGACCGGATTTTGCTTAATTTCCTACCAGTACTAAAATTTGTTTTTGTAATTTTTTGTATGTAATTAAAATTTTATTTTCTCGAGGGCAGACATTTTAATTAACAAAATTGCAGTTATTTTATACCTACTATGTTCAACGTAATCGTTGTACAGGTAGGATGACAATCTAATCGGGATTTATTAAAGATAACTTTTTAAGCTTCACGTTTTATCCTACAAAGCAAATTAGACAGAAATTCAATCTAGTGTCAAAATACTCTGTTCTCCGCTCTTCGTTAATTCAGCTATCCATATTGAATAATCATCAATTCCACAACCAAAAAAAATGCTGCCCCACTGAACCACCATGAACTTAATGTAAATTACATGATCATATCCTCATATCAAAGAACAGTATTACTATTATTTCTTAATCTGAGATCACATCAATATACCTACACCGTTTCATACAACGCGAATATTAACAGCCTTGACACTCCACAAAAGTGAGAGATCAAATAAAAAACTCCACATCCACATCTAAAGTGCAGATGGAGTGCCACGGTTCCCGAATACAAAGTACTGTATTACCCCCTACACGGGTAATGGCATGTGAATCTCTACGCAAACCTTCCTTATTTGAGATATGCTTGTAAGTTTTACCCTTAAAGTACGTATGAATAATGGATTTTGTATTATATAGAAATTTGTAAAATTACTTGTAGATACGTCGTGGTTCAGTGGGACAATCAGTGTAAAATCCAAGCCATAGAGAATATATAGAGTCTGAAGCTTAATAATAACTTACTTGCTTCAAATTGTGATATATTTGAATATATTGTAATATCTATCTTATTTGGCCTTTAAAAACAAGTCTACCTAGATAATAAATTAAATATGATTTATTACCTATACTAGATAATAAATCAAATATGTTTTACCAAGAAAATACTCTCATACTAAATAAACTATAATGATATATATTAATTTCATTCGCTACATTATTTAGAGATACCTTAGCCACAATTCAAATTATACTGTCCGAGACAGATTTGGACATGGGTCTCTAGATTTATAACAAAAACAACGTTTCATATGAGAATTACAAGATTTATACTAACGAATATATATTTTAAAAAAAGATCTATTATTTATAAAAATAAGCTGATTACACCTAGTTTTCGCCTCCAGAAGGTAAATAAATCGTTTATATCCCAAGGTATACGCATGTATAATAAAATTCCACAATTACTTACAGACTCACCGTTCGAACAATTTGAAGTCAAGATTAAAAGCATATTATTAGGGAAAGTATATTATTCACTACGAGAATATTATACGGATGTTAGTGTGCGGAGTTAAGTACTATTGATGCTTTTTCGGGAGGCTAACTATAGTTGTAAATATATATTGTAAATTTTCATTAAAAAGAGCAACTGTTGAGTTTTTCGCCAGCTCCTCTCAGCAGATCTGCCTTCCCAGCTGGTGGTAGCTTCTAGTAGGACTGACAATACTGACACTTATGTTAATTGATGAAGAAAGTGCTTATAACAGCCTATTTTAATATAGAATATTGTGATTTTGATTTTGATTTGTTGCAAAATTCACGCGAATAGAATTCCTTAATGAGTTATCGTTGAGTTTCAAGAAAGTTTGCGTGTTGCTCCTTTTAACATGCACAGTGTAAACTTTCATATATAACACCCACAGTATAAAAATATCGATTAGTATAATTAAAACATAGTAAATTTAAAGATCTGGTTGGCTGGCTGGTTTAGAGAAAATAAAGCTTTTTTTTTATAAAATTAGACAATTTAAAAATCTTTTTTAGTTGTACTTTAGTTGTATTTCATATAACTATTTGGAAGTTAGTGACATCAATAACTAGTTCTCTAACCTAAAAAATGCCTCTATGGTGATAGATATAAATAAATATAGGTATTATGTAACCGTGAGCCTAGGAATGACTAACTGTAAACGCTTTGGCTTGACGTGGAATAATTTAAATTCACTATTCAAAAGAAATTTTTTAAATTTAGATGAAAATTTGATAATAGAGTGTGAAGAAATTTGGTTATCCTTGCATTAATATCTAGAATGTGAGTGGAGCATCCTCTAGTGAAGTGAAACAAACAAAAAAAATACATTTACTTTATTTATAGTCAAATGTTCGTACGGAAAACGCACAACACTAGGTGTATTCTAACTAACCTGCTAATTCTGGTATAAGCGGAATACAGCGTGAAGCTAAAAAAAAGACCCCCTACAAATATGTGTAGTGGCACAAAGCAATTAATTCCACTCACTACAGGTAACATCACTCGCTCCAACTATTCCCCGTCGCGTTATTTGCCAACAAATGTGCTCACACAATGGACCGGGCTCACATAAATCATGCCGTTCATCCTATCACATGAAACGCGTTAACGTTTTAGCATATGTCCCTCAGAGGCACGGTGATGCCTATCTTAGACATTCTGAACTAAATATATATACATTTTTATATTTTATTAAGGCTGTTTTGATATGTGATATTTGAAAATAAGTATAGTAACTAGATGAAGAAGAGAAGTGTATAAAATTCTCATAGTTGGTACCGATAAAGGCAGAAGAACCGTTGAAAAAATACAAGATTCTGGATCTTTTCTGGCCAATTTTATCAAAATCACTTTAATCAATATCAAAATCGGCTCAGATAATGACACAAATGTTATATTATACTATACATGTCTAAATATTAAAAATAAGAATTAGTTTGGTTGAACGTGCGTATCTCAGGAACTACCAGTACAATTTAAGAATCTCTTTATATTTTAAATAGCCTCTTTACGGAGGACGGCTATAGACTGTATTTTCTATTTCAGAGTTTCCACGGACACTCTGAACGAATACAGCTCTCAGATGAAAAAGAAAAACAAATCACGATATATCTACGTTTATATAATATTACTTATAATAATATACTGTAATATAATGTTACCATTTTGTTTATGATACTTTCTTGTAACAAATAAACTCTCATATTACTAATTTCTAAGTATTGAAATATGAGAGTAGCAGTCTTTTTAACTCGTGCGTACTTCAAGAGAAACTAATGAAGAGTCTATACGAGCATATGTGGGTTCGTTATAAAATGAGCGCAGAGATAGCAAAATAATACTATATATGTTATGTATAAGAATGGCAACAAATAAATACTCGCAATTTCTTCTTCCTTTATATACAAAATGTATGCTAAGTCTACTAATATATTTAATATTATTTCGCAGCAATTTTTTAATGGATAAAAAACATAATTTGGTTTATTAGGATAGCTTTAAAGTGTCAATTGCTCCCCGTGGGACCTTCCTTGTCTATAAAATTTAAATGTTACCTTTTTTTCCATGTAGTAATAAAGAATATTTTTATAGACATTTTAATGTTATTATCTACAAATATGTATTTAAATATTGTTTAACCTATAGTTAAAAGATTGCTATCGCTGAATTATATCTTTGAAATATTTACAATTACAAGGCATTTTCCGTATTTTTTTTTAAATATTGCATGTACTAAATATGAAAATGTGACGAAATGCAACTATATAAATACCGCCTGGAATCGAGCCCACAACAGTGACACTTATATTCAGCTGTGCCACTGCGCCACGGCGACTTCAACTATAAATTTTATACTAATAATATAAGAAATACATTTTGTTGAATAAATTACAGGTTCAGTTGAGGAATTGCAATTTAAATAGAAAATTGTAATTAGCTACTATAAATTATCCTTCATAGTATTTAGCTGCGAACGGTACAGGATCTGCAAATGTGTTTCTAATGAAAAAAATATCCTTCACGCAGTGTGTTACGTACATACGTATAAACGTACATACGCTATATACGCTTGATTAGGTATTAGTCATGTTCCATATAAAAAAAGGTCAAGCGAAATACTCTACTTTTTAAAAACACTTACTTGTTTTTCGTTGGCATATATACTATGTTGTATATACTGCTATAGGCTGTATATTCACTGTACAAGTAATTTTTGGTATATATATATATATATATATATATATATATATATATATATATATATATATATATATATATATATATATATATATATATATATATATATATATATATATATATATATATATATATATATATATATAGAAACACTTCACGTTTCACTTCAAATACATTTATTTAACACTGAATATGAACAGGTATCGACATAGCTATATCACGACTACAGAATCTTCTCTTCAAGGCCATGAATGATCGGCCAAATATTTATACTTTTCATCTATACCTGTACACATATAATCAAACTATACAAATGTCAATGAACTATTTAAACCAATAGTAACATATATTCAACAATTTTTAGTAACAATTCCATGATAAAATATATAATTTATTATAACAACATTGAAACATAAAAATTATCAATAATATTCATTAAGCAAATGACCCAGCCAGCCCAGAGGACACTTTATACAATTAATAATGAATCATGATCAATCACAGCACAATTTACAACAAAATAATAATCACAACATATATTACCAAAATAATTCTACTAAAAATAGGTTATTCTACTAAAAATAAGCTAAAAGAAATTGTACGTGTGTCTGTTTCTTATATAAGGAATATGTGAAAATAAAATAAAATAAAAATATCATCGCTACAAAAAATGTAGCATGTATAAGATGACATGTTCAAGAATATATACCTATTTAATTTCCTTCAAGTGGTAGCATCGCTTCCATCGCCAACAATATGAGCCATTCATTCTGTGAGTTTACGAAATAAACAAAGCCACAGGTGCGGAGGTAGCAAATTAAATACAAGCTGTAAGAGACTGCCCACATAAACAATTCGCCCTTTAATAAGAGTACGAGTGTGTACTGAGACGCTTTGGAATTGTTACGTCTGGAACTACCATTATATGAAATTTATCTATGTAATAAATGTTTTATATTATTCACTTTAGACTGAAGGATCCTAATAAAAGACCTATGTGAGGAATATCGTTCTCCACTTGCCGTTCAGAGACTTGGCTTGGCATTTTTTTTAACCGATTCGTTTAAAAAATTTTTTTAACCGTTCGATTGGATAATAACAGCGTCTCAACGACATATTATGCTAAAACACTTATAAAGTAGACAGGTGGTAATATATTTAAAGATTCACTTTGTTCTTGTTATCTTCAAAAATAACAATAAAATAATTATTCTTATATATTTATAAGGTCTCGTTGTAAGTTGAACCGATTTCGAAATGTGACTTTGTCTTTGTGGTTGAAAGGTAGTTCATGAGATCAGCACGCTACCACCAAACAAACTCTTCAGTTTTTTTTTAATATTAGTGTAGATTTCTTATTTAGATATTAATAAACTACAGAATTGTCCAAGTTATTTTATAATCCATCCAGTATTCTTTACATCTACGTTTACGCGTATACAATCGAGATATTTTATTTAATCTTCAAAATTAAGCTATAAGAGGCAAGCGCTATATCCTCAAACAGTCTGTTTAATATTATGTAAAAAAAATATATAGCAATTATTTAATAGTTGAATAAGATTTGTATAAAATAACGAATTTGAGCTTTACAAGTTCTTTTTGGGTTACCCTTATAACATCACTTCGTTATCAATCTACCAGCGTACAGGTATTAAGCTTAGACGAATATCAAATGTCTAAGTCTAATAAGGCTAGAGTCCCTTGGAGCGCAGATAATATTAAACTTCTCAAGCATTTATGCTCAGTTTAGTTATTTGCCGAATTTAATATGGTATTCGCTTTGGAACTAAAACTTATAGGATAATTCCCGTTTACCAAGAATTATGAAATTTAGTAACAATTGATTTTTTTGGATTGGCAGAGGGAACCTAGTGATAAAACACTCCGTTTGCCGCAGACATGGTGCTATGTGGTGGGGCTCAACACCACGACTTATTTTGTTATCAGATCTAGAAAAATGAAAATGACATATACTCCTTATATACTCCGCGTAGTAATTGTATTCATATACGTCGCTTTTACACTTACTGTATTAAATAGCTGAACGATATTTTTTCTATCAGTTTCATTCCTTATCCTATTATAGCAAGACATTTTTCAATATTTTTCGCCTGTATTTGAATACTGGTTTTAGAACGTATTATTCCGTCTTGCAAAAGGGGAAAAATCAAAGAATCTAATATTGAGTGAAAATTGAAATTACAAAGAAACAGTACGACGCTCTCATTGCGTTACGATGGCATTTTACAAGTACTATATTACTCTAAAATCCTCTTATTATAAAACAACTCTAAATTTATAATAAAAATTTAGGTGTAAGTAGTAAATGATAATTATATAATGATATAAAAATGGTCTTGACAGACGGACAGACAGTCAAAAAACAAAGTGTACCTATATAATAACTCTATGAATATTACGACTTTTACTATAAATTAATATAACACATTTAAAACTAGATTATAAAAAACCTAACTTAATGCACTTTTTTGTCAACATTGCCATATTTTTATTCGTCAAATGATTCTAGGTTGTTTCCATAGCAGCTTAATACTAGGTCCCTATCGTTACAAATGAATTCTATTTTGTATGAAACCTCAATATGCCCGATATTGTACGAAAATTATCCACCTACGCATATAAAATAACATCTGCCATTGTGTCATTTAGTTAGGGGTTCCTTCTACAATTTACGTAAGTTTTCCCAAACATGTTAATAATTATCTATCTAGAGATAATTATGACTTAGTTGTAATAGGAGAGAGAAAATAGCTTATTGTATGGGTAATAATCTAGAAAAAAATAATATTATATATATATATATATATATATATATATATATATATATATATATATATATATATATATATATATATATATATATATATATATATATATATATATAATAAAGACAGAATAAAACAAAATCTTGTACAATTTTATCGAATTGCTGCAAAACTCAAGTGATTCTGGATCCATCCAACTGTAAAAATTTCGTGCGTTTCAGTCTCAACGTGTATATTGATATATAATTTTTAATGTTATGCTCGATCAAGTCCAAATCGTGCGTAGGCGAATGTTCTCTAGTATCATTTTACATTTATTTAGCAAAAAGGTGTTCTATAATAACACCATAAATTGGCCTTTTTTTTTGTAAAATCTTTTAATTTACTAGATTTTTAGAATTTTTTGCTTAGTATAATATTCAAGTTATACAATATAATATTCAAGTAATATTCAAGTCAATATAATATTCAAGTTATGCTTAGTATAATATACAAGTTATTGTATATATTATTTAATGTGTTTGTTGATAAAAATGCATTTTTTAAAACATTACATGTCTTTTCTTTTCATTGTAAGATAAGATAAACGTGTCAGTTTGTGGGTTCGGTCCTACTCGGGGAGGATTAATTATTTTCATTTTCCTCGCTCTGAACAAAGACAAGACAAAGCGCAGCGTTGAGTTCCGCAACTCAACACGCAATGCCTCGAAAGCCGGAAAGTGATGAAGTGTCTTAACACTAATTCCTTAAGCCTACGGTTCCCTCTGCCTACCTTGCTATGTGCGGGATACAGAATGAATCTAAATAATGGAATACAAAACGTGGCGTTGGATTCCGCCACCTAGAAGTTTTCCAAAATTGGTTGGAAAATATAACATACATTTCAAATAAAAAAAAATCATATTAAAAGTAAAATATCTGTCACTCATATTATTTAATAAGCACAGTCAAAGACAAGCCCAATAAAGTCGTAGACCACAGCTAGTATATTAATAAATTCATCAGCCATGCTCCGTTTGATATTAAGTGGATCCGGAACGATCTATTTATTCTTCTGTGAAATTAGCATCTTCGTTAGTATCACTCGAAATTACTTGCTATTGTGGCTTGCAATATTAAAAGTATTGTATAAAAACAACGTATATTTTAGGTATTATTTGGTATTTATACTCTATCTCTACCAGATATTGAACTAGTTACTCTATGCATATTCCAGGGACCACCAACTTCGTTCACATAATATCTAATATATAAATATTTGCAAACATTGTTCAATAATAAAATGGTATGAAACGGATGCTTTACACTATTTTTATCTTCATACAATCAACAAACACTTTGTTTACTTTCATTTGTTTGTAGATGGGAGCTAACCTATGAGTCAGTCAGAGTGATTCAGGAGGATGGCTTATATATACAATACATGTGTATACATATTATATTAATTATAATTTGAATATAAAAAAATATATACGAAAAAGCTTGAATTTTCATTATGATGAATTAATTAAATAAAAAAAAATAAAATTTATTTTTACAGAAATAATAGAGAAAAGCTGATATATTAGCACCAAATTTCGAAATCATATCTATATGTGGATTATCAAAAAGCGTTCTAGACATTGCCCAAATAATTTAGTCCGTAATCCTCTTAAAATCTGTGACGTATCCTCGCTCATATTGTTTTCACATATGGCGCTGAAACAGGTCATTAACCTTAGATTTAAAAGTTAGGGTTGAACGACGATTAATGATGATTGAACATTGAACATTGAGCCCAGGTGGTGATAAAACTAAAAATAGCACCCCTTATAACCCCGTTATGGTGTAAAGGTGTTGACGTATGATAGGCTAAAAGTAGATCGTTGATGAATATCATGATTTACGATGGGATTTATTTTTGTCATAAATCAATAAAAAAATTGGAATTTAATTATAAATGACTTCATTAAAATTGCAAATTTAAAGTAATATATTATTTTAATCGTTTATTTAATTTTAAAATACTATTTTTTAACATTCTCCAAGTTTCTTTCGAGTAAGTAAAAAATAGAGTGCAGAGAGTAAAGATGTAAAATCCAGAGATAGTGAATGGTTGAACTTAAAATTTTGCTTTGTTGAACAATGTTTAATTTAAAAAATAATCGTGAAAAGTAGCTAGTAATATTAATATGTGTAGTTCAATAATTAAGAAAAAGTTATCATATAGGTATGAAAGATCAAAATAAAATAAAAAAAACTAGGCCTTCGTAAATGCCTATATCTTACAATGAAAAGAAAACACGAAGCACAACTAAAGCTTTGTAAAAGTGTAGAAAATGACTGTCGGCGCATGCTATTCCCGAAATAAAAGTCGTTCAGTGCCCCTCGAGATCGCCTCTCGATTTTAGTTAGAGCCCCCCGACGTGTACTTTATTTTATATCTTATATACCTGTTTGTGTACTTATATGATCTTTTAGATAAACAAGCTTAAATATAAGCTAGGAAAGCTAGAAATTTATAGATAAATAAGTCCTTAATTTGCTTTTATAGAAATTTAAAGTAACTAAAGAAATGCTAATAAGTAAGGTCTATATAACTCTATATAGAAATATTTAAAGAATAAAAATGCATGGAATTAATTTAATAAAAATGTCATACGAGAAAGATAAATAGTGAATTTGTATATTTGCTGTAGTAGTGGACTAGTTAATTCGACGATTTAAAAACGTTTGAATATCTAATCTATTTGAATAACGAATATATTCTAAATTTAAACTCAAGTAATGTTTTTTATTTGTTTTGCGCCTTTGGATAAAGGAGAACGGAGTGAATTAATATTAAGCTCTCTCTTTATATCCAACATAAAGATTGAAAAATAATGAAATTCTTCTTACATGTACTGTGTAAAATATTTTTTTTATTAATCTTTACTTTAAGAACACAAGTTAGTAGTATCTGGTTAGCAAGCGAGAAGATCAGAATATTTTGATTAAAATATCAAATAACGCAAGCGACAGAGTGTTTTCAAAAAAAAAAAATATTATCAATCAGTATCAAATCTAACAAACAAAATAATGAATGTAATGTTTAAATTTAGCCTATCGTCTTTTTAAAATATCAACTTAATTTCCAATTATTTTATATAGTACAGTAGAGAGAGATTATTTGAATATTTTCATGAGGTATGAGACAAAAAAATTACGTGTAAAAACCATTCACGATGTGGGCAAAGCAAGGCGGATTGCCAGTGAATAGTTCAGACACTACTTTCCCCACTTTCCTACTAATTTTCAGTTCATTGCATGTTGAGTTGCGTAAAGCCACACTCTATCTTGTTGCCACAACTAATTATTATATATATATATATATATATATATATATATATATATATATATATATATATATATATATATATAATAAGGACAACATTTAAGATATACTCGTATATTTATTTCTTAAGTCTGAATATAAATGGCTTTAGCTGTATGTTAATCTCATCATAGGTTACAAATGTATACACTTACGGTACCGTTGAAATTTCGCGTGCAATGAGATGTAAATGAATAATAAGGCAAAATTAAAATAATATATTATATATAATATTCCTACCATATAGCTATTAATTAGTTGAATTCGACGTCACAACTGTCCAATTAGTTGCAGATGCCGTTAATTATAATATGAACATGATGTATAGGCGACAGCCCATGGCTTCGCTTGTCGCTCTAACAGAACAGTCTAAAACTTGCGGTCACAGTACAGAGTTTATGAAAATTATAAATTATGTACTGATTTATATTATTTTATAAATTCATTTTTTTTCAACGTATTATCATTTTCATAACAAAAAAATATTATTTTTTCTTAAAGGCTTTACAAAGATGATTGTTATAGAATATAAACTTATTTATATATTAATTAAGAATTTGGAGAATTATCTCTCATTTTCCTTATTTTATTTTATGGTAAACACACTGATACAAAATGCTAAAAGCCCAAGACAGGGTCTAAATTATTTTCACCCATATAAAACACAGTGTTATCTCTAAGTGCGTATAAACAAACATAAAATCGCATTCGAGATCACCGACAAAGGCTTATCAGTAGAGAAACGGTTGTCACGTGCCCGTATGCTCAGTGATTGGATAGCATATCGGGTATCAGGTTTGAGATCAACTAAAAGCGTACATTTGGTACGTGCCCCGAAACGCCATCTGACTTTATTTTTTCTTGGTTTGGGTTCCTTGTATTGATTTATTAAACCGTTATGTATATCTTACAGTAAGCTATTTATATATAATTTAATTATAATTATATGTTTTTTTTGTAATTTTAAGAATTTTGCTTTATCGTTTTATCCTGCATCAGAAAATACAGACAACATATAATGTCAAGGCTTTCTCTGTTTTCCACCACAATTTGAGACAGAACATCCATTGTTGTGTATTGACTAGGTGACCAGACTGACCAGAGCTATTTGACCAGAGCTAAAAATAATAAATTCTCTCCGTTAATGATCGAACCCATAACAATGGTCATTAAAGGCAGACTTAATCACATTGAGACACGATAACTTTAGCTTGTAATAAAAGTGAGCTTAATTTTTTTAAATCCAGAAGTAAGCACTGCAAGAAGATAAAGCGATAGTAGAACTCGTCATCGATCATTTCACAGTAAATGGATAACATAATGTCTGTCCTAGGTCTTTTTGCCGGCTAAATGAAATCTTTTGTATGACTGACTGACAAAATAATATTTAGAATTATTATTTTAATTTTCTTGGTCAGAGCGATTTCTTACCCCTCCTACCATAAGCGAAAGAAGTTTGTAGAAGAATTTAAAAAAAAAATTATAGACCCCAAATCGCGGTTTTTTGGCAAGCATTAACAAAAAATATTTACCAGTGCATATCGTTAACATTTTACATCTTCTTCTTTATATTTAAAATTAAAAATGTAGTATCCTCTTTATACAGAACCATATCCGGGAAATTATGCCGCCCTTTCTTGGTTTTGTTTAAAAATACACGCTGCTTGTTTTGAATTGAATACAGCTTCTGAATATTAAAGAGGCTGGAAGTACGAAGGATATTTTTTTCATTAAAATAGTTGCGTCATTTTGTTACAGCTAAGATGCTTGATACTGAGGTAACTGAAAAATTATGTATTTCCATGAAGTTAACCCAACGTTCTCAACGAATGGTATACTTATTAATATGTCAGCTTAGCTATACAAAATATTTTCTTTAAAAAAGTAATTTAATAAATATTTTTTCTAAAAATGGAATAGACTTAAATGATTCTTCTTTTTATATACTGTTCAAGGTAAATGGTAGTAACCCCAACCCCTCTTAAAAGTATAGCCATGACCATCATATCATTTTTAGACTTAAATACAATACTTCAAAACTTTGTAAGCTTTAACCATTTACTTATACTTATTTTGGTCTTAAATAACGCAATTTATTTAATATTTTTAGAAATCCATATCCCAAGAGACTTAATAAAAATGTATGTAATCTGGAACAGGACACTCGTTAATTCTTATATTGGAGACATGAGAAGGCTCTTTGGATTAACGGAAGGATATTTATAATAAGAGTTCCGCCCTTGTACCATCCAAATGTACGTACTTGTACATCTTGAAATGACAATTCAAGATGTACAAGTATGTCGTTTGGAACGAGCCTATAATTATTATCCAAAATATTTTATTATACTTTCTTATTTACCTTGCAGTATTATACGGATTTGTAAATATCGAATACTTTCATCAAGAAACAAAAAAGAAAACTAAAATTTTATATATTGTATCAGATTCCATTTATAATAAATAAGCAAGACCGGCTTCTAAAACCAGAATTGGCTTCTGATGAAGAAACTCCTCAGTGATTAATAGCATACATATGAAATTTCATATACACTTTCAATTCCTTCTATAGCTTAACTTTATTAGACAGATTCAGCGAAATTTTCTCTATTATAAGCGAACAAGCCAAGTATCTCAAAAGCTTTTTTTGCACAAAAATATTGAAATTCATAATTTATTAGTCAACTTTAAAATCTTCAGTGACATAATATTGGTAACAAACAATCTAGATAATGATGTATTAAGGTGAAAACTGCTATGGGGAAACTTTCTTGTTACTTCGACGTTGTTTGAGTAATTTATGACTAAAAACTTATTAGACGATTATATATGGTTTCCTTAAAATGTATTAATAATTTTGTATTACAATTCATGTTTTTTTTTGCTTTATTTAGTAAAGCATTTATTATAATAATTTGAATGATCTTTAGAGGCTTGACGCTGTCTCGCAATATCTCGTAAATTAGACGGAAAGTACGGAACAGAGTGTCTTAACATTAAGTTCCCTCCGCCTGCCCTGCAATATGCGAGAAAAGTGTAAAATTAAAAAAAATCCAATGAGCTTCACACAGCTTCTGACTTTAAATGCGAAGATTATGGTTTTGATCTCTAACAGACAGAATGAATTAATTTCCTTTACCCGCTCCTGTTACATTTGAGTTTTCTTATTGACTTCCGTCACTCAACAGACGCTTCTTATTAAAGTGATTGGTAACGTAGTGTTTTGACACTATGGCCTCTTTAAAATAATTAATAAAAACCTCAAAATCCATATTTTCACAACAAATTAGTAAATAGCATTATCTTTTATTTTTATAATCAAAACTCAACGCCATAAGCACCCATAATGTAACAAGAACAAAGTACTCTTGTGGCACTGAAGGAGTATTACGTGCGCTCCGATTTCTACACCAAGAGGCTTTCCGTTTTAAGAGCTTAGAGAAATTGTAAATATAATATTAGGTACGTAATTTTGTTAAATATATTACGCTGAGAGTGTTCGTTTGCTGTTGCTGTTTGTTTATATTTTACTAAGATATTTTTTTAGGTTCTAACGGGTAGATTTTAGGTATACTGTAAGAAAATAGCTTAGACTATTTAACTTTTTTCTAAGATCATTCTGACATTTTGTCACTTCCGTTCATCCATTATGTATCATATATACAACATATATATGTTTATATTTATGAATTACAATATTATTTATAGTATACAGTGGATTTTTTATTAATTCATCATTTATTTGTTAACAGATATTAAGTCCAACAGCAAGGGTATGTTTTTAGTTTTTTTAAAAAGAGTTACATTTACAATATATTTTTAAAAGTCATATTATTAAAATCAGGCTTTATGAACGTCAATATATTTAAATTGAAATTAATACGTTTTAATTGAAATTAAAATGGCAAAGAGGAGCCAGTGAAAGCTTCTTTCTGCTCGTTCGTGATACGTCCCACAGTAAGTGGATATACAAGACAAGCTTACATTCTAAATTTATACTAAATTAGCTTTCTTCATAATAATGCTATTATTTGACTGCGATGCTGGCTTCTACCTTTTTTTCTATAATTGAGATTCACTCGGCATTCGAAAGCAAATGCCACGATTTACATGCATTTGGCGACCTTTCACTCCTCAAAAGCTTTTCGTACTCGTTCCGATTGCAAAATGAGATAAAAGATCCTTTTGTTTGTTCCCAAACTCAGTAAGAACTATCAGATGATATTTTTTTTAAAGTTCATTTTCAAAATATTTTTTAGCATGTCCTTTGTTTTAGCATTTGGCCAAACAAAAAAATATGTTTTATTTTCAATTTCTTCTTTAAGTATGTATAGAAAGAAAATTGTACGTACATAAGTGTAAGATTAGTCACGCTTTTATTTATTATTATAGCAGTAGCAAGATTATAAAGAAATACACAAGTATTAAAAAAATATTGGAGCTCAAAGAAAGAAGCTGCAATAAGTTTAGATTCAAACGAAAAAAATATTTGCAATGGTTTAAAAGGGAAAATCTGATTGCTAACCGAGCGATCGGATTGACTTTACGTTACACCGTTTTTATAACTTTTACGTTTGTAAGTTTAAGCTTTAAAAGATATTTTTTAAATAAAGTAATGAATCCATCGTGGCAGTAGATTAGCGACTTACTCAAAACGCGACGGTAGTGGTAGTGGTTCGATACTATTTGAGGCAGTAAATTATTTTTTCTATTCTGGCAAGATAAAGTATAGCATCGACTACTTATCATACCTTATCTCTAGTTATAGTGGAAAATGAAAAATGGAATGTATTGACACTAGGCTCTTTCTCTAGTATATACCTAATAAAAAACAAATTTTAACTAACCTAAATTTTGTCTAGACATAATATTTTATGTAATTAAAATATCAAAGACCATTATTTTAATTAATTAAATATTGATTTCCTATAAGTATTAAATTAAACAGAATAAACCTCCAAAGTTAATAACTAATTCCAAAACTTTAAACAATAAAAAAAGGCTGCTGAAATTATATCGACTAATGTCGCCAAAATTGACTCATATAAGTCAACAGTCAACATTGTGTGCTAAATAATATAAAAGCTACAAAAAGACGAATGCCGACAATTCCTTCAACACAATATTGAGTAATTGTCATTGCTGTCTCTTCCGTTGTGACATCAACGTCCGTTTAGTGCGGAAGAACGTTAATACTGTATACTTATGTACGTATATATATATATATATATATATATATATATATATATATATATATATATATATATATATATATATATATATATATATATATATATATATATATATATATATATATATATATATATATATATATATATATATATATATATATATACATACATACTCATATATAATATAATGTATATCTCATCAAAGACATAAATGTGAAATGACAGCCAAGTTTAATATTAAGTATCTGTGATAAAAGTATCCAAATCTATATGGGTGCCAAGTTTTGCTACAAGTACAAAATTTATAAATAGGTCTTAACGGTGTTAGAAATTACAGAACTCGTGAAGTCGACGGAAGCGGCACCGCCAAGCTTCCCTTCATTTACTCACGCAAATTTGATCAGTATTTCGAATTGGAATCGAATTGAATACCCGCTAACTGATTGCTTGGTTAGATGTATTAATAACTTTGCTTTTTATCGATATCTGTATAAAACCAACGAAATCGATATTAAATATCGATATAATATTAGAAATATTGTTGTCAAAGGTGAACTTATCTCTAACAGAGATTTGTTCCAGTCAACCTACGGGTATGAGAGATAGTATATTTTTTTAGGTTTGAGTGCAAGTCCTGCACATTGCAGGGTAAGAAGATTCTCTATCGTATAACTTATAAAAATGTTTTCCAGATGTACTCTGTTAATTTCTATATCTTGCTAGTATATTAGAGAAAGATAATCAAATCTTGAATTTGAAATTACTTGCAAATCTTTTAGTGTAATAAATTTTTGTTTCTTCCGACTAATCTAACCTCAGTGACGTTGTGACTTATTTTATCTGCATCTATTTAAAAAAAAAATATTGCATTTTCCAGTTTCCATTAAGGAACTGTTCCATTTTCAATTTTTTGAGTAAGTTGCTAATTGACTAACTTATCCTCTATCCATTTTATGCAAGTTAATATTTTAAGCTTTTAGTCATAGAAAGCTATCATGGTGTAGTAGGTATATCTGGGTATATGCTATAGCATGGGTTATCCTCATTCGGAGGAAATTAATAATTTTCGTTTCCCCACTCAAGGACAAAATGAGGCGTAGAGTTCCTGTACTCAAGACACAATGTTGCAAATTCCGGTGGAGGCCGAAGAGGACGTACACTAGGTACTCTCTGTCTACCCTATTAGCTATTACATACTTTACATAACATGACACTAAAAATAAACTTGTGTACAATCAAGCCAAATTCTATTAAATCCTACATTAATTATAAATAATCCTAAGTTATCCTAGCAATCCCCATGCTATATATATATACTATATATATATATATATATATATATATATATATAGATATATATATATAGCTATATATATATAATAATATTATATATATATATTATATATATTACGTATATATATATATATTAATATATATATAATATATACCTACTCTATAATATATATATATATATATACTATATATTTCTGATCTATATATTATTACATATATAATATTTGTATACATCATACAAATATGAAAATATTTAGTTAGAGGCGCATTAAACCGTTGGTGCAACGCCCTCAGACCCCCTGCAAATGGATGAACGGTTTCCGTTCCAAAAATACTCGGACGCAAATAGCCAGCGAAGGGCGTTAGATAACTATGATTCATTGCGTCTCGAGTTTCAGTTCCAATTTGTAATCTTTTATAGATTTTTGTGATAATTTTTTTTACTATTGATTAGATTTTAATTATATTTATATTAATGACCTTAACTTGACCTTGTCTTAAACTTAAGGTCATATCTTCAAATTTCATTATTCATAGAAATAATATTGTACTTGCAAAATTTTAATAACAACGGGTAGTAGGTACTCTGTAGGTTTTGATAAAACGGGGAATTCTACACAAGGTGGTGTAAAAATATTCATAAACAACATAAACATCCATATCTTATAACGGCGTCGACTTAGAAGTTAAATTGCTGCTGTGCCTCAAGAGACTGTTACCTCCACGCAATAAAAATGGTCTTGACAAAAGGACAGACAATAAACTGATCATTTATATGATAAAAGAAGAAATGATACCTTTATAGGTATCATTTTTTCTTTTAAAGTAAAACAATGTTATTGTTTTTATGTGACAGCGAAAAAAAATGGATTAAAAAAAATGAATACTTATCCAAACGATTGCAGTTATTAAATGGCTGTCAATCATCTGTCAGTCTGTCTGTTAATTACTTCATTAACATTAATTAATATATAATTTAAATCGTCTGTCTGGCGCATTGTTTGAAAACCACTAAGCTCATATTGATGGAATTTAATGTGTGACAGGACAAAACAGTGTACCTATACTGAAATAATTTATATTAATTTTAATTCAAAAATATTATTGAAATAAAAATCTTCAGAATCTAGAACATATATACATATATATGTAGATCTTGAGCAAGTCTAATATGCATCCTATGTATTTATATGTAAATGTATTGACTCTAGAATAAGTTTTAATAATGTATGCTACAGTAAATATATACATAGATACTATCGTGGCGCAGTGGTACTTTAACCGAATATAAAAGCTCTATTGTGGATAGAATTTTAAACCGGAGAAATAATTATATTATATATGTATATATATATATATATATATATATATATATATATATATATATATATATATATATATATATATATATATATATATATATATATATATATATATTTGGCATGTAATTGTTATACTAATTTTAAGCAACTTATTTTATAAAATACAAAAAGGTCTAGCTAAGCAATTAAAATGGAACCGGGTGTGAAGTCACGTGATGTGCACGTGGCAATTACTACTTCAACTCGTACAGATGTTATACCGACCCTTTGTACTAACTAGTAGCTTTTTTAAGTACCTATATATATATATATATATATATATATATATATATATATATATATATATATATATATATATATATATATATATATATATATATATATATATATATATATATATATATATATATATATATATATATATATATATATATATATATATATATATATATATATATATATATATATATATATATATATATATATATATATATATATATATATATATTATATAAAAAATTGCTGTTTAAAAAGGTCGCTATGGTGCAGCGGCACAGCTGTAAACGCGACAGTTGTGTTTTCGATTCTCACTGAATAGGCTGAAATTTAAATTCATGCTCTGAAAAAGTTTCAAAAATTAAGCAGAAAGTGGGAAACAAGTGTCTTAACACCAGGTTTCCTTTATTTAGTCTGCTATAAGCGAGAAAAGGCGTGAAACATTTTAACGTGAAGTATTAAAATTTGAGCGTAGCAAGACTCGATTCTGGATCTTTTGGATACCGTTTATGCCCTAGTCACCAATTTATCCATATATTTTTATAGAGCTACGTCAAAATTATTAAATATTTGTCTTTAAATTTTTCGCTAGCCAAAGATCTCTCCTAAGAATGATCATCTGCCATATATAAAAATATACGTTTCTAACATTAAAATTTATACTATATTATACTATTTAATAAGCATTATTCTCTATAGCAAATTTTTTTTTGGATCAATTTGACAAATATAACACATGGTAATAACAGCTTCATTACACTATAGTAATTATGAATATGAAATGTTTTTTATAAAACATGATTTGCCTAATAAAACATTGGTTCCGTATCTTTAAACACTGTAATAAATACCCACAAAAAGTAAATTAAGATTTATTATTCACAAGTCGAAAAGTAATTTCCTTTTTAATTTCCTTAGTCTTTGAGGTACTTTGAGTTCGCCATCAAGTGCAATCGATGGGACAGTGGTGATGTTAATAAATTATTTTTTAAGCTGAGGCATCATTATTATTATCTCATTAAAGATGATTGCACTGTTATTATATATTCATATTATATTTTTCTACAGGTATTGGGATGTGTTAGCCTCTATATAGTTTTTTTGGTAAATGCTGGTAGTATGAAAAAGCTTAACTTTATGATAATTTTTAAAAATGTTTGAACAAGACCAAATTAAAATGTGGATTTACAAATAAATGTCACGATATGAATGTTATATACTGTATACAACATGGTCGTGGGTTTGATGTCTCATCAGGGGAATAAATTATTTTCATTTTTCCACACCAGACAAAGAGCCTCATTAAATACCTCCTCTCCTAATCACAATGTCAGGGATTCTTGTGATTCTTGGATTCGAGCGAGAAGTGGAGAAAAGCTCTCTACTTTTCCATGAATAATGAGGATAATACCATAATATATTCTATTAACTATTCAAAAACAGTCTTAAATCGTCCTACCTTAGTTCTAGCATATATTTCAATCGAGAGGTTTAGTTTTTTTTACTCGCAACACTTCACGTATACGGAACATGTAACAAGCTTCTCGACGAGGATTTCAAATTGTTGACAAGCGACGTTTCTGCAAACTATAAGCTGAATACCGATAGACATTGTTACGTACAATATGTAGAAGCTTAAATGTTAAATGCACTTTAAATAATAATTTATCATTTTTCTATTGTTGTTTTTAATTCTGAATTCTTTCTACTATATTTTTTTTTATATTCACCTTGTATTAAGCATATTTTTAACATAATAAGCAGATCATCCTGATCAAGAATCCATTGATAAGACACTCCGTTCCTCCATGGCGATGGCGGAAATGAACACTGCGCTATATTTTCTTGCTAAAGCAAGGAAATGAACATTTCCATAACTGAGAATCTAATTAGCAACAGTCGTAACTGTCATATACCGCTGGACTGTGTTGTGCCATAGGTTATCTGATATTAGATCTTAACTAAGCATGTTTACGAGATCTATATAATTGTTTTATACTTATCTCAATTTATGAACTAGTTAACTTTTTCTATGGACTGCACAATTAAAATCTTCGTGCTATATGTGACCTTGATATTTGGTAGGCAGAAGGGACTTACTTTAGGGACGTATAAATCAATACGAGAAAAAAAACTATAATATAATATTAATAAAGTATATATTCATGTAAGATATTTTTAAAGACAATTACTTTTACTTATACATGCGGATATTTCGTATATGCGGATATCCGCATCATGTTATTTTCAATATTGAGTTGAGGGTTCTTTCATCTTTTCAGCTTCATACTTTGGTCTCATGCTCTCCACTTTCAGCCAAAATTCGAGATCACTTGGTCTATTTTACTAGCGCAGAAAATTACAGTAAATTATAACATGTATATATGTATATGTATAATCATTCCTCTGATTAGAAATCGAAACCACTATCGAGAATAAAGTCACATCTTCTTCCACGATGACTTCAATTTTTCGCTTATTTAATTGTAAGATGCATTTTCTGTTAGCATATATATTGGAAATATAAGAAACCATTGTAAATTGAAACTTTTCTGCATCTACAAATTCACTGAAGTCACAATATAATGTTTGTTCTGTAAAATTGAAGTGACGGCTTAGTGTGTGCCCGTAATAGGAAATTATTTGCCGATAATACCCATCTTCCAACAGAACGTCTACTATAGATACTCGAAAACGTAAAAACTACTGAATTGTTCAAAGTGAGAATGAGATAATAAATATAAGATTATATATTGTATAGAAATATTACTCTATTAAGTTTACTGGATCTGATAGTTATTGGTTTGAGTTCGATTTGAAGCGCATTTGATTATTTATGTTGTTAAGCTTAAGAGACTTGTCCTCTAGGTAACAAACTCAGATGACTTATGGCAAATAAAATTTGCTGTTCTGTATTAGAAACAATTTATTTTAAGTATGTATATTTATATTTTATTTTATAAATCAGCCAGCAAACTAATTAAATGAGATTAATTATAATTATTATTAATTTTTTTTCTGGTTACAGGCAAAAATTATAAATTTATAAATATAATTCTATTTATTCTGCCAACACATCGAATTGCCAAAACATAAAAAAAACGTTACCATCGACTTGTCGCTTTTCAATTAAAAGAAACCTAAGACAAATAAGCTTAACAGGGCGGTTAAAGATAAATCTATCTACATAGCATTACGTTTTATTCATTCCCATCCATATACAAACATGGTAGGGGCGTTGAAATTGATTCGCTTCGGTAATGCCTCTGACAGTCTCTCCATCACGCCCGATGCTTCCTCCGCATAATTCTCTTGAACAAATAACATTAAAAATCAACTTTCATTCGAGTGGAAAAATCAACTGTACTCGAATTACAAGAACCTATAGGATTTCGCTAAGTTACTTATTTTCTTCTATAATTTGTATTTGTCTGACGTTTTAAGATGATGATGATATTGATATTATATTACATGTTAGGTAAAAAGATTTCAAACTTCTAGAGGCTTCAGGGTCTAGCTTCAAAGAAAATCAAATTACTGTTGAATACAAGATATTGTATTTTTTTCTTAATTACTTTTCGATAGAATAGAAGACATAAGGCTTTCTTGTCACTTTCAGTTATTTTAGATTTTTTTTGCTGAATACTTTATATTAGAAATATTCTGGAGAATTGATTATTTTAATAAATATCTTATTACATACTGCCAGCGTCTTCTCCCTAGCGGTCAAATGGGAACAAGTAAGAGTTTTGAATGATATATGACACATACTAAAAGCTCGACGCAACTCTCACCGCAGTGACAGAAAGCTACACGATTAACGTCAAAACGTCTTCCTTTCTCGATATATGGACAATCCAATACAAATAGACTATTTCAAAACACGCCCGAAACGCCATACTTATTTTTTTAAGCTCTAACAAGTACTTGTAGTTCCTGAGATTTGCGTTCAACTGAATGTATGTAACGTATTAAAACATTATTTTTAATTGGGTATAGACCCGTCGTAGCATAGTGGCAGAGTGTCTGACTGTATACGACAGTTCTGTATTCGACTACCACTAAGAGGAATGATTTTTTTAAATAACTCGCTCTTGGCAGAAGACAAAGCGCGGCGTTGGGTTCCGCCAGTCAACGCAACCCAATATCTCGAAAATTGAGTGGAAAGTGTGGACCGGAGAGTCTTAATACTAGGTTGATCTGTAAGCGCTGCTAGATTTGGGGAAAACAAAAAGCTATATATTTTTTCTATTATAATTATTATTTATTCCTTAGTACATACAGGTAAAAAATAAATGTAGAAAAGGCAGCCCGCCAGTGCTAAAAAGTTTTTTTTACAATAACAGAAAAAAAATGGTAAATATTTAAAAGGAGGTACGATATTGCTAGACGATAGTTAAAGAAATTAGAGTTGACGTTGCAATATACAATTTAAAATTCTTTAATTCCAGACCTTCTATAGATTCGCTTAAAGCCATTGAGTGCCTCCGCCTTCTTTTTAATGAATATTTTGTACAACGAACATTTATTCATGGACGAGTTCTTTTGGCTCAATTGTGGCGGTATTTGTCGATTCAAGTTCCAAAGAAAAATTATATTTAGATTATGTTTGGAACCAATTTAATGAATGAAAATTAATAACCCAAAAAAAAAATTATAATTTTTATCACATGAAAATTAATTTTCAATTATCTTTAAGCACATTTTTTTTAACTGTATATAGGTATTAAGTTTGTATTATTTTTATTGTTTTTATATTCACTATATGTCAAATTTCAATGAATAACGACAGCTGTCGGCAGATATTATAAAACATCATTATAGATTTTTAAACACTTAATATTGGTTTTCCAAAAAGATACCTATCAGTAGATGGCATTATTGGCAATATTTGTAACTATATCTGTGACTAGGTAGATGCTAGGCTGTGGAAATAATTTTCAAACAAAAAACGAATTGAGAATGGAATAAAACTACTTCTACTTGCAAGTAGTCGACGTAATTTAACCGTCTCTGTTTTTTTTTTTTGTTTGAGGTTTGCATTGCACATCATGATAAAAACTATCCTATACATATGTTTTAAGACTATGAACTATTAGCATTCATTTATTTTCCGGGAACTGCATGCTATTACTATACAAAAATTCATTCATTACTGTCCAGTAGTTTTTGCGTGATTGAAGGACAATTAAACAGTTGTCTGTTTGGAGTACAACTAAACAGACAGACAGATAGACCGACAGACAGACAGACGGACAAAAATTTGCGCTGGATTGTGGATTTTTAGCTTCTATTATTGATATGTTATACCCAATCTGAAAAGTCAATTCTGTACATTAAAGATTTAAAAAAATATTGATAGCCAATCAATATTTTTTAAAATCTTTAATGTACAGAATTGACTTTTCTATCCTTTTATTATATTTATGGATATAGATTATATTACATAATATACGCAAAAACATATTTTATTATCATCTCATTAAGAGAAAATTAGCTAAAATTCAATTTATGGAACGTAATTAACCTTTTCGGCTCCAATGTCTTTTATAATATTTGTTTTAATAAAACTGTACAATCTGGATACAAACAACAATTACGGTACCTTTTGTGATATAAGCTTAGCTTATAAGCGAAACGAAATAATGAGACTTTACTGTGTGTAAAGGACGAAAATTAAATTCCTTATATACCTTTATAATATAATATAGACAAAATTATTCGAAAACAGGATTTATATGTTTCTTACATAGTATATATAATTTTGTCTTCACGCTTTATCCCTATCGAGATAGTAATTACTTTGTTATATCGTGTAAAGTCTATTTTTTCCACTTATCTACTACCATTACTTGACTCTAGTTTCTTTCTTTATTCTGTTTTAAACAAATTTCTCTATTTTTTATGACGCAAAATGTAAAATATAAAAAAGAACACAAATTTGAATTTCAACATTTACAAACTACTACTAGAAATATATAAAATAAAACACTTACATGAAATTTTGTGGGGAACGTTCAAAAGTATTGCTTAAATTGATTTATAATATCATTACTCGCCCGAAGCCCAACGAGCGAATTCTATTACCGCTTCAAACCTAACTGCTGTCAGAAGTGTCTTTTATAGCGTTTAAATTTTAGCTAGTAATATATAGATAATATATGTTGCTTTAATTTATATATATTGCCTAATACTACTACTAACATATTAATAATATATAATAATAATAAGGATATTACATATATAGGTGTTTTTTGACCATTCTTTAATTTTTGCCTTACGTTGGTAGTGGGTTTAAATTTTTATATATATATTTCTTATGTGAGTGTGTATGTCACTGAACTCCTCCTAAACGACTGGACTCATTTTGATGAAATTTGTTGTGTTTGTTCAAGGAGAATTGAAAATGGTTTAGATTCACAATTTAGTCCGTAGGAAAAGGTTTCTTTAATTAATTTTTAATTCATATGTAGGTGTTGATTTTGGAATGGTTCACATTGGATTCGACAGACTTCGTTATCATCGCAGTCGTTCTTCGTTATCAATATCAAATGACGGGGTTTTCGAGTTAAAAGAGTTTTAAAGTGTGCATAAAAAACTATACATTTTCCGAATTGAGTGGGAATTTTATAAATTTTCTTATCAAATTTACACGTCATTCGTATAGTGTGGCAATAATCACATCGTTTTGCTAACACAGCTTCTACATTTCACTTCACTAATATAATATAAACATATTCACACGCTATCGATTGGTGGAATTGTGATAAATGTACATGTAATGACGTTAGACATTGTAATAACTTTTTAATAATATTTTTTATCAAAACGGTCCAGATCGTAATAGCTTTTTAAAAATAATTTGAAATTTTCAAATGAAAGACGCATATACAGAACCACGTCTAACGGGTCCGCTAGTACTTATATAAATTGAATAAAGTCTACGGTTTGTTAACACATTTTGTGACATTTGATGTGGAGTTCCATAACTCTATGTACTCTTTAAGTAAAGGAAAAGTTAAGAATAGTGTGGAGCGCCGAGAACGGAATGTTTTACCACTAAGTTGTTTCAAGGTATCGCATAAATAAAGAATATATACTAATATTTATATTAAAACACGATTTAAATTTAGAAATTTTAACAACTATTAAAGGTCAACATTCCCAAGAAAACCATAATTTTGTGAGCTTCAAATATTCCGTAAGTACAAACTGTTAAGTGTAACGAAATTCCGAAATCTTTCGCGCTATTCCGTATATGCGACAACCGAAGTATGCCAACAATTTACATGCCAATGTGAAATTTAAAGCAATAAACGCCTATCCTTGGGCTAAATGTGGGTCCTTGATATATGTTGACTTAAAATTAAGTCAAGGAGAATAGCTTTAGTTGTTATAGTAGGATTATAGTAGATTGATATTTAAAAAAATGAGGAGATTGAAATGCAGTTGGTAGTATTGGAAACGCGATTATTAGAAGTTTGACTTTTACTTTTTTTATTTCTCCTACTTTGGTAAGAACAAGTGTGACGTTACTCCTGCCTACCCTATCGATTACCCGGTTTACCTTGCATCTATTATAAAGTGTAACATAATAAAAAAAATAAGATATTTGTTTGTTTTTAAGTTTCAACGCAAAATTTCCTATACAAAATCTCGTATTTCGGTGCCAAAAACAGCTTTCAAAAACACACAAACCTAAATATATGATAAAACGTAAGTCCAAATGGTATATTAAGAAATTTATAGCATCCTTCAGCGTGGAAACATTTTAAAAATCTTGATTTATACCGACCCGTTAAAAGCTTGAGAATGAAGCGAAAAAGATGGAGATAGACTGAGCTTTTGAGATTAACTACTAGAGTAAAGTAAGACTTGAAATTTTTTCCCTTCCTTCACGATTTACAACTAGCATGTTTAAAAATATGCTCATTTAAACAGAGATTATGTGGCAGGAGATAAAAATGTTAGCGCAATTTGTCTTATGTAGAGCAAAGAAGCTTTTAAGAGCTTACATTATATACACTTACTGTTATTTATATGTTTGTCTGTATATACATTTAAATAATCTCTTGAAATTAAGGTGAATAATTAAAAATTAAGATATTTTTTTCTGAAATAACTAATCATTTTATACCGATAATGTGACAAAATTGACACTGTGTTAATGACAGTTAGTATTATATGTAATCATGCACGTGCATGTCAATCATGTTATTGTAATAGTGACGCAGCCAGCTAAGTGCGATTTCAACGTCTGTGCTAATAAAGAAATTTAAAAAAAAATCCATTTAGGGTCAATGGATAATTATTTATATTAATATAAATACCAATCCATTGTACAATGTGCATTACTTAATTAACTCAATATTTCAGTCAAAAACCTAAGCTACTTTCTCACAAAATATGAATTTTGTTAGTCACATTGTGATAGAATACACCGGAGTCACTTTAAATATTAAACAGCAATCTACGTTCGACAAACTCACTCACTAGTCGCTCTCATCAATAGGCAGCGTGGCTACTAAATTTAGACGAGAAAAATTACAATAGTTTGTACGGTGTACTTTAATTTTGCATTTGACGTTGAGGTGAGTCCGATTAAAAGAGATAGTACCTTCGATAGATTTTTTTTAGCTTCACGTTTTATTCCGCATATAGCAGGATAGGTAGAGGGAACGTAGAGATAAGACACTGCAGTTCCCCACTTTCCGCCTTTAATGATTTTTTTTGTTATCTTATGACATAATCGTACATATAATAATAACGACTATGTATAAAAAACCCTTTTATTTGTATAATGTCATTATTTTGTCATTGAGTAAGTTCTAAAATTATCATTTATAAGGAAAAAAATCAAAACAATAATCATAGAACAAAATGAAAGAAAAGCACGATTTTGTAATGGACTTGACTGTGTATGTATAATTTTTTTACTTAGCACCATATGTACTTAATGTATTTAATTGTATTTAGATTAATATACCGTATGAAGGCCGTCGTGGCGCAGAGGCATAGCTTCTGCCTGTAAACGCGTCGGTTTGTGGGTTCGATTCCCACTTTGAGAGAATGAATGATTTTCATTTTCTTCGCTCTGGTAACAAGGCAAAAAACGCAGCGTTTAATTTCCGCAATGCTTCGAAAGAGCGTTAAGTGGGAAACGAAGTGTCATAACACTAGATTCCTACGGTTTCCTCTGCCTACCCTGACATGTGCGGGATACAGCGTAAAACTAACTTAATTTATTTTTTAAAATTATATAAAATATCAAATCCCTTATAACAATAGTTTAAAGAAGAACTACCTTCTTCTTACATAAGATTGGTTCAAATCCTGCTGCATCTATCATAAATACATATTTCACTTATTTAGCACTTATTATTTAACACTATTGGAATCATTGCAAATACTTCATTGAATTTTCCCCACCAAATCTAGAAAATACAAACGTAGATATACATAAATTCTAAATATACATATATATATATATATATATATATATATATATATATATATATATATATATATATATATATATATATATATATATATATATATATATATATATATATATATATATATATATATATATATATATATATATATATATATATATATATATATATATATAATATATATATATATATATATATATATATATATATATATATATATATATATATATATATATATATATAGTAGAATAAAGTATATAGGATGAATTCCATAAATAAATACATTAAGAAATCAATAGAGAAAATAACCGAAATGGCAATCGGCTAGGACCGTATCTTTGTAACAGACAAAAGTAAAAGCCTCGATGAATAATACAGGAGCACTTAACACCTTCAAGAAAACGTGTCACGAAAATTTTAATGAAATGCCAGTTTCTTAAGATCTGAATATATTTTTGAGGTGAATGTTAGAATCGGGACAATCATTTAGGAATATTTTTATATTAATATATATATTTGTCTGTATATAAATGTATGAAATGATTTTAATCCCGCTACATTAAAATTTGTACACAAAAAATATTTAATAAATCGCATTTTCTCTTGCAAAATGATCATTCAGCTGTAATTTTTGAGAGAAATTTGTAAATCGTATATAGCCTATTGATAGATGAACTCTCGGATAAAAAAATAAATTTCAATTGAAACCATTTGTACTGGAGATAATTAAATGAAATTGACATCGGAGTTGCTTGGAAATAAAAAAAAAACATATTTAAAAGAGCATATTTTCTTTTTATAAATTCCCATTGGTGTGATAAAATTTAATATATATATATTACTATATACATATAGTAAATAAGCTTTATGATTTAAGCTCAATATTTATGCTTTCTAATCCGCATACTCATTTTATAATACGTTGAAAAGTTTAATTCGTGCCCCCACGTTCACACTTCGGCTTTGTCGACTGTTTGCTGTACAGAATAATACAATGATCAAGTATACTACTAGATGAATCAGGTGACTGGTCAAAAGTCGATATATTTTGTTTTTACTAATTATTATTATTAAATTTCTATAATATGTTAGGTGTTAAATTCTAAATACTCCTAAATACACAATGTATGAGGAAATAAGAAAATGTGTTATATATGTACTAATGAAAATATTCAAAGAAAAAATTGATCTGATTATAGAATAATAAATATTTTTTTCTTACTACAATTCTCACTTCCACCTTATTTAGCACTTAGTCTAACAGAACGAGAAAATAAAAATATTGTATCATCGTTAAAATAAAATAAGCCTTTATTGCTGTAACTTATATAACATGCATCATTAAATTGTAAGTATATAAAGTAAGTATGTAAAATATTTCAAGTTGTGTTAGTTGTATTATTAACTATTTTTCCTTTTACAGCTTGTCCTTCGACAAAGGCCTCCTCTAAAGCTTTCCATTTCGTTCTTTGTTTTGCAACACTTGTCCATTGCGGGCCAGCAACTTTTTTGATATCATCTTCCCAGCGTTTATATATCATCTTTAATGAGCATCGAACCCATAACTGTCGCATTTAAACCCTCTCACTGTGCCACTACAGTCTCCAAGTCCCCAATCGTATTTATCTCATGTAAAATATTCTTCAAAATTAGTCTCTTCTAAGTTATTTAAATCAAAAGTCAGTAGAATTTATCGTCAAAACTTGGTGTTATTTATGTTCGACAATAAGTCAGGGCGTTGCCCCAAAAGTTTTCAAAGCGTACTTCATTATTTCGTACGTTTGTATTTAATTTAGTAGGTATTTCTAATTCTACCTCGATTCTTGTACCTGAAGTATTTTTACAAATAACGATTGGCACCTACATTGTTTATTTCCTTACCTTAAAAAACTTAATCTTAAATTAATTTAAATTAAACTTTTGCTAAGAGTAAAACAATTATATATATATATATATGTATGTATAGCGACCTGTTTAAGTAAACCGAGTTGCGTTCGTTTCGGTATATTAAGTCAAATTGTATATATATATATATATATATATATATATATATATATATATATATATATATATATATATATATATATATATATATATATATATATATTACAGTATATACGAGTATAAAAGTAGCCTTAGTTAGTCATTATTACATCAGCTACCTGTCAGTTAATGTCCCGTCCCAAAAAATCCACTTTCAAAAATATTACTGGAATGTTGTTCTGAAGGCAATGAAAAGGAACAGGCAATTTTTTTGTACCTAAAATGATTAAAAAATAAATTATATTTGTTTTGACTATTATATATTATTCTCTAATCTGGTCAAATTTCGCTCAATCGTATGTTAGTTGTAACGTACTTGAGCTACATATATATATATATATATATATATATATATATATATATATATATATATATATATATATATATATATATATATATATATATATATATATAAACAGCTTCATAATTGTAATATCCACAAAATCACGAGCCCGGCAATGAGTAAGCATCGTAATTAGTGTCCGTATCGCTTTGACGTCGTCGCCCGACCCGCACGCCACGCCATACACCGGCTTTGATCATTGCAGCGGGGAACAATCAGTCCTGTACAAACGAATTTTAGAATTTCCACGTAAAAATCTAACAAAAGGTAGTAAAGATATACATGTGTTTTATTTATATAAATTTTGAAATATTTTTGTTTCGCAATTTTAACGTGTGTCACCTATCTATAAAATTGGCTCGACCCGAGTTTTTTTTAGGTCCGATTGGATAATATTATATTTTTCATATTATTTAAATTTTAAATTTTACCCATTGTAATTGTGTTTTGATCGTCATCATCGTGTCACAGTGGGTCGGCTAACTGTAAATGTAATGCTTGTGGGACCAATCCCTACTTGGAGGAATTATTTTTATTTTTTCATTCAAGAGACAAAACGCGGCGTTACGTTCCACCACTTGATATGAAATCTAGGCAGAAAGTGGAACACAATGTATATTATCACTAGGCTATTTCTGCCTACCCTGCCAAATTTTACGATTTCATGGCGTACCTGAAAGCACAATATTCTTTATCCCACAAAAACAGACAAAATTAAAATTTCTGTGACGAGGAAATTTTCTAAGCATAAAAATACCAAATGATGATACCTATCGTATGAACACTTCCAAACACGCGCTACACGTTGTATTTTAAATGTTAAAAGCAATTCCAGTTCTAGCATAATTTAAATTCGCTAAAGTTTCAGTCAGTTTCAGAATTCATTTCATCTAGTCTTATCTCCATTATCGTTTCTATTCATTAAACTAAAAACAAATTTTCCATTTGCCAACAAAGAAGCTTTTAGATATTCAAGATGTATAAGAAAGAAATTTTAAATTACAAAGACTTTGTTAGTTTCTTTTTAAATATTGAAACTATTGTCATTATAGAAAAAAATAAATCTTAGAATTGCAAAGTTTATTGGCTGCCATATATAAGATTGTTGAACTATAATAAAATTATAAAAAATATTATTTCTAGACTAGTCATCACATTTATTATATTTTTTGGTAGTTTCACGCTATATCCCCATCATACAGCTGTCGTCAACCTACTCGATGTCCTCCGAGAGAGCTTTTTACGTGATTTTCCTCACTGTGTTGTCGAAGATCAATTAAGGTCCCAACGTCTCTAACCATTTACTTTTATATCATATTTTTTTATTAGCCTTTAACTAGACGGCAAGGTCGGCAAGAATAAAAATACTAGATTAAAATTTTTGATCTTTCAAGTAAAGCCCGTAATGAGTTTTGAATTCTATATAAAGAGTACATATAAACATCATCACAATCATCATGACACAATTGATAACACGAAACTCTACTTTGTGACTAGAACATTATGATAAGCAAATGCCGGATAATTGTCATTGTATTGAAATAAATGGATGTCACATGTATATATATATATATATATATATATATATATATATATATATATATATATATATATATATATATATATATATATATATATATATATATATATATATATATATATATATATATATATATATATATATAGATTTTGAAACCACCCCTTTACCACTTTCCTGAAAATCACAAAAAAATGTATTACTAAAAGCTTTTCTCACACATTCACATTATGAACACACTGTATCAACCTAGCAAAACTTAAAGCCATCTGAACTACAAAGCAGTAACTGACCGCTATTTAAGTTGTTGTAATTGCTAAGCTAGCTAATTACCGCGATTGTCAGATTAAACAATGTTCGCGAAACTTTCTGCACAGCTTTGTTTTCGCTATGAGCTTTCATAGCTTTTTTTCAAAATACCTTTACGTTATTATAATTTTATTTAACAAGCGTATATTTAATATTTTTGTAGAAAATTGTTATTGCTGTTTTGATTAAAGTTTGTTTCTTCAATGAAAATAGAATTATTGATGTAAGTTTATAACAGTAGTGTTAATAATTTACAATTTATATGGTGATAGGATTTATTCTCTTAATCAGCAAAAACCTTAAAGATGTCATCAAGGCACAATGAGATACTGGACAGTGTTTGACTGTAAGTGCGGTGTTGAATTCTGCGAAGAATGGAGCGTCTTAACACTAAACTACCTTGCTATTCGGGACAAAGGGTAAAGCTGTAACAAAAGACTTTCTGAATATTCTAATGGCTGATTACAAAGTTTCTCTCTAAGCTTACCTTGCAAAATATGATGAGACGTTCAAACAAAACCCTAACAAAACGCTAATATTATAAAAGCACAAACTACAATTTTATATATTAAACATGAAAAATTGTCAAAAATAAAATTTGTATGGAGAAATCTACACGTAAATCTGCTATCACAATGTGATCACATAAATATTTATAGATATTTCGTAGTTTCAAATTCAAGCCCGGCCAAAAATGTTGCGAAAATATAAAAAATTCACAGCAAATGCAAGCGACAATTATCAAGGGTATTCCCCGGGAGTTCCGGTTTAAATTGTGGCCGGCATTAGTTTCCAAACTCCGTCCGTTGGACAAATTCACTCCAACATTTTGTATGCGGCACTTCTGACATTGATATTCGCGATTTGTATAAAATATACATTTCATTTGAAATTGTTGTAACTTATTTTTATGTATGCGGTTGTCCGGTATGTCGAGGAAACTTATGTCTCTTCTATATAGGTATTAGAGTAAGATATATAAAGAGTTATGTTTACATATGTACATATACATATATAAATCTCCTCCGTTGCTAAGTGACGGACAGACAATGCAGCGTCAAATTTCGGGTCGTGGAAACCTAAAATTTGGCGTTAGTTCCTTGAGAAGTGTAGATGGGCATTTAGAGACGATTGCCCAAAATACCAACGGGAAGCATGGGCTTTTGCATTTTATAGCGATCTACAACTCGTTATAATATAAGAAAGTCACTTTATAATTTTAGTGATTCACAAAAATAATTGATAGCACAACAAAATACAGAGAAATTATTTTTATCATATATATGTATGTACATACATTGTTTCCTTACTAAACCACCGGCTAATATGATCCTAACTTCATTCGGTCACAATACGACTCTTTCGCTCTACAATCGCGGTAATTATGCAACTTTGCAAATAACTGCAAGCAATTTAAACAGCGAGCGGTCACTTGCAGAATGGCTGAAGTTAAAATGTCATAGTAGTGACTTATATGAGTGGAGTTGCCCGTTATTTTGTACCGGTTTAAAACTTTTTATTATGCTTATATAAAACTAGCTGAGCTTTTGGCTCACAGTTCGTTCATATTTTTAGATTCTTATCGATGATTTAAAAATTAATAATTATTTAGTATTGTCTCTAATTAATAGTTTACAATTCAAATTCAATTCAATTCATTTTCTACTTGCTGCCCAATTTTTGCTTGGCATTTAGTTGCGTAACTCAACGCTGCGTTTTGTTTTGCTTTACTCCTATTGAATACAATATCAGATTACACATAATACCTTACATCTCTTTACTTAGACTTAATCTGTTCGCCTAAATCAGTAAGCATCACACTTTGTAAGTATCAACGTAAGCCCATACACGTGTACAGATTATTCCACTTCAAGCTCCCCTTTGAATTATTAAGTTTTTAATTATACTTTAGAAGATCAGAAATTTAACATAAGATCGAAAACAAATGGTTGCCAATAATGTGGTTTTTATTATTCAGATAAAACTTCTTCTTGCAATAGTATTAAGTTAGTGGACCTGACTGACACATTGACTTCTTTGTCATGTCAGAGCAGAGATCAGATCAAATCAATCAATCTTGTTCATCTTGATCATAATAATGTTACTTAAAATATTAATTATACATATGTAAAAGTATTGTAGAATACGTAGTTGTATATATAGTGATTTTTGTTGCCAATTTTAGACAATTTATGTTTGTGATTTCAAAATAAATGTGTTCAAAATAAATGTGTTTTTTTTAAATGTATATTGTTACCATATATCTTTATACATATCCCTAGAGGGGTAGTCAGAGAGAACGGAGCGCCAAACGCTGCGGTCCCTGCATACCTCTTTCGCCTCGTCCACCGTCCACCGTCCACCTCTTGTATGAAGATGGCTGATGCTATCCGCGAAGATTTGAGGAACCCCCCTCATTCTTTTTACGTGACCTTCCTCCAGTATCTTCGACACTGGGTTTTCGAAGGCCAACCGAGTTCTACCCTTACCTCTCTTACCACTCACTTTTGCTTCATATATATTTTTACCGTTCTTTCATCACTCATTCTTTCGACGTGCCCAAACCACCTGCTAACGTGCTTATATATATATATATATATATATATATATATATATATATATATATATATATATATATATATATATATATATATATATATATATATATATATATATATATATATATATATATATATATATATATATATATATATATATATATATATATATAATATATATATATATATATATATATATATATATATATATATATATATTATATATATATATATATATATATATATATATATATATATATATATAATATATATATATATATATATATATATATATATATATATATATATATATATATATATATATATATATATATATATATATATATATATATATATATATGTATATATATATATATATATATATATATATATATATATATATATATATAGTATATATGTATATGTATATATATATATATATATATATATATATATATATATATATATATATATATATATATATATATATATATATTTATATATATATATATATATATATATATATATATATATATATATATATATATATATATATATATAGGCACGTTATAGCACATTATATGTGCTATAACGTGCTATTATTCATTCTTACTGTCACATCCTCGCTGGTACCATTTTGTGTATCTCTTAATTGAGAATTGAGTCAGTTAAGCCGACTCGGCATATCCTCTTAATAGATCGCATCTCCACAGTATTCAGTTTCGCTGGCATATAACAGCATCGGCACCAGAACTGTATTTTGTACGGTCAGACATGCAACTACACTGACGTTTCACCGTCTCAACAATGCAGGTATAGCACCGTCCATCCTGTTACCGGCAGCAATACTTCCACATCCATTTCGTATCTTACATCTCTACTTAACAACCTTCCCAAGTATACTCCTACTCATTGTCATTACCAGGTATACTCATTCATTATTTTCACACCCGTCTTTAAGAATGGTGACCAATGCTTGCAACTCACATTCTAATAATACCATAAGCACTGCATCATGCAATTTACCTTAAAATCACCTACTTTCACTCCCGTGCTACTTTAAAATCACTGGAATATAGTGGGTAGTGCTTATGGTAAGTTGTGGACCTGAATCACGTTTATCGGGCGCAAGTATCTTTCATTCAGATAAAATATAGCATATAAAATGATAAATTTTATTCATATACATACATTTTTCATTTTTATGTACAATACAAGCATATTATATAAGAGCAAATCTGAAAACATCGATCAAGCGGACGAAGCTGTATGCGGGTCATTAATGATAAATAATTCAATATAAAAAGCTGTGGATAGTGTAGCTGCATCTAAAAATCTCGTTCGGATTTTGGTTAAGTTTAAAATCTAAATAATGTAATAAATATATATATATATATATATATATATATATATATATATATATATATATATATATATATATATATATATATATATATATATATATATATCTCGGTTCGAAAATCGAGAGTTCCCGGTTAATATCAACTGGTAGAACAACTAATAAGGTTATAAGTATTCTTAAATGTAAGTAAGCTTAAAGTTACAGGCATTTGCTTCAATTTTGTTTGTACTACTAATATAAAACAATTAACGTAGAGGGATTTGAACCCACGCCTCTTCGATACCATCCAAGCACTCTAACTGCTAAGCCATACGTTCTCATTAAGCTTCGTGCGCCGAAATTCTTATATGTGCCACAACTTATTTAAGTGGTTGGCTTTTTTTTATTTTATGGGACAGACAAGGCAAATGCAAAACCGTAGAGAGAATTTTACAAATTTTCGCTGCCCAAAGATTATTTTTCAAAAAAGTATTTTGCTTTCCCTTATGTGGAATAACACTTCGTAATAACGTTTGTAATCATTTTTTACTGCCATACTAAAGATCCTCTATAGCTTTTACGCTGCAAATTTTATCCAAATTACTGCAAAAACAAAGTATAAAACGACGTTCATTTTAATTGAGTTGACTTAGAAGTTTTGTCTCTGCTCTATGAGTCTACATATTTAACGTTAATTTCACTTTGTTACCTCCGCGCGTTTTTGAAAAAAAGTGTCTGGACAGACAGACAACAAAATGGTGAAATAAATGTAACGTGGTTTTTCTTTCGAAGCACGGAACCCCAGATATTTAAATGATTGTGGAATTTACACGTGCCACTATAGAACGTAAAAAGAAGCCTTAAAGAGCAGAAAAATAATACTCAATCCATATATTTTATATATAAAACTTTTGCGAAAGCTCTTAATAAATAAAGCCTCTCTTCTAAGATATAGTTTTCCTATTGATATGGATTCGTTAATACTCAATTTGAAACTAAGTGCTTTCTTAAATAGTAAATATGAACTTGGGCAAAAGGTATCTTGTGACAGATCTCTTCATTGATGTGTAACTTTTTTTTACTTTATATATTAAGAACACTGTTTCAAGTAAGTATCAAAATAACGCATTGTAATATGAAATGTGAATCTGCTATTTATAGCTGGTAAAGAATGATTTGTTTTTATTTTTTCTATTATATAGAAAATGTTCACTGACGTAAGCTTCTCCAGTGGCACTCAACAGAAGCTTTCATCAGTTTTTAGTGAGGGAGATAGAGGAAAGACAGTTAATCAATTTTGTATTGAATATAATAATTGCTTAGAGTGGGAATCGAACTAGCAACCTTCGAGTTATATATATGTATATATATATATATATATATATATATATATATATATATATATATATATATATATATATATATATATATATATATATATATATATATATATATATCGCTATGACGATTCAGATGAAACAAAACAAAGTAAAATAAGTTAATTGCCCGCGGCTATTTCATATCCTGACTGAAGATCCTAACCTAATATACCATACAAAGGGATAGAGGCCATGCCCATTTCCTTTTTAATTTCCTCTAGCTTGAAATTGTTTTATGTGTTGTACTGTGTAGGAAATATTTTATGTTTATCCATAACTACTTCGTGCCCGCAACTTTGCTCGCGTACACTTTGTGACTTTCTAATCTCGTAGAGTTTCACATGCGATGTTTCAGATTATTGAGAACTACTTAGAAAAGTTATTTATTTATTTTTCCATCGAGTTGAGATATTTCGTGTTAAGGGGCGGATCCTTACCTCCTCCAATTCTTCTTCCTCTTTTTTTATTAAATAAAATGAAAAATAAGAGAAACTTGATATCTTTGTCAGGAAATCGGAAACGAGAAAATATGCTCTTACGTGTGTTATTGTTAAGACTGTTTTAACTTATTATAATTGAATCTCGAACTTATGGGATAACTTCATAGAATTTTTACGCATTAAGTACATACTTAAGTTTTTCTGTAGTGTATAGTTAGTTAGGGAACCTAGTGTTAAAATATTCACAACAGCCAAAATAGCTTTGAATTAATTCAATTTTATACTTGTACTTATTTAATTTTATACTCCATATAGTAAAAATATTGTATTAGCACCATCTACAATATTTTTAAGGAACTACTACGAGTACTATCACATACAAGGCTTTCTAAGCGACAAAGCTAACCGTTCAAAGTAATATAACTTTAGCTTACTAGATGGCGTTGTAGTATGATATAAAAAAAATCTCTCCATATTTGTTGACTTTAAAATATAAATGTATATAATATTATATTTTAAAGTCAACAATTATGTATGTATATATATATATATATATATATATATATATATATATATATATATATATATATATATATATATATATATATATATATATATATATATATATATATATATATATATATATATATATATATATATATACATATATATATATATATATATATATATATATATATATATATATATATATATATATATATATATATATATATATATATATATATATATATATATGTATATATATAAGTATAAGTAAAAATGTATAAATACTAAATAAATGATCATAAAATAACATATTTTTTATACATATTTATAAACTATCCATTTATTTATTAAAATAAATTAATATTATCGTGTCAAGGTAAAAAATACAAGAAAAGTAATGTTATACATAGTTGAAAGAGATAGTAATACGAAGCTATTAATGTAGTTTCTTCTGAAGGAATGTATGAAGTCAGAAACGTCTAATTTTATACCAATACTTTCTCAAGTTTCCGTGTATATATAGTATTTGTATCTATGGAAGAAAAGCTTTATTTTATGTAAATGCTATACATATTGGTGTAACATAAAATATAAATTGAATTTAAATGTATTTCTAAAAGCTCTTCTCTATTCTCTGTATGAACAAAAAGTAGACCAAGAGGCGTGTGTTCAAATTATTCTTTATTAAAAAAATACGTAAATAAAAAAATTTAATTCATTGAGATTGGATCATCGAAAAAAATAATTAAATATACTTTCTTTTGTTTCAGATAACGAACGAACGAACAATTCCATACACATGTAGTCAAAAAAGAGTTCCTATAGCGTAATTTAGTAAAATGTACAATTCTAATGAATTCCTGCACAGTGCAGGTGTGAGCCGACACATGCAGGCCACTGGAGAAACCCCCCAAAAGACCAGCATGAAGAGACGATCTTGTGAAGTACCGCTTGGCGACATTTCATCTAACAATTTCAAAGTATCTTTAGGAGATATTACAAATGATGGACCGAACTACGACTGCCGATCACTACGGTCTATTAAGTCCGAGGATACCAGATCTCTGCGATACTACAGGCCTATAGATAGTAGGAGTGTGAAGAATTTTCGGTCTTCTCTTGCTGACATATCCACATGTTCCTTATCAAGGCCGCCCAGCTATGACCAGCTTTCTAGAAGATCCATAGTGGATGGTCCAGAAGGAAATGGAATTACGTCAAGCATTGAAGGGGTTCTGTGGTCAGATGAAGAAGAGAACGAGTATTTCTATCATGAGAATATTACTTCTGCTTGGAATCAAGGTTAGTAATATGATATGTAACCTATAACGGCAATTGCGGGTTGATATTTTTCAGGGGAATAATAAAATATATTAAAGTACAGAAAATTGTATAACGTTCTTCCATTAAGCATTGTTCTACTTCTTCGGTTCCAGTAAGCGTTTAAGCATTTTGTACACATTTTACGTTACATTAGGGCAAAGCAAAGAGCTCCTGCAAAAAGTGGCATAAACTAAAATAATATTTTCAAGCAAATATTTGTTTCATCAGACTAATGGATAAGCTGACAGATAAACAAAAAAATTAAGGACTTAAAGGCAATTGTGCATACAAATATTTAAAGAATGACATTAACATACAGACAGATCGACCTTATATGTAAATATTTAAATTTTTCCAATTTGAAAAATATTAAATTTATAAAATATTCATAAAATATTTCATTTTTATTATGAATAGTGTGAAAGCTATTTTCATTACAACCAGCTAAAACTACTGGCCCATCAAATTCCACAACAGCGGATTTATTATGTAAATCAATATAATCTCCTTCCCACGTAAGAATCGAGTTGGCCGTTAGTTATTGATTTATAAAGGTTTTAAATAGATTCTAAAATAAGACACACTTTTTGTTTCTTAAACAGGTGTTTTATCTTGTTTTTGCAAAAATTAGTAGGATTGATCTCAATTGATAAATAATAAATAACTTATTTATGTGTTACCGTGGAACAGTAGTATTAATTTTAAAAACGATATCTACGTATAGTATAGTATCTAGTATATTAATTGTAGGCATAACTCAGACATTAAGATGTAATCGTTCAAGAAAATGTTCTTAGACATCGTTATTCAACAAATGACAGTATAAATAAAATGTAATTGCTATATTATACCTTACTTTGTCACTAAACCACTATCCATTGAGAATTTGGGATAAAAAGTTAGGCTACGCGAAAACCAAGCATCGTCAAGTCATTAGTCACATTCCTCACTTTCCGCCAAATTTTCGAGATATTTCGTGCTGAGACGCCACGCTTGGTCTTTTAACTACAGCGATCAAATGAAAATAATTAATTTCTATGAGTGGGAATCAAACCTACAATCGTCGTTTATATGAATATAGATTAACAGCCTATAAATGAATAGAGAGGATCAACAGTCTCATATTTTTCATTTATGCTACGAATGGATTATTTTTATTTACAACTTAAAATAGGTAAATATAGGTAAAAGCTAAAAAAATAACTTCAAATTTATTTATAGGTAAGGTTAAGACATTATTTATGAAAAACATCATTTATCGATTAAGCAAATGTATACGGTAGCTCTGTTATCAGCTGTTTCGTATAAATCTTATACTTTACAAGTTAACCATCGATGTGTTAAGATCATTAATAAAATTAATGATGTACATATTTTATGGTCACGGTCACGTTACTTTCTAATTTCTCTATATAATATGTTAAAAAAACAAACACTGTCATTCTAAAATAAAGAAGTTTCAGATTGTATACACTGATTGTCCCTTATATGTACATACACACTGATTGTCCTTTCTATGTAAAAACACTAACTAGATTATATTATAAGCTAAAATTCATGTAAATTTTTTTATGTATAAAACTCTCTCTTTGCGAACTCCTCCTCTGTGCTTTCTCCATACAACGTGGTATTAGCGAAGTGAATTTCCCCATATCTAAAAAAAATAAAAATTCAGTGGATTTTTATTCGATAAAGTCCGACGAAAAATGGAAAACGTTTATTTTAATTTTATATATAATGATATAAACGTTAGCAAAATTCTTCAAATTTAGAATTCTATACCAATGCTATGGCGCTGTACATCTAATTATTGGATTTCATACCTTTGCCAAATATTCACGTTCCCTTGAGACATAGTGTACTTCAATTAAATTTATACGCGCAAAAACTGTCAAACGATGGCCCTACCACGACAACGGATGGGACAGTTAGTATGACGGGTTGGGTCATTGACACACATTTGAAAAATCTACCCAAACGTAGTTCCAAACTGCAACTCTGAAACTTTATAAAAATAAATAAATAAAACCAACACAAAAATGAAAATGACTTATAATTTGTTTTTAGCACTTATTTCATTATTTATTTGGAGCTTTTTATTTGGAGTTTTTTTTCATATTATTTTGAGTACTCTTTTACTTAGTACTGAGTTCCACTTTTGTTTCTGCTTAGTGAAAATAGAGAAGTATTGAAATGTCTTATAGTAAATTAAGTTCAAGAAAGTGGGGAACGGAGTGTCTTAACACTAGGTTACTACGGTTCCCTCTGCCTATCCTGCCATGTGCGGGATACAGCGTGAAGCTAAATAAATATATTATAGCTAAAATACTAGCTAATGTCATAATCACATTTCGGCAACGTATATTATATTCTATAACGTTATATGAAGAATAAGCGAAAGAAGTTACGTAGTATAAAATCATTCATTAGACACTATTGAATTACATACAAAATATGAGTGATGAATCTACTACTACTAATCTACTTTTTATTTAAAATGGAAAAAGGTTTTACTGCAATAATAATATAAATCTAATGGTATACGCAATTAAGTGAGCTTACTTCGGAAGCATTTTGCATTCTTTATGTGAGACATCCTTTACAATGCAAGTATATTCATGCTTTAAATATTTAATCAATTTCCGGATGCAATATAGTAAACTTTTGGTGAGTTTTTTAAATATATTTTTACCGATTCTCTTCATCTATTTCGTAATTTTATATATATAAAATAAATTTTCGTTTGTTTATAGAAAAAAAAGTGTTGAAAACTGTACAGTGTATTTAATCGTTGTATTCATGACAAAATGTATATAAATTATTATCTGTAATAGAGTTTTTAATTAAATTTCTTCTAGTTTAGGTTTGTTTACATATTATATATATGTGGTTTTATAATCTATACTTTCTAATGGAACATTGAACAACATACATTTAATTCCTAGCGGTTAATCCAAAATAAATGCTAATTCATGATAAAAGCTATTTCAATACATTTTGTATTGAAATACTATCACCAATGATAGTTGTTTAGTTTATTTTGTTGTGTATTTAGCTTCACGCTGTATCACGTATATAGCAGGATAACTAGAGGGAACCTAATGTTGAAACACTCCGTTCTCCCACTTTCTGCACAATTTAAGACACATTACGTGCTTACTGACAGAGAGCGACAAAGAGCTCGTATATTATCAGAATATAATAACGCCTTCATAATATTCTGGAGAGTTATAATATATAGTATATATTATAATAATAATCATCTCTTATCTCTTTAATATGAAATATATTCGTTATTATTAATAAATAATTTTAAAGTATTTCATTTCTTATTGAACCTGCTATTAGATTAACAGTCGATATACATATTACAACATTTAAAAGCTCAAGCCCTACTCCACTTTACACTGGAGCTTTCAATACTTTCGAGAACTTACGTCATAATCAATACGTGCATACAACTGCAATTAAAATAAATCGCTTATTAATTACAATATTAATAATATTAATGGCACGAAAACATTGGTAGGTAAATGTTAAGAAATTTTGACTGAAACATAAATTTGATTGCTATTTACATTCGATACGTACATTCGTTAATTTGGATAAAATGTAAATGAGAGGCTTAATTTCGAAAAGTTTGTTAAGTTTGGGTTTGTTTTTTTAATATCTTTAAAAAGTTGTTTTAGTCAAAATAATACTATAATAATATCTCTTTCACTTGATGAAATAAAAAAAAACATGGTACAATATCTAAATAAACCAAGGAATCTATTGTATAATATAAAATAACTGTGAAATATAATCACTTTAGTAGAACAAAGCGCGGCGTTAATATCCGCCAATCAACGTGCAATGTCTAGAAAATTAAATAGCTGACATTAATAATTGACAATTATCGACGTTAAGTTAATAAGTAGCCGTGTTTCGTTCGTTCGTGTGTTCGTTTGTTTGTATATATATATATATATATATATATATATATATATATATATATATATATATATATATATATATATATATATATATATATATATATCCACTTACCGTCAGATTCTGTTCCACTGTACGGGGTATCACCAAGGCAGATGAGTTTCTATAGGATAATAAAATGAAGAAAACTAATAGGTACAACACCTGTTATCAACATATATCAAACGAAGCTATATAAGCGACCTAATTTTCTATTCATTTTCGTTTAGATTTCTATACTAGAACGGTTTTGATAAGATTTATATTCATAACAAGAATTTGATAGACTGGCCTGTTGAAAATATTAATTAAAATTGTTCAGTTGAAGTTATGTCATATCTTAAGCAAATTTTAACCCACAACTATTCCGATATTTAAGGAAATTTCTAGGAAGAATTTCTTGGTATATTCAAAGGAGTTTTAATGCCAAGCTCATTTCTACTACCTTGATATATTTGGAACAAAGAACTAAGCGATAAATTACTCATGCGAAGTTGCCATTTACGTTTTGTTATCAGTTTCACGTTATCTCGCTTAAGCTCCCTCTTTTTTTACTACACAGAGAGAACAGAGTATGAGGTCCGTTCTCTACTCTCCGCTTCAAAAAGCGACATGTTGATTGGTAAATTAAAATAATAAAAACATATCTTTTTTCCCTCGAGTAGGAATCGCATCCATACTTATCGTATGTATAGTCTCAGACGCTGTCCCACTGCAACGATGGCCAATAGACTATTACTGCTAGAGATAGATATAAGTGAATAGTCTAATATAGTTTTAAGAATGTTGGCTGATGGTACTGCTGACCTTATTTCATTATCTCTAAGTTATTTTAATATTATACCTAAATCAAATTACAGATATGATATTCTTTACTTTTTTCAGATATTTTTTACCTCTTGTTGTATCCTGCATATAACCGGGTATAGTAGCAGGTAGAACGAACATAGTGTTGAGACTGACTTGACGTGACTTTTGTCTTATTACTAGAGCGAGAAGCATGAAAATAGTTTATTGACCCAGTTGGGAATCGAACCCACAACCGTCGCGCATAATTCAATCTCTCTGGATTTTGTTGGGATTTATACATAGAGTATGTCTCAGTTCTTAGCCTAGTTAATCACCTGATGGCAAGAAATGAATAGCTAGTTATGTGGAAAGACAAAACAAATGGTAAGGTACTCATTATATAAACTTATATTTTTATTTAGCTTCACGCTGTATCCCGCACATAGCAGAGTAGGCACAGGGATCTGTAGGTTGAAGGAACCTAGCGTTAAGATACTCCACTTTCCGCCATCGAGGCATTGCGTGTTAAGTGGCGAAACTCAACGCCGCGCTTTACATTGTTGCCAGAGCGAAGAAAATTGAAAGCAAGCATTCTCCCCGAGTAGGAATTCAACCCACAAACCGTCGCGTTTACAGGCAGACACTGTGCCTCTGCGCCACGACGGTCCTCAGATAAGCTTAAATCGAAAAATTTCTTATCGTAGCACTTCGTGACATGCTAATATTTCCCCAAATGATAATCGAATCCACATCCATCGCTAGTACAATCAGAAGTTTAGCAACTTCGTTATAACGTACATACTATATTTAATTTCAATTTTATAGTCCCATACTAAGAATTACGAAAATTAAAAAAACAACACAAATTACAGCACTCGGTATCTTTTAATCTTTTATTACTGTAGCTTTATTAAGTAAAAGCGATCCAAAGTAAATTTCAGTGTTTAACTCACCTTAATTGAATGCTTCAATACGAATGTATTATTTTGCTTTATGGTCAATGTGAAATCTTTGTAGAATTATTAAAAAAAACGGGTTGTAGGACGCAATTTCATTTGTGTGGATTATGAAACGTGAAATCTCGGATTTCCCCGATCCCATTGGGATTTTGGGATAACCACTCCTGGTACTTCCTTAGACTTCCCAAGGACTCTAGCATGCCAAATTTTAAGTTTCTACGGGGCGGCCTTTTGGCGTTTGTTCTCTTATCTGTTTGCTCATGGTTAATGCGCTTGACATATGTACGTAAAACGGTCATCAGTCCAATGATATATATATATATATATATAGATATATATATATATATATATAGAGTATATATATATATATAGTATATATATATATATATATATATATATATATATATATATAGTATATATATATGTATTATATATATATATATATATATATATATATATATATTATATATATATATATATATATATATATATATTTATATATATATATATATATTGTACATTATATAGTTATAAGTGAAAAGAACCAATGGTTACAATGTAGCGTAACAATTTCCAATAAATTTCACTACATTGTAGAGTTGCAACTGGATATATTTACATTTTACACTGACTGCACGACATGTTTAGTAATAAAATTTCTGTATGAATCACCTTATAATTTTATAATTATAATTAAATTACATTAAATATAAATCTTATAATTTTGTGTTATTTAATTGATAAATTGAGGATTTTATTAACATCTGCCCAAATTGAGTTTAAAAAGAAACTTAGATACGCATTTCTTTATTATTTTTTATTATTTGTAAATTATAATTTATTTTTAATTATAATACCTCAGGTATTATATTATAAGAAGATGAAGAAATAAGTCACTTTATTCCACATTTAGATACATTACTTATTTTTTTGGTATTTTTAACTCAAATTCCATATTCAAATTACGAAAAAAATATATATGCAAACTCTATAACATACAATTAATTAAATATATATTATATATTATAACAATTTCCTCTTCACATAACTAAGAGACAATGTTTCAGCTGTCCTTACTCCAGTCTAACTCGTTATAACGCGTCCGCTAACAAGTGTATTTATCTGCCAGGTGGTAAGCCATCGCCAATCACTGTGCCAATTAGATTCCTTGAACGATTGCTACCGTTCTGAATCGATGGATTTACGATTCGAATTAAATCTTGACCGGGAAGACGCTTTCTGTTCTAAATGTGAAAATGTTCTAAATATTAAAAAAAAACACATACAGTGTTTTTTTAAATGTTCTTACATCAAGGTAGGCATAGAGTAGGTGCGTCACACTTTGCCTTTTTTCAAAGTGATTTAATTAAAATAGACTTAAAAAAGGAAGAAGTTCTCAATTTGTAAAGCATTTTATTTAAAACTAATGACAATAAACCAATGTTATATATATATATATATATATATATATTATATATATATATATATATATATATATATATATATATATATATATATACTATTCTAGAATTTCCTGCTTTTTAATTTTTGGAGATCTGTTTGCCAATCGGCAAAGGCCTCCTCCAACCGGTTTCCATCCTATTCTGTTTTTAGCCACTCTGTCCAGGTCGCTTCCGCCACTTGCTTGATGTCATCATCCCACCTCTTTTGTGGTCTGCCTCTCTTCCTTTTCCCTTCTCTGGGGTACCATCTGGTCACAATTTGGCTCCATTTATCATGTCCTCTTACCATATGCCCTGCCCATCTCTATTTCAGTCTTTTTATTTTAGATATAATGTTTTTTATTTTTGTTTTACCTCTTATGACATTGTTTTAATTTTGTCAGTCTTTTTCACATTTAGCATACTCCTTTCCATTGCTCGATGACATACTGCAAGCTTGTTTGTGATTTCCTGTGTTAGTACCCATGATTGGCAGCCATATATAAAAACAGGTAGTACACATGTATTAAATAATTTGCTCTGTATGTTTATGTGTAGTTGTTTGTCTTTCATAGCCTCTTTTAAGTCCTAGTATCTCTTCCAGCCGTTATTGATTCTTCTTTCTACTTCTCTGCACATAGGTTCTCGTTGGGTTATGAGCTGCCCCAAATATATGTAATCGCCGAATAGCTAATTTCTGTTTTTTGTAGTTTAATAATTTTCTTGTCTCCGTTTGTCATCACTCTCGTTTTATCGGGGTTAAGTTTTAGTCCCACGTTCTGGCTTTCGATATTAAATTCTTTTATCATTCAACTTAAGTCTTCCGATGTTTTGGAGAACAGCACAATATCATTTGCAAATCTTAGATGCGTTAACGCTGCACCATCCACATTGATTCCCAGATTGGTCCAATTGAGTTTTCTGAATATTGACTCTAGCACCGCTGAAAATAATTTTGGAGACAAGGGGTCTTCCTGTCTAACGCCTTTCTGAATTCTTATTGGCGCACTTGTCTTCTCCTGTTGGATTCTCGCTGTACTATGGCTGTAACTTTTTTTAATAAACGTATGTATTTGTGTTCTATTCCTTGTTCTTTTCTTGTCTCTTTTCTTGTTCTCTTCTTTCTACATGAATATGGTCAATCACCGAGTAACCTTTTCGGAATCCCGCTTGTTTTTAGCAAAAATGTTATAAACGTTGACATGATAGGGCCATAGTTTCCAATGTCATGTTTATCCCTTTTTTGTATTGCAGGATAATATTTGAATGTGTCCATTGTTTTGGAATGATCTCAGTGTTTCTAACATCGTTAAACATATCTGTAAGTACAGTATATATATATCTTCTGCTCCTGCTTAGCATTATCCCGGCCTATGCCAGGGTCTGCTTTCCTACTTAATCTACTCCACTTTGCACGGTCTTGGCATCCTCAGTGGTTAGTCCATTGGCTCTCATGTCCTGCGTCGCGACGTCTAGCCATCGCTTCCTTGGTCGTCGGGGGGTCTTACTCCAGGGACAGGACATATCAAGGCATTTTCTTCCGACGTAGTTCTTAGGCCGGCGCAAAACGTGGCCATACCATCTTAGACGACGCTCTTGGAGCTTATTCGCTACATCACGGACCCCAAGACTACCTCGAATGAATGTGTTACGTATGGCGGTCAGCCCGAGTAACGCCACACATCCACCTCAGCATCTTCATCTCCGTTACGTGAAGCTCTTGCTCTTGTATATATCATGCTCTTGTATATCATGCTCTTGTATATCAGCCCCTTGAGTTTGGGCGGTATTCTGCGATCGCAGACCACACCAGTGACCTCCCGCCATTTGGCCCAAGCAGCGCTAACCCGGGCGTGGACATCGTAGTCGATTCCTCCGGACTCGTGCATAATGGATCCAATATACCTGAACTTCTCCGATTTAACGGCTGGCTCAGGCCCGATGTGGATGGTGCTCGAGTCTGGGTTCCCGCAAGCCATGTACTCGGTCTTTGACACATTCAGTTTAAGACCACCGTTCTCAAGCGCACCCTTCCAGGCATATATTATATATATATATATATATATATATATATATATATATATATATATATATATATATATATATATATATATTATATATATATATATATATATATATATATATATTATATATATATATATATATATATATTTTACCGCGTTATGGAAAAAAATCTATAAAAAACATAAACATACGGACTCTTAATTTAGAAAATTAAGTGATTACAAAAAAATATATCATGCCTTCATTCATGATTTATTTAACGTATATCTTTTATTAAACTATTCATGTGTAATTCCTTAAAACAATTATAATAATGAATATTTTTCAATTAACATACATATGTGTCAAATTATAGTTTCTCAGACTTACACCACTTTCAAAATAAACAGTTTATAATATATATATATATATATATATATATATATATATATATATATATATATATATATATATATATATATATATATATATATATATATATATATTGGACTGACATGCATTGTTTAAGTTTCTTACAAAAAAAATTATTTAAAGTCGATATTTTAAATTTCAATTTCATACTTCTTTAACACATAATATCAGAATAGGCACAGAGCAACTAGTGTTCAGACACTCTTCTCCACTCTATTTATCAATATTATTATAATAACGTATAAAATGTTCTGGTATCGTAATATCGCGTAGAACGTCATAAAATGGACATAAATCTTTGGTTATTACTTTTATTACTACATAATACTTAATATAGCAATCAACAATACTGTTTCGTTTCAAAATTCAATAATATTGACTAGATTCATAAATTTTGTGCAATATTTAACAAGTAATGTACTCTTATTAATACGTACTGTAGTCAATAATTTTAAAATAATAATCATTATATAAAATATATACTTGTTGTAGGGCAAAAATACTTTAATTTGATGATTTTCGCCTACATTATTTGTCTACTACTACATTTTATATCTTGTGTTCAAATAACAGAAAAGTTCAAATATTTATGTATATACACACACACATGTATGTACATATGTGTACATATGTGTGTGCATATATATATGTACATATGTGTACATATGTGTGTGCATATATATATTACAAAATCATCGTGGTGTAGAACGAGTTGAGTTGAGTTCCGCCAATATCTCAAATCAACACCAAAAGTGGAGAATGGATTAATAAAGAAATAAAAACCGTAACATTTCAAATGAAGTATATTTTCCCAGATACAATTATATTAGCCTTGTATGAACTGGTGTTGTAGAATACATTCTATTTACTTTTTTTTTTTAAATTAAGTGAATGATGTACCGCTTACTTTACAGAAATAAATATATATATATATATATATATAATATATATATATATATATATATATATATACTATATATATATATATTATATATATAGATATATATATATATATATAATATATATATATATATATATATATATATATAGATATATATATATATAATACGTATATAAGTGTATATAAGTTCGATTGCTCTTAATATTATTAAGAAGACGGAACGATTTTATATGATATTTCAGATATACACTTTTGAAGCTTAATTACAAAGTATCCAGCAAGTAACTTATCTTTCATTAAATGATAGACTATATGTATATTCTTAATTGTTTTGATTTTAGGCACTTTTTTAATTAGTCTATATGTTATATCTGATTTTTAACACAAATTGAAATAATAACTATTTGGCTTATTGATCACGTTAATTAATTTTGCCTGCTAGAATATATAATGTGGATACGATATCCATTTTTAAGTAAAAAATATTTATTTATATGTATATTTTTAAATTCGTACAACTATGTCAGTCGTTTTATACATATACAATTTAATAACTTGTACTTATTAATTGACTTCGCTACAAATTTACGATGTACAATTTCAAAACGTGCAACTAAAAGCTTATTAAAATTTCACCTATATGTTCAAAAATAGTATTGGAAAGAGAAATACGCCTTTCGTGCTTATTTCACATGACATATAAATTGTGCACAATTTCTTTAACCTATTAGTTATAGTGAGCTTTTTGTCGAGTAACCAGACCACCTTGCGCCTTGATTTATAATATACCAAGCAGGTCTAACTTAATTGCTTATATTGTATTGGAATTTTTGTTACCAATTAGGGACATTTTTTGTTAGAATCGGTAAGTGGGAACGAATGAAAAGTGGAGAACAAAGTGCCTCATCTCTACGCGTTCTCTGCACTTTGTAAAGCATTATGCTTAATGCTATTTGCTTGAGACCTATGGCCATAGCTGATACTTAATTTTCTGCCTTTATTATTTTAAGCTTGTTTTAAAGACTGTGTATTGGCTAATCGAATCTAGTACTGTAGTTTAAAGTTAAGCAATCTAAATATATAATTTTTGCTCTAGTTCCTTAGTATCCATAGTTTTTACCTATATAGACATGTACAGGTGATGTTTTAATTCGATAGTATTATATTGTAGCTTTACACAGTGTACCACATATAGGAGGGTAGACGAAAGGATACTAGTGTCAAGACACTCCGTTCTCCGCTTTCACACAAACTCGTGAAATTGCATGTTAAGTACCGGATCTCAATACTGCATTTGTCTTGAAATGAAAATAAATAATTTTTCAAGAGGAATTCGAACCCAAGTCACCACGTTCACAGTCAGACGCTGTCCCATTGCGCTACGAGAGGACGTCGACGTATTTATCACAATGTAATAATTTATTGCAATGTTCAAGAAACTTTCTATAACTTCATTAGTAGTCCCTTGATATAATACGAAAGCTGTGATAGACTATCTTTAGATTTTAGCAAGTAGATATATTAGAGGACTGTTGGAAGATACTTTAAAGACAGACACAGTTTCCAATTCTACTTAAATGCCACTTTGATTTGTGTAATTTAATAATATTAGAAGTGCAAATTAAAATTTTATAATATAATTGAATATCACTCAATGAACTCATCAATTTATTCTTGATTTTTTAAATTTATTTATTTACAATTAAGAAAATAACATCATTTTATAAACATATTAAACTTGTAAAAACAAATATAATAAAGCACAAAACAATTTTCCACTTACAAATATAATTTTAGGCCAGAGCTTAAATTGAACAAGGTTTTCTGCTATAATAGTATGATAAAAAAAAAAACACATACATATTTAAACTTTCAGGAACAAAAAATTGTACTAAACAGACAAAATCTCTACGCAATTGGCAATAACAAAAGTATCAAATGCTGTCACATTTAAAGTATGATTTTTAAACATATCTTAATAATTTATTTGATATAAATTTATATAATACTTTATAAATAAATATATAAACAGTTAAAAATCATTGACCTTCACGGTTTATCCCGCATACTGCGTGTTGAGTAACCCAACGCAGATTTTCGTTTTACTAGAGCGGATAAATAAAGATAAATTGCTGCCTTAAGCGGATATCGAACTCACCCCCAACGGACTTACAGTCTATCACATCCTCGCGCCAAGATGGCCTCCACAAATTAATTTTATTTCTATAATAGAAAGCGTAGAGGCTATGTACATCAGTGTCATTAGGATATTCAATTAGTTGTACCCAGCAGTCATCTATCATCGTAAGAGTAATGGTTGACGACGTTCTATAATACGTTTTGCTTAAGCGCTATAAATGTAATAGCTTAAATCAATTTCGATTTTGTGCTTTAAATCTCTACATTATTTTTATTTTAAATTAAAGGTATGTATAATAGGTAGAAGCTGTTCTTGTTTTTCCGAATCTATAGTAAAATTTAGTTAGTTCATTCACTTAACTTTAAAATATCTTTTTGAAATTTTGAATAAATTACACTACTACCTAAAAATTTTATCTATTTTTTTTTATTTACTAATATTCTCATTGTTGCATTTTAATTAAATACAGTCCTGTATTTTAAGGAGCGTTAAACCTACCTCAAGCCCATGACCTAAATAGTCTCCATTTTAATAAATGATATTATCTTTATAGGTATTAATGTGGAATTACTTGCTTCTTTGCATTTAGGCTGTAAAGGCAACAGTTGAAAATTTGATTCTCACACTGATAAATAAATCAATTTTCCTCGCTCTGGCACCAAGATGAAGAGCGGCGTTGAGTGAGAAGACACTACGTAAATCCTAATTTCCTCTAGTCTACCCTGCTAAATACGGGATACAGTCATCAAATGAATTAATATACTTTATATTATATAGTACAGGTATAGTAAAAACCTTATTCTAGATAAAAACCTGGATTGTAATGACGTAAAACATTTAAATTATTTTCATATAGACGTCTTTATATTACAAGTAGTCACTTTCATATACTTTCCACGTATCTTGCTATATGTCTTAGCGTTCGCACGCACATACTCGTATATATGCACATATGTCTTAGCAAAAATGTATCAGCTTTCTATATCTAAGGGCTTGAATCGGTACTGTGACCTTAAATAGAATAATTAATAAGTAAAAAAAAATTTAAGTTTAAATTAATAAATTTTTATTGAACTCAATTACCATGACCTACTTTCTATGTGAGATTATAACACAAACATATACTCTTTGATATATATATATATATATATATATATATATATATATATATATATATATATATATATATATATATATATATATATATATATATATATATATATATATATATATATATATATATATATATATATATATATATATATATATATACATATACATATATATATGTATTATTATATATATATATATATATATATATATATATATATATATATATATATATATATATATATATATATATATATATATATATATATATATATATATATATATATATATATATATAGTTCCACGCTGTATCCCACATATACCCAACAGGGAAGACAGAAAGCTGGAAAGCACTGAGTAAATCTAATATTAAGATTTTTTTGCCCAATTTCGGGACTTTGCGCTTTGAGTGGTGGAACTTAGTGTTGAGCTTTATCTTCTTATCAGTGCGAGGAAATTAAGCTAATTAATACCTCGAGTGGAAATCGAACCCATTACTGTCGCAATTACAGTCAGACGCTGTGCTTGTACGTCATGAGGGCTTACATAGATATAATAAGGCTTTGTTTAAAAATATATAATTATTAATATTATATATTTGTCAACTCTCTACATTTTCTAAAAGAAGAGTACCAGTGAGTATGTACGTCACAGTTTTAAAGTAGCACAATGTCATACCCAAGTGTAACTCTGGCCTTAGAAGTAATTACTCGGGAATGTTCCATCTACTTTCATAGCAATTAAGGTGTTAATGGAAATAACGTTAAGTGAAGGTATTTTTACTATTTCTGCTAATAAGATAACATGGTACAGTCAGTTACGTCTGAATGACAACGTACAGAGGGATGTAGGTTCAAAACTTTTATTATATAAAACGTTTTGTTCTGTTTAAAGCTAATGCAATATTATAAGAAGTATATTTTATTACTAATATTTTGGTATAGAAGCTATTATACATATATAGATATATATATATATATATATATATATATATATATATATATATATATATATATATATATATTATATATATATATATATATATATATATATATAAAATATATATAACTTAACTGACATTTAAAATACTATCAATTTATAGCGACTAGTCAATAGGCAAATCGATTGGTGAAGTTCAACGGACCGCAATGATGCTCATGAAGCTTGGCCTGTAACGACTCATTGGGTATTGACGTGAAGGCATAAATCTATGTATAATTTGAACTATATTAAACCTCTATTATAGAACAGTTGGGGCGTCACATATTCTAAGTTATAAATGTAGGTTAAAAATTGTTTTTTTTATATTTTCTCGTTTAACACCAAGTTGCTTTCTAGTGATGTATGTACGTTTGTAATTTTTAATACAATTTTCACTAATATATAAGAGATCAGATTTATCCATACGACACATATAGAGTAAACTCATGAATATTGAATATACTGGTATCGTAACAACATATCTTTCTAAACAAATTTCTTAAAACGCGAAATATCATACTAATTGCCATAATGGTGTAAACAATGTGGATCAAATCACGTGCTGAATATTACTTATATTTATTAATACATACAAATATTATTTACATACAAACATATCACATACTGTGATATGTTTGTACATATACATACAAACATATACATAGCAGGCAGGTTAGCCAGAGAGTGCCAAATGCTACGGTCGCCACATCTCTCTTTCGCCTCGTACTCTGTCATTAACCTCTTCATACATGCCCTCCGGGGGTCCTACTCATGCTTTTTAGGTGACTTTTCTCCAGATTTTTTGACATTGTGTTTTCAAAGGTCAACTGAGGTCTGCCCCTACCTTGGTAATTATTAATTACCAAAAAACATTCGTATGTTCTTTTTGTTTGTTACATATAAAAAGAATCATCGATTGAGATTTATATAATCATCAGCTCGGAAAAATAAATAATTAGATAGTAGAATCATAAATTCTGATCAAAAAACGATTCTAATATACTTGAAAAGTCCCTATAGTGATATTTCATAGAAATAACAATATTGAATTCCGCTCAAGGCTCAATATTTTTATTTTCTTAGTTCGAACTAGGCGGTGTTAGGTTACGCACCTTTGAAACAAAATACAAATATAGAGTAGTGATCAGTCACTAAAGTCCCTTTAATTGGACCACAAAATACAAGACATGTACTTGAACAAGGTAGTCATGTCCTACTTTCCCAACATCATCCATTAGCATCAATAAATATTACTTCAATTGTTCCTATAATCGAATTTAGATGAGTTGTATTATTATTATACTAGGTGCCTTTGTTTCGTTACATCGTGATGGACAACCAATCTATTCGAGCACACCTTCCGAAAGGTTAAACGTTTTGCGATTACGTAACTCCTCTTTTTAACTTACGTATATATGTTTTACGTATATTATATGTTTAAATTACGGTAATGACAAGTGATCAAATTATAAATCACTTTGTCTACACTTATCTTATCGTAGTGGAGAAATAAGCTTAATTTAATATAAGTATTTCTCAAATGAGGATCAAACCCAGTACCATCTCATTCACATTCAGTGCGCTGTCACAATATGCACGACGTTCACATTTTTGTATTTTTCAGGGAAAGCTTGTGATTTCTGTTTAAAATTATGTGTATTTTCCTTGTATATATTGTCGACTTTGAGATACACTATTCTAAATACGATTCTATTAGACACCGTATCATAAGAGGAATTTCCAAATATTTTTGAAAAGTCGGTAAATACGATATATATATATATATATATATATATATATATATATATATATATATATATATATATATATATATATATATATATATATATATATATATATATATATATATATATATATATATATAAATATATAATATTTAATTAATTTTTTTTACACACTTCTCTTAGTCTTAGACGAACTAACTTGCTTTACTAACTTAACGCTACTTTACTTATTTTGACTCAGCAAAACAGAAAAATATAAAAATTCATTGCTGTGAGTGGGAATTGAATCCGTGATCAAAGTGGTGAAAGATTGCGCCAGAGCGCGTCAAAAATAATTTAATATAGTATTATTGTATACCAATAGGTTGATTCCAAGTAAAAACTAAAGTCCGATATCCATGTAAATGATAACAATCAAAGATTAAAGCGGGCACCGCTACGGGAAGCTAGGTTCGTTTAGAAGCCAGATGCGCTGTTGCAACGTGTAATAATAAATATTTATATTTTTTTATGCTTCCGTAATCTGTGGATAGAAATAGAATGGATTCAATTGAAAGGCTATTAAGGTGGTTTAAAAGAAATGTTGATATTTACATACAATTTAAGTTAGGTTTAAGTTGTTTTGTTTAGAGTTTAAGTTATTTTATTATTGTGATTTGGTTAATTGATTATTTGAAAATGATTATAAGAACAATTTAAATATATTTTAAATTGGAAAAAGAGATTTATTAATCAAATAATTCTTAATTAAATAATAAGTAATAAATAAAACCGTAAAATTGTCAAATCTATCTAGTCTAAGCTGGCGTATAAAAAGCAATAAATGCTGTACAGTATTATTAAATCACTATTACATTTCACTGAAAAGTGAAACAAAAAAAAAAGTGTTCCAATTATTTATCACCTTTTTCTTCTAAATGCGCCAACTTAATTTTTCACTTTGTCATAACAGAGGATTATCAAAATATTTTTGAAAAGCCGGTAAATATGATATGTATATATTTTATTATACAAATTTGTATGATTTTTTTGCTATACACCTTACCGTATATACTCGTAATAGGGTTAGCAGAGAGGACCGAGTATGAAGACAATCCGTTCTTAGCCAAACTAACTTGCATTACTACTGCGATTGGTCTTAGCAAAGCAGAGAAATATCTATTATTTTTAATAAAATAATAAGCATACTTTTATAATTTTAGGTACCCTAAAATAAAATCCTAAAATCCTGAAAACGAAAATTTTAAAACCCTAAAATCCAAAACTCCTAAACTCCTAAAATCTTAAAACCCTAAAATCTTAAAATCTTAAATCCTAAACTCTTAAAATCCTAAAATCCTAAAATCCTAAAATCCTAAAATCCTAAAATCCTAAAATCCTACTCCCACTTTTAATAAAGTCAATACGCTAACATCTTTATTCACACAAAGTCACATCAATACACCGGCACGTACGAGTATTCCCGAGAAGAACAATGAAAACAGGTTGCACAGCCGCTTTTATAGCAAACAATTTATTTATTAGAAACTCAGAAAAATGGGGTAGCTAAGACAACGTATATGAAGCGCTGCGGCCATGTTGGCTAAAATCATTTAATGTTGGTACTTGTAATAGTGTTCTTGCAGAACCATTGTCAAGTAATGCGAGTGCATTGGCTAAATTGTTGATATAATTAAGTAATTAGATTATACGGGGGTGACATAGTCAATAGTGTGACTAAAACTCTTTCAAAAAAATAATAAGACAACGTATATAAAAGACATGTATAGGTTATTTATTCTGTCACTTATTTTAATGACCCTATGACCTATATTTAGACATCTCTTTTCACTTTTATGAAGTATAGAATAATTTTGAAAAATAATAATGCAAAACTTATTTAATATATTGGTATGTCTGCCTAAAAATGTCTATTACATTTGTTTGAACGTTACACAGTTCATTTAAAATATATAAAACATATGCAAATTTAAAATATATCAGTATGAACCTTATTTTATATTCTGTAATTCTTTCTAACATAAGCGTAATCGCTCGTAAATGAAGAGTCCATCCTTAAATATTTTACTTTATTGAACTTTAAATCCCCAGCGTTAATAAACTTGAACATAAAAGTAAGCTTACGTATAAAAAACAATAAATTCTATACAATTTTTTTTAAATCTATTGCTTTTCATTTAGAGTTTAAGTTATTTTATTATTGTGATTTGGTTAATTGATTATTTGAAAATGATTATAAGAACAATTTAAATATATTTTAAATTGGAAAAAGAGATTTATTAATCAAATAATTCTTAATTAAATAATAAGTAATAAATAAAACCGTAAAATTGTCAAATCTATCTAGTCTAAGCTGGCGTATAAAAAGCAATAAATGCTGTACAGTATTATTAAATCACTATTACATTTCACTGAAAGTGAAACAAAAAAAAAGTGTTCCAATTATTTATCACCTTTTTCTTCTAAATGCGCCAACTTAATTTTTCACTTTGTCATAACAGAGGATTATCAAAATATTTTTGAAAAGCCGGTAAATATGATATGTATATATTTTATTATACAAATTTGTATGATTTTTTTGCTATACACCTTACCGTATATACTCGTAATAAGGTTAGCAGAGAGGACCGAGTATGAAGACACTCCGTTCTTAGCCAAACTAACTTGCATTACTACTGCGATTGGTCTTAGCAAAGCAGAGAAATATCTATTATTTTTAATAAAATAATAAGCATACTTTTATAATTTTAGGTACCCTAAAATAAAATCCTAAAATCCTGAAAACGAAAATTTTAAAACCCTAAAATCCAAAACTCCTAAACTCCTAAAATCTTAAAACCCTAAAATCTTAAAATCTTAAAATCCTAAACTCTTAAAATCCTAAAATCTTAAAATCCTAAAATCCTAAAATCCTAAAATCCTAAAATCCTACTCCCACTTTTAATAAAGTCAATATGCTAACATCTTTATTCACACAAAGTCACATCAATACACCGACACGTACGAATATTCCTGAGAAGAACAATGAAAACAGGTTGCACAGCCGCTTTTATAGCAAACAATTTATTTATTAGAAACTCAGAAAAATGGGGTAGCTAAGACAACGTATATGAAGCGCTGCGGCCATGTTGGCTAAAATCATTTAATGTTGGTACTTGTAATAGTGTTCTTGCAGAACCATTGTCAAGTAATGCGAGTGCATTGGCTAAATTGTTGATATAATTAAGTAATTAGATTATACGGGGGTGACATAGTCAATAGTGTGACTAAAACTCTTTCAAAAAAATAATAAGACAACGTATATAAAAGACATGTATAGGTTATTTATTCTGTCACTTATTTTAATGACCCTATGACCTATATTTAGACATCTCTTTTCACTTTTATGAAGTATAGAATAATTTTGAAAAATAATAATGCAAAACTTATTTAATATATTGGTATGTCTGCCTAAAAATGTCTATTACATTTGTTTGAACGTTACACAGTTCATTTAAAATATATAAAACATATGCAAATTTAAATATATCAGTATGAACCTTATTTTATATTCTGTAATTCTTTCTAACATAAGCGTAATCGCTCGTAAATGAAGAGTCCATCCTTAAATATTTTACTTTATTGAACTTTAATCCCCAGCGTTAATAAACTTGAACATAAAAGTAAGCTTACGTATAAAAAACAATAATTCTATACAATTTTTTTAAATCTATTGCTTTTCATTGGAAAGTGAAACAAAAAAGCGTCATTTTACACACCTTCTGCTTTTTGCTCGATGACTCACGGTCGGTCAATGCTTGGACGCACCGTAGATGACTTTTATTCAAAATCCACGTTTAAATATATATATATATATATATATATATATATATATATATATATATATATATATATATATATATATATATATATATAGATATATATATATATATATATATATATATATATATATATATATATATATATATATATATATATATATTTATTTTTTTTTTTTTTTTGACTTATCTTTATATATATTATATATGAAAAAAGTTTTAATAAAACTTAATTTAATTAATTTCATATATTTTAATGCATTTTTAGAGAAATATTTTAAAATTTTTAAAATATTATATTTTACTATCGCTAAATATTACTAGATTGATTGATGCATGTATTGACATAATGCGACGTCTCTATTGAATGTGTAAAGTTGAATTTCATTTAATCGTTTTCTAGAAGCCCGACTCCTAATATCTGTATTAAACATAAACATTTATCTTAACGCGATTTGAACCCGCAACTACTGCTTAGGCTGGATAAAATATCAAATAAATTTTATTTAAATTTTTTCTTATCTCAACTTATATTTAAGGCATGAAAGTGTAACACCCCTGTGATTATTGTTGTATTAATAAGTAGAAGACTTACTTAATGCATAGTGGCGCAGTGGCACTGCATCTGACTGTAACAGCAACGGTTGGTGTGTTTGATTCCCTCCCACTCTGGTACAGAGACAAAGCGAGGCGTTGGGTTCCGCCACGCAATACACAATGTCTTGAATGGCGGAAGTGGGGAACGGAATGGCTTAACTTTAGTGCCCCTCTGCCTACCCTGCTATACAGCGTGATACAGCGTGAAAATAAAAAAAACTAACTCAAATAAGCAATCTATAACTGGCGAGCTTATAAGGCTAGTGTTTAATTTTAAGAATAGATGTTTATGCGTTCGATTTTCATGGTTGGAAATTAAACAGTGACTACAGAGTGTTTTAACACAATATTCTCTCCATTTTATAAAAAAAATATACATATTATTATGATATGATGATATTCGAAGTAATTATTTAGCTATTTAAGTCCTTCCATAATAATTTCAATAAGTGCACGTTTTAAAACGTGATTCTCATTTTGCAGGTAAGAGAAAGTAAATCGGTTGGAACCTGTAAGTAGAAACGTTTTGTACTTGCCGCCGTATATTTTTTTTACTTTTTATTTCGTTTTTTTTTAATAACTTTTGTATGACCTAAGTTGTTTAAAGATATAGTGTACACAATATCACTACTTTATTTTCTATTTAAATAGCTATTTTTTTCCTGTACCTTGTATTAATTAAGGGAAATTACGCAAATTCAAGGACGTAATTTAATGCCGCTATATGTCACACTCGGCTGAAGAATTAAGTGGTATCTCAAGTGGTATTTTAAACACGCGTCTGACACTTCTCAAGTGCATCCCGGCAATACCAGAAGCAAGTCATATGAATACTACAATAAAAAGCTTTCATATTCTCAGAATAGAGTACTTAATTTTTGCAGATTACGCACGCACTATCCCGCATATAGCAAGTTAGGCAATGAGATCACTACACTACCACTACCTTTTACTTAATTGCATTATGGTCTTTACATAGTGTCTAGACACTTTGCTCTCCACATTCGCCCCAAATTCGATGTCAATGTGTGTTGTAATGCGGAAACAAATTTCGTCATTTGATTTATTGGAATTGAACCAGTAACCATTGCGTTGACAGTCAGACCCAATCCCACTGTGCAACCATTGACTCAGTTATGGGCTATTATTATAAAACTGAATAATATATCATACTAAAATATACTAAATTATGTATTTCTGTATATTGACATTTTCCTTTACAACAATATACTCCTCTCTCCATTTTCTGTCCATTTTTATATCCACCTAACTTTCAATTTCTAATTTAAAATCTGAACCTAACTCAACTATTTGTGTAAGAAAAAAAAATCAATTTCACGCTTTTTCCTTATCTCTCCATTTAATTTTCGAGACATTGCGTGTTGTGAATCGGAACTAAATGCCATGGTGGCCTGGGAATTTTGAAAAACGAACCGGCAACCGTCAAATTTACAGTCCGACGTGCCACTGTTTCACAACGGTCCTTATGAGAACTATTAATAAGATACAATGATGTAAGAAAAAGAAGTTGAAACTAATAATTTACAAATTGAAAATAGAAAGCCCATATAAGTAATACCGCTTAAAAAACAAGTATATTCAGATCACGAGCCAACCTATTTTATGTTTTATAAAGAAATATCTCTCTACAGTCGCTCGTTTTAACTGAATTATGTATTCATATCATATATCCGTAGTGTTACTATCACATCAATTAATCTGAGGTGACCGAAACCCGTACAATGTAAGAAATTATATAATAAAAGTACGAGATTTGTATCGGGATTTGTGGAATTTTTTAATGATTATCGACATCATTTTTTTTTGTTAGCTTTTTGTGTTGATGTATCCAGTTGTAATGTTTTTTATAAGTAAGTAAGTTTACTTTTTTTTTAATTGATAATAGAAATAAATAAATAATTTTAGACTTTTTATATAGTGTCTGCACTAAATTGATAAGCATCTAAATGTAATCGATTAATGTAATGTAGCTGGCAAATAAAAAAAAAGCTTAAAAAAAACTAGCTACATTTAAATTTTAGTGTTTTTCTAAAAGTAATTAAAACTGGCTTAGACATCACTTTAGTTCTAAGAAATAATTTATAAAAAACTAATGTAAAGATAGATATGATAGTTTCTTACGATCAATCTATATATCAGTAGTAGTATAATTAATATTGAAAATAAGAATATAAAAAATAAATAAAAAAGTAAACTAACGTACGGAACAAGTGGGTGTAGTATCACAGTACCTACCTACCTCATTAAAAAAAATTATGTCCTTAAAAAGTAGTGAATATTTGGCCTCCAAACACATTGACTATGACGACTAAACCCATAGACAGTTAAGCTAGTAAATACATAAAGGACTGTCGTAAACGCTGTTTCTGTAAACACGACGGTTTACGGGTTCGATTCTCACTCGGGGAGAATGCAATATTTTCATTTACTTCGCCCTGGCAATAAGGCAAAACGCGGCGTTGAGTTCCGCCACCCAACACGCAATTCGTCGAAAGGCGGAAAGTAAGGAACTGAGTGTCTTAACACTAGGTTCCTACAACCTACGGCTCCCTCTGCTACCCTGCTATGTGCGGGATACAGCGTGAAGTTAAAAAAAAATACATACAAACTAGCGTTTCCGCCCGCTTCAACTTCACTATTATTTATTTATTAGTATAGTGAATAACATTTGTTTATCATCAATTGTAGCTCATATCTTATTCTGATGTATAAGCTATATTCCTGCAAAGTTTCATCTAAATCCGTTCAGTAGTATTTGCGTAAAACTGGAACAAACATCCATCCTCACTAGCTTTCACATTTATAATATTAGTGAGATTATCTCTCCGCTAGCGGCTTCGCCTGCGTGGTTTTTGATTTTCCCTTGACTTATGTTCTCGTGGCAAACAGCAATATAAAATTTTATAGTTTTCTAACTGTGAATTTAAACGGATTTCACGTTTATACCTTTTGAAACGACAATATTTCATACAAATACATACTTTCATCCTTTATTATTAAACTTTTAGGGGTAGATTTCCCAAAGTTTCTTTCTAAATTACTTGCTTACTAGCGCTCCACAAAGGTTCTGGACGGGTTCATCGAATTGGGCTATGCTTTGATCTCTGGGTATAACGACTCTCTTAAAATATATAATATTATTTAATATTATATATTTTAAGAGTCAAATCTACTTAAATAACTACCTACTACCTACCTACCTACCTAAATAAATAAATCAATATTTCATTACATAATATACAAAAATATTATATTTATAATACGCATGCAATATAATGGACAAATATATATCAATAGAAATTGAACCCACAACACGTTGTGGGTTAGTAATCATATCAATGTTATTATTTACTAACTGAATTTTAAAATATACATCAGCTTAACTTATAAAAAACCTTTACTACAAAATGTTTAAAGGTTTTAAATATGTATACATAAACAAAGTGATAATTACAGTTTCAGCTATCTACTTATATATCTCACAAGCTAAATAACATCACAAATCGCATAAATCTGACCACAAAGTTACTTAAAAAAACAAACTATGGGAAAAGGGCCAAAAAGTCGGACGCCTAAAAATGTTTGAAGCGTTCTCTACGGACGGGATGAGAATTTTAAAGAGATGCCTTTATAAGGATAGTATGGGATGGCTTGGATAAAAGAAAAAGTTTCGTCCAATGTCAGATGCTCTGTTTAGACGACCTTTGCTCGGAATGTTTAGTGAAACAATTAATTTTATGCAGCCTTAACGCTTCGGAGTATTGATTAAAGTTACAAAAAGTTATACATTTACAATAACCTATTGTAAATGTATAACTTTTGAAGTCTAGCAAATATGCTATAATATAATATCTTTATAGTATTTTTTTTTTGATATAATTGTAACATCAGTATGTAGTATTAACACTGAACGCTATGATATAACTCCAAGACCACTAATCTCCATAAATGAGGCAAGCAAAGTATTTTGCAACATATATATATATATATATATATATATATATATATATATATATATATATATATATATATGTATAGACTTTCCACAAAGAAAACTACAAAGGAAAGCAACAGCAACAATGTTTCTGCCATATACCATAAGACATTAAACGTGAATTATTATTATTAGAGAATAATCTGAACAACCCAATAAAGTGGGTTAATGTGACCCTTTCATTTATATTGGAAATCGAGAAAATATGAAGGCTCATAAACGTGTTAAAACCTGTCATTACATCGAATCGGTTTCTAAGACGATATTCAATAATAGCTTTCAAGTTATCGCTAACTAGCTGACGCCGGACTAAAAGACGTACTAATCGGAAACTAAGCACTAGGTATACTTAGCCTTCAGATAGCCATGTCTTACCTTTCATTGGCTTAGGAATATTTTAAAATGATTAACGTCACCATAGTACAGTTGTGGAAGAGTCGGTCTTAGTTTGTTAATTGGCGATTGAAATCCAGCTTTTAGAGATGTGTTTTTGAGATGAGATTGTTTTTGAGTTTGTGAGATGTGTATTATAAAATATAAGTCAGTCAGTTATGCTAGTTACCGTAATAAAGAAGTATGCAAATGTGCTTAGTAGTGGTGAAGTGTCCATAAAATACGATTCTCATCGGGTTACTTTTTGCAAAATTTTAATAAATTAATTAATAAATATCCCGTTATAAATCATTTTTTTTTCATGCAATAGAAACCATAATATATTTGCTGAGTAAATAAAGTGCAAAAAAATTAAGTTCAATTTAGCTCAATTATTTTGATTGAATTTTTTTTTTAAATGTTTATTACGACACTGGCTTACCTTTACAAAAATAACACTCTTCGCCATTTAGTACGCATAGCACGCTTCCGGGTGTCTAAAAATGAGTAAATAGTAATTTAGCACTAAATGATCTCTGTCTACTTATATAAGTTAAGCTCTCTTTATAGAGAGAGAGTATAGAGATAGTTCTGTAGTGCTTTTTTAAGTAATTTTTCTCTAGAAATTTTACTCAATTCACATTCAACAAACTTTCACACATTCTGCCTTATATTATATAAAATATTAACTAAAATAAAAAAAAAATAATTGACTTCTGAGTTGAAAAATAAAATAATTATACCCAACAAATAAGCGAAATAAGATTGATTACTTCATCAAAAACGAAATTAAAAGGGCACAATATGTCCAATAAACCAAACAGATCGTGAAAGTCCGAGCTATCATATTCGCGAAGCACGATATCAGATTGGGTGTGCCGCATTTAATTTGTCTTATACCAAATCGGCCTACTGCGACTGCTGGAGTAGGTTTTGGCAAATAAAGTAGTTTGCTATCGATCATTGTTTTTATGTTGTTTGAACATGCTAAGCTTCAATATTTTACAAAAGTGTGAAAAACGTAGTGTTAAGACTCTCCGTTCCCAACTTTCCAATCAGTTTTCGATTACATTTTGAACGGTGGGACGCACTTTGCATTTCTTTCTTTCTACCAGAGGGATGAAATGGGATAAGTAAACCCAATGAGTGGGAATCGAACGCATAACTGACGTGTTTATAAGTTATGCGTCAGAAAAAGCATATTTAATGATACTTCAGTATCACCAAAAATAAGTGACGCCTTATACTTTCTCAATGAAAAAAGTCATAATTTTATACCTTTTTGAACCACACACACACACACATATGTATATATATATATATATATATATATATATATATATATATATATATATATATATATATATATATATATATATATATATATATATATATATATATATATATATATATATATATATATATATATATATAAGAAAAGTTTCCTTCAATTAATTATAATTGAGATATAAAGTCCATTAAGTACTAAATTAAATATAAAATTACAAAAACACTTTTATAGTTTAAACAAGTGAAAACTAACTCGTTAACATTAACATCTGTATATACTTCTGTAGATTGTCAATGAGAAATTACACAAAGATTGATGGTACCTTAAATTATATGGTGGTTCCGTCGATGAAATTGGTTCGAGACACATCAGGTCGTTTTGGTGTACACAAAAACCGACCCGTGTGGGAACAAGACGACTTTTGTTTCTATTCCTTCTTTTTTGACCTTCACAAGCGCGGCGACGAGCGAAGTTTTTTCGACCGATCAAATTTTTATGGCAGGCCTTAATGTATTTACGACGTGATATTCAATCAATTATATTCCTTTTAGTGACAACGAACTGGGTTTTAATTAATGAAAGATAATAAAAGAGTTTGGATTTGTGTTATATAATGGTATTTTTTGCTTGATTTAAATATATAACGCTCGTTTCGTCTGTGGAGATAATTGAGAATATAAAATATATTATCTGTACAAATAACAATGACATTTATCGAATACATTTTTTGTTTATTAGATATTATTTTTCGGATTAAGAATATCTAAGATTATTCATAGAGTAGAAATAAAGAAAAAAGCTTTTTTTTTAGTTAAATATTATCTCTACGGACTCTTGGTTCGTACATTATTACCTTATAATTACTTTGTTTCCTTATCATCAATATTAATTATAATATTGTTGATATATAAAATTATTACTGATCTTAAGGGATTATTATATGTTTACATTTGCTTTTTTATAGGACCGTCGTGGCGCAAAGGCACAGCGTGTGCTTGTAAACGCGGTTAGTGGGTTCGATCGTCCCACTCGGGGAGAAAAAATATTTTCATTTTCTTCGCTCTGGTAACAAGGGAAAAAGTTCCGCCACTCAACACGCAATGTCTTAAAAAGGCGGAAAGCGGGGAACGGAATGTCTTAACACTAGGTTCCTTGAGCCTACGGTTCCCTCTGTCTACCCTGCCATGCGCGGGATACAGCGTGAAGCTAAATAAATAAATAAGTGATAATAACTAGCCCTATATCTAAGCCCTATATTTAAAAGACGCAGCGAAAGAAATTAAATGAAATGAAAAGAAAATTTTTTTCTCTATACATTTTTTACGAAGAAATTAAAAATTTATCTTTTATCAGAAAGGTAGTGACAACAACATTACAAGCTACATTTATTATTTCACATATGACTGGGTAGGCAGAGGAGACCTAGTATTAAGATACTCTATCCTCCACTTTCCGTTTTCCATTTTAAGACAAACAGACAACATATATAATTAACAATTAAAATTTACAATTCGTAGACAAACATTAAAATAACCATTTTAATTTGTGAGAATGCGAAGCGCAAATTATTACTTGCACGAGGGCTAGACCCTTATTATTGGCTCTACTTTTAAAAACCATCTCAATTGGCATAGAGTTACGGACTGTGTTCACTTATTACCACCTATTCGTGCTCTTGTTATACATTATTGTTCCGAGAACGTGGCGGATCAATTTAAATACCATCCCTCGAACAATATTAGATTTTCGTCTCTATTACCCTTTATATAAGGAACCCCAATTTGTCATATTGGCTTATGGTTGCTATCTATAGAACTAACAATGCTAGTTAATTTTGCTTTAAACGTTGAACACTTTCACACGTTCCGAAGTACAGATTGAATATTTTTTCAGAATGTTTTTTCTACTTATGCACTACTTTATTTATTAAATATATTAAAAAAAATATTATGTTGATAGAAATATGATTAATTTGTGTTCATTTTGATGTGATCGAAACTTTGATTTTAACTTTACCTCACGCCATAGTGTCATTGAAACATGGTTATTATTTAAAACAGTTTCCATGTCGGGAGCTTTGAATATAGATAAAAATTATAAATGATAAATAAAAAAGTACATTCCAATCCATTTTATCACATTTCTTAACGTATTACAAATTGTCTCTACCACGCGTTCATTCACAGCTAAACGCAAAATTAAGATAACGCTAACTAGAGCAGGCACCATTTTACAACTTATTGGATAAGATAAAGAGTCTATATATTAGTTAACGAATATCATGTTTGGCGAAATTTATATTAATTATCCAACAAAACTTGCTCTGTTGCTCTACCATTCAGAAGCTTTTTTCGCTTGTCAACTCCCCTTTAACATTTTGTTTATCAAACAAAAGAAATAGCGGTTTTTTTTTTGTATTAAAATATATAAAAACAATAGCTGGCAGGGAAACAATATTTTCATTCACAATGGTATATAGGAAGTAGAACAATAATCGCATTATGTGGCCTATAATGCTGTCAGTATAAGCATTTTAAGAGGCTCGTCTGTTTATATAAATTTCTGTTTATTGACTGTACTAACCTAATTTAGTTTTAAATTTATGTATTTTTTATTTCTTTACTTCAGTAATATTTATTAGTCAAATTATAAATATTAATTAATTTTTAATTGTATATAAAATAGTACATTAGGTGAGTTAGTAACAGCAAATTATTCAATTTTGCTAATCGTTAATTAGACAATTTTCGGTCCAAACAAAATGACAGTGATGTGAACAGTAGGTTGGTTATTTACCTAGTTGGTTGGTTTCCTATTCTGCAATATGCGGGTGGTAAAGATAAAAAAATATTTTATGTAGAGACCCTCTTTTTTCTTTTAATTTTTTAAAACTTTATGGCATATGAATAAAAAATATTATTATTTCAAGCAAAGCCGTACCACAGTAAAAGTAAAATAGAACAATAATCGCAAAGGGCACTCTAATCAGATTATGTTGTAGCGTCATGCGTCACTCATTCAGCGCTCGCATTCGCGTCGCTGACTTGAAGCGCACCGGTCGTGCGCTATCGTTGTAACGGAAAAAGTTCAAATTAAACAGTTAAAATTAACTGATTTAATAACTTTAAAGTTAAAAACTTAGTTAAAAGTGTTATAAGTTATGTGTGACAAGTGTGACCTTATTAGTGCCTAAGTGTTAAACAGAATGAATTCAAAAAAGCTGGAATACTTTAACGATAATGACTCTGTGGATGAGAAAATTAATCTCAGTTGTCTAGGTGAGTTTTTGTTTCACTTTTGTTGTGTTTATGTACATATATACAAGAATGATTATGGTGCATTTCAAAAGTTTCTGTCTGTAAACGAAAGGATTGTGTTCGCTCATCGTCTGTAGGAGTGTTCGTATTTTATTTATTTTCAATTCCTCGGTTTTGTAAAACAAGCATGGTATTGTGTTTCACTATCCAATATACAATAATTTAAAAAAAATCATTAAATCTTAAATGAAGTGTAATAACACTAGGTTCTAAAAAGCACCTATGTACCCTAAATGCGGAAGGTGTATAAAATTAAAAGTAATGTATACGTAAGGTATGGTAATTGAGTTTGAGGCGTTTGCGCATATCTTTATCGAGGAAGCGACGTGCCTTTAATGATAAGGGGGTTAGGTGACGAAAAGTTCATATTTATATAAACATATTATACGAATAATTATAGAATTTATAGATAAATCTTCAATTTATTAATAATCAATTCTCATATTGATGATAACGGAAATGATTTAAGAAATCCATATGCGTATCTACATAGTATGAAATATAGAGACGTTGTAGATAGTATTTACTAGAGCTTGTTGTTGTTGTTGTAATACGACTAGAAATAAATCAGAAATACTCTTTATTTTAAGTATTTTTTGTATGTTGTTCGTGTCATCAGATTTCATAAGAAGGTGCTGTTAAGGTATTAGTGACTAATAGTAATTTTTAAACTGTGACTCAGGATTACAGTAACACCCACAAAATCTTGCGAAAGTATAAGAAATCTCAATTCTCTTATAGATCATGAAATTCTGAGCTTAAAACGAAGTATACAAAATTATCTATAAAAAATAAAACTAACAATCTTCTCGCCTTGGCCGCAGGCTGCGATGGACCAGTACTTTTATCCCTGTCTAAAGCTAGGGGATAGAAAAGGTGCGCTCGAGTCATTATGTTGTAGTTGTGTGAGTTCGTCTGCCTTTGCGCTATTCAATGCTATTTCCAAAATGGATTCTGGATACTAATATACAATAATAATAATTAAACTTTTTCTTCTATAGTTTAAAATATGATTGATGAGGTTTAATTTTTAATTTTGACATATTTATGTTAATTTTTTTTTTTACTTCGATTTGATTGTGGCAAATGTGAACTTTGGTACATTTAAAATTATATTTGTAGATAATAAGAAGAAAGCAGAGAACTTTGAAAAAAAATATTTAATAGTTTAAATAATTCAAATTAATAATTTTACAACGAATATTTAAAGTGTGTATGTACATATATCTATGTGATGTTATTATATAAATACATATTACCATTGACCTTAATTGCCTCAATAAGTCTGTGATCATCTTAATTCAGGGATCTCTACAGTCTGCTCTATTTTACAATGAGCTCTTATATTCTAATATTTGATGAGATAAACTAAATTTGCAAATTACTAAGAACTTGGCTCAATTTAAATTTAAATACTTTTATATATCACAACTGAAGTAATTGTTAATAGCCTCTAAAGTTTGTAACAACTGTTCCAGACATGTTTATACAAGTTCCTTTAGGCTATTGAATTATTCTTAAGATTACAAGTGTTTGACGCATTTGTTTATTCTTACTTATACTTATTGATATGAAGCTTTTAAACTTATTTTAATATAGCTTAAATTAATATAATTGTGGGAGTTTCACAACTATTGTTATTGACAATTAAGTTTTAATTGATAATTTGATGTCTATATATATATTTACAAGCAATGTTATAATATAAGACTAGATTAAAAAGTAATAATTCAATCATATAAATATACCTTGTTCCAGACTAAGCTGGCAAGCAAGCTTTTCCTGTATAATGAACCTAAATTGATTAAAAGATGTATATTATATAGAATTAGCGAGCAATATATAAAGCTTAATTTTATATTTATAGTTTACACTAGATTACAGCAAAATCTTCCTCAATATCAAATCCCATTTAGAATTATATGCAATTTTGAACGCAAATTGGTATTATTAGAGTCTAGTGGACGTAGAGCAAGTTATTTTTATTTACTCATAAAGCGTGAGACTGTCTTTATAGTACAATCACCACTACTTTATGTATTGTAGTCGTAATTTATAATGGAATAAAGATAAATAACAAGCGGTCACGATTTCAATTCTTACGGCGAATGTGTTTTTTAGCTACAATGACACCTGTACTGACTCTACATAATATCCAACTAGATTTTTTTTTTAATTTCACTCGTTTATTCAATGGACTTTCACATTTCGTAAGGTATACAGGGAGAAGCTAGACACTTTAATTTTTTATTTAATTGGGCAAATGTTAACTGCGTCACTGTATCACCAAAGTCTCTCCAGAATTACAAATATATAATATATATGTATTTCATAGTTATTTTGTCTATGTACTTACTATGATAATCCATGTTACATATAAAATTAAAAAAGAAGCTGAAAGCAATAGAGTGGGTAAAAGCATAAGCATATGATTTTAGGCACAAGATACATTCTAAAGTAGTATACGGATATACACAATATCCATATCTGAATTTGAACCTACGATCTCACAAGCTAACTTATTACTGATCGTACAAGGAGAGTACTAAAAATAGAACCCTTTATTTCCTTATTAGTAACTAGTTTCCAACAGGTTATATTTCCAGGAAGTTAGACTGTTAGATTATTTTAATTTTGCATTTGCTTTTAAAATATACGTAAGCTTTTTGTTTACTACTTGTAATGTTAATGGAAACAGATTTCACACGTTTTAACGGTTTCTCGCCTTTTATAGAGCTTGTCATATTAAAGTATCACTTTCAAGGTTATATACTAGTACAGTAGTTATCGTTCATCTTGTATTAAATTAACTTGAATTATATAGCAGCCATGTTGATTACAAAGAAGGCTAACAATATACAGTGATGCATCACTCCGTTTACCTCTTTTTGTGTGAAGCAAATACTTCTACAAGTGTTTGAAGCTCCTGGAAGAAAAACGATTTTTCTTTTTTAATCATGATTTACTCTCTCCGAAAAAAAAAGCTCCACTAAACTTAGTAAGTATTATGCTATCACTGAATTGTATGGCGTCTATATATCTTTCATTAAAGATGAAATATTTATAATTATAAACGTAACATGTGTTGGCTATAAGTAGAAAGTACATAATATATTGGAAAGTGCTGCAAATATTCAAAGTCAAAGGTCTTCAGATTCATGCTTGAGTTAACACTAATTAATAATAATACATAACACTAATTAATATATACATATATATATATATATATATATATATATATATATATATATATATATATATATATATATATATATATATATATATATATATATATATATATATATATATATATATATATATATATATATATATATATATATATATATATATATATATATATATATATATATATATATATATAGACCTTTGACCTTTGACCTAAATCAAGATATCGAATGTTCAGTGGACCGCCACTCTTATTATGTAGGGATATAACGCCGTAATATGTCGTCTCCGAGGAGGTAAATCAAAGTAGGATTCATTCTCTAGGAATCGAACCCACTACTGCCGCGTACGATCGAACACTGTGTTGCTGTGCCATGCCTATAAATATATCAAATTAATATGTAATGTGCTTAATTATGTTTAAAGCAATGTAGAATGATAATTATCTAGCTAATTTATACGCAGTGTGAGAACAACAATTATAACGATCGTAAAATATTTTTTATTTCATATTTTTATTGATGTATATAAAAGTTTTCTCACCTTTAAAATATTATTTAAAGATGCTCTATTTCGCAGTTATGCTGTTTAGAGTTCAAATCTAATTAATCTATCTATCTATCTATTTATTTTACCGAGTGGTTGGTATATGCATTCATAACTGTGGCATTTACAGTAAGACTCCAATTTTTTTAAAATTTTGGAAAAAAAATTACTGACTGGTTACTTTTGTGCAAATACAGTGTATTCGTCTTAATTTGGACAAAATCAAAATTGTAACGGTAAAACGCAAACTGATATACCATTAACCAAAACATGTTTCGCAACGAGTAGGTGTTGTTACAATTATTTTAAAATTTCGAATGTAACTGACCTTTTGTAACCAGTATTAAAAAAAAATATGAAGGAATTAGTTTTTCTTATCTACACAATTTCCTATGTTACTACGTAATAGAATAACAATAGTGATATATAACTATTATATGTTTACAGAGCGCTGTTGTCAATTTTCGATCAAGTTGGCGGAACTCAACGCTGCATTGTGTATACAAAATCAATGAAACGCAAATATTCTTAATATATTTTCATATCTTAAGAGATTAATGTTTGAAGCCATTACTATCGCGTCTTATTAGTCTCATTTCAACAGAGCCTTAACGGTGCTAATATGAAATATTAACGTATTTGATCGAGTAAAGTCAGATCAGCATGCTTAAACTAGCTAGGAGCGTAATCCCGAAGCAAGTTTCTATTGAGCTTTCACTATGAATAGATGGGTGATAAATAATTAAAATATATATGCTCTAATCGGGATATGTTATATTTCAATTTTATATATATTTTTAAAATATCTGTATAGGAACCCGCGCCTTTCAGATGAACAGCTATACGTTCTCGTAGAGCCTCGTTTAAATTTTCTATATAATTGTCGTAACATTTACAGACATCTATATGACGATTTTTTCGAAACTCTTTGACGTAGATTAGCTTCCACACTGAATATTTAAATAATAATAATAATAATATATTAAAATATTATATTGGAATGATTTATGTCTGTCAGTTTAAGAGCAAACTGGAAGTGTATTTATTTGTTTTTTGTAAGCCTTCACGACTTCACGATTCTCTCTAAGTGTGTCAATATTACAATGCGTCGTATCGCATTACAGATTCGGTTTTTTTAGGTTAATATTTAGAAATAGTACTTGACGTTTGAAAAATATTGTATTGGCGTTTTCTACTACTTGAAGTATGAATGTAAGTAAAGTATGAAGTGAAAGTTATATGCTTAAAGCAAACCACAAGATATAATATTATAAGTCATTTACTCAAGCCACATATGTAGTTATGGTGTAACAGCACAGCGTCTGATTGTGAACACGACGGTTGTTGGTTCGATTCCCAATCTGAGTAAGGGCAAAATCAGATTACAGGGTCCATACATATACATACATACGATTATAGACACAAAAGCATTCTTACGATTTTCTTTAACTAAATACCGAGAAACATTAGTCAGCAAATGCCTTGAAAATTTTAATATTTAGATATATATATATATATATATATATATATATATATATATATATATATATATATATATATATATATATATATATATATATATATAAACCTATAAAAATATTTAAATTTACAAATTAAAATAGTGTTCATTCACTCACTAGCACTTACAAGCTACCGGTTCGGAACGCAGTTCTACTGAGAGGAGCCGATAACAATCTCAACATGTTATATATAAAATATTTTTATTAAGCTACGTTTTCACGTTTACATTGATTTAAATTACCTAGCCTGAATGCAATAAACAAGTTCCACCAAAATGTATGGCATTGAACTGATAGGTATATCGTAGATATAGGATGGAAGACCTTGATACGATATCTGTTGTGTTAAAAACGCTCACATTACAATTCGTGATGATAAGGATCGCTCAGATTCGTGCCTTTTTATATTTCATTTAACGAAAAACTTCGGAGTTAGTGTTTAGACACTCCATTCCTAACTTTCCGCTATATGAGATATTGCGTCATGAGTACCGGAAGGAAGAAAGATTAATTCTCTCCGAGTGGGAATCGAATCCACAATCTGTTTTAATATCGTCACACACGACGACTCTATTTGTGCCATACATTAAAAATCATATTTTATTATTATATGTTTTTATATGGCAAAGAAAATTATGACAGTGTTACTTTTTTATTGTACTTTTACACGCTCCCATGTATATGAAAAGTTAAACTCCAATATAATAGAATTTACATATAAATTGACAGTTGCTATCCCGTGACGACGCTTTACTCTAGGATCAAATGTACGTTAATTATGGTAATCCAAGCTTAAGAAATCCTCCATTTCTTGTCCCGTGGGAATAATTTTTATTTGCTCAATTAATTTACTATTTAAGTCAATTAATTCAAATGGTTTATGGTACAATTATTGGTCATGAGTTGCCATTGGTGAATTTTTGTAGACTTTTTTTCTATTTTTTTAGGCATTCTATACCGATATTTCTATACCAAAAAGCGAAGAATAAAATAATCCTTCACTTAACTCGATATCGCATCGTGTATCTTTATAAAAAAAATATATATAAATTTGGTAAAAAAATATAATATTTTATTTTGTTCTTATAAGTCACAATATATTATATATTATAATAATATATCTAAAAATAAACAATATTTTAAAGAAACCTTATAATTTTTGTATAATATACACAATATACGTTCGACATATGTCCAAAAATGTGTGGCTTACTTATTTGAGAGGCTTCGGGGCACATTTAACACCCTTTGTTTTTAATGAAGTGAAAACAGGTATCGACGATGATCGGAGTGGAAAAATGCTTTGAGCCAAATTTTTTTTTTTTAAATTTAGACAAGACTTATTGAAAATAAAATATTGTGTACACTAATGAACAAGCAAATTACACTGTACATCACACGTACAGGCTTTTTTTTTTTATTACGCTGGGAAATGCGTTTATGCAGATGTACTGTGGGACTCACCGGTAAGTCCGATCCTACCCACTAAAACCCAGCGGAAACCCTCCCCATCTATATAAGACGTCGCAGGATCGCTTGCGTACACGTACAGGCTACCTCAACATGATTAAAAAAAAAACAGCAGGCATTTCTAATCTATGACCCTACACCAAGTTAAATACACAGAAAAAAAAACTAAAAACACAAAAAAATATACAAAATCACAACCTAAACGTCTAAATAAAAACAATTAGAAAAAAATTATATAAATAATAACAATATTAATATAATAAAGAATTGTTACGCATAAAAAAATAACCAACAAGTAAGTAAAACAAGCAAAGTGATATTTGACATTTGAATAAATTTATCTTTATTATTATAATTATTATTTAATTTTTACTTTTGACCATTTTATTGCGTGCTTATTCGCGTAACTTAACGCCGTTGTATACATATATCTAAGTAAGTACAACCAAATAGGGAAAATAACTTTATTATTTATTCCCTGGGTGAAATTTGAACAACTCTATATTCACCATTTCTATGTATTATTATATTATATATACCATATATGCCATTATATATTCTATATTTTATTTATTAAAAAAATTATATTTATTCCTCGTTCTATGAAATTGGTTACAATTCACAAATTCAATGTTGAATTTAAATACTCTTGTTAAATTATAAAGATAAAAAAATCATATAAATTGTTTTTGTTTTAGTTTTAGTTTAAATTGCTTTAGTTTCATAATTTTGATAAGAGAAAATGCGGCGTTGAGTTCCGCGTCTCAACACTCATCGTCTCAAATTTAGACAGAAGGCGGAATTATATTATAGAATATTTTTCGCAACTAATTAGAATGTCATTTTAATAGCTAAAGGACGTACACAGGATGAGCAGATCATTAACCCGTAGCATGATGCGGGTGTCGCAAAGTGGATAACCGGTAAAAATTTTATAAAAACGCTTTTAACCTTATTATTATAAAATTTCAATTTCCTTTTCAGATAATATAAAAAAAAACTATAATATATTCTATAAAATAAAAGAAAAAAAATATTGATGTATTTAATATGAAAGTTTCTAGTTGTAGATGAAAATTTTATTATACTTAGATCTTAAATATTAAAAAAGTGAGTTGTAAATAATATATAACAGAGTACCTGCCTACTTCCATTTCTCACTTTTCAACATATTGTGTGTCGATTTGCGGAACACGTAATCACAATCTAAATCTAAATTCTACAAAATCGGAAAATTATTAAAGTTTACATGATATGATAAACAAAATTTTCTCCACATACCTTCTCTTACCTTCTTTTTCGATTTAACAAAGATATATCGCTATTAGCATAGCGTTAGAAATATATATATATCAAACACTAAAGTAATTACGGCGGCTTCTTAAAACGTGACCTCGATCACTCGGATTTGATAAAGCTATTGATAGACTAAGCATATCATGATAAAGATAACGATAAGGTTACTTCAAATAAATATATTTATATATTATTATATATTATGGAATATATTGTGTTCTTTATAACTAATGTTTAAGAAGTGTTTGGTAATTTGTGGAAACTTAATTGGTCTTTGTTCTATTTTGTATATTTTATATTTAAATTATTTTACTGTACTGTATGTTTCCCTTTAAAAAAAAATTAAAAAAAAATTATTAATATTTATACAGTGATTTTATTTGGTTCAGATCGAAAAATCCTTTTTGTATTAGATGGTCTGTTGTTCTAGGCACAATGGGTGAAGCCGCAGGTAAAAGCTAGCGTTTATATTACTATTTAAATATTAAAATTATAAATAAAAATATACTTAAAATTGATTTGCATAATTTAAACAAGAATCTGACCCAAAATGATAAAAATCCTGAAAATAAATCAAAGTATACTTATTTCGTATATGTACTTGTATATAATAATTTTAACCAAAAAATATATATAATTAAGAGCACAAACAAACAAATCAAGGCCTAAAAAAAATTATTAAAGTCGCCTTTTTTGTTTAACAAAAGTTATGATATCCTTTAGTTTATGATATAATAACATAATAATAATATAAATTGTGGTAATTTTAAGCGCTTATATGAAGGTCATATATGACTAGTAGAAACACACAAGCTTAAATTATTTAAATTTAATAGACAAACTTCAAGGATTTGTTTTGCAACGAGATTACAAGAGTGGATAGACAAGTAATTTTTAAATAAATATTAGTCAATTATTAGTTGTTTAAACAAGTTTAATTGAGATTTGTCTAAAAAAAAGAGAAAGTAAAATTAATTTCCTATACTAATATTGCATTTTATTTGTTCAATAAGCGCGGTTTTAATCTCATGATTGTTAATGACGTTACCATTTGCAATTTAAATAATAAATTACAATTGTTTATGCCATAATATGTTATAAATAAAAAAAGTATAATTTATTAGCTTCAGAAACACTCAAAAACCTTATATACACAAATTGCTGATAGTATTTTATAAAGTACTTATTTAAATAAAAGAAATAAATTAATCATGGCGCGGTGGGCAGTACCTGATTGCAAACGCAATGGACACGACTAAACTATTTACATTTATCATATATCATTTATGTATATATATATATATATATATATATATATATATATATATATATATATATATATATATATATATATATATATGTATATGAATATGAATATGAAAGACAGTATTGAGCTTCGCCGTTCAATACTCATATTTACTAGATTTAAGCTAGTGTTTGACACTAAGCTCTCCTTACAAAAAAGAAACAGAACGGAGATTTCATATATGTAATTCGAACAAAAACTTAAATTTTATAAAAAAAAATGTATATGTTTTCTTTAAGTATTTATTCTATCCTTAGTTTGGATTAACACTTTAAAAATCATCAAAATATTTAATAAAAATAGCATTCTCTCTTGCCAAATGGTTGTTCTTTGCAATAATCTTTGGGTAGCGGAAATTTGTAAAAATCTCCCTACAGAGATGCTAACGACGTAATAAGTTGTATAAAGCATATAAAAAATTTAAAAATATATGTAGGTACCTAATATATGTCTGTCTTCAATTGTTTTTTTATACAAATTGAACTTCCACATATACATTTCCTGTCGCCTACCAAAAAGCATGGTCAACATAACAAATTGGTGGACCCGAACACTTTAAGCGTTTTCGGTTTCTGTTTATATTTATTTAGGTAAAACTGAATACGTTGTCTTCACTTTGTTTGATTTTGTGAACTTTATTAGTGCAGGTAACTTATACTTATATTTTACTCAAGCTTTTTATTAAGAACTTGTTGTAATAATAATCATACCTCTCTATTTTATTCTCAAGCTTCACACCGTTATCTTCTTATAGTATGGTAGGCAGAGGGAACATTAAGTTAAGACATTCGTCTCTCCGCATTCCAACCAAATCTAAGACATTGGTCTTGAGTGGTAAACTCAACGACGCACTGAGTATTGCCAGAGTGGCGAAAATAAAAAAAAAAGTGCCCCGTGTAGGAATCGAACCCATTATCATCGCGCTTACGCCGTAACGTACTAGGACAAAGTTTGTCACAAATGAAAATTTAAAAAATCTTTATTTTAGTTACTTATTATCTTTAATATATACTTAGATTCACTCAAAAGTACAAACGTAGAAACATATGTGTATTTATTGACTATTAAAGTACTAAAGTATTAAGCGCTGAATAATTATTTGAAAATTCTTTAAATTTTTTCCAAATAAAACGTTCATCTTGAACGCACAAACGCTACATTCAAGTAACTCGTCGAAATAGCTTCACATTAGGATCATATACTCTTATACAAGATATAATATAGAATATCTTGAATAACAGTATAAATTAAGTTAGAAATAACCCTTCAAATATCAACTCGAAGTTTTATAACTACTAGCAACTTGTATGGGAACAAAATACCGGTAAAACACAATAATTAACACTAGAAACTATAAATGGTGTAATTACACACCTGAGTTTGGTTTACTCGCTGAATTAGCGGAGTTCGAAGACCTCAAGTCAGTTCCACTTTAACTTTTGTTTTATAAATTGATGTGTCTGACTGTAGACGATCGTTATGATTTCAATATAGCTTATATTTATGACATTAGCTCATATTATATTAAAAATTCAAAATATTCTTTATTAAAACAGACTTTTGCAAGTACTTTTGAATTTTTTTGTTTCCGAAAGGCAGTTCTACTGAAGAGCCAGCAAAAACCTCGACAGATATTATTTTCAATATAATAATTATAATCTCATTAATGGACAGACGGACAGAAACTAATTCTTTCTACTTTAATTTTTATATTAACATTTTTTTTAAAAACATAGAATTGATAGGAGATTTTTGGACATTATGCTAAAACACTTGTAGGTATAGCTTATTCGTATACAAATAAAAATATACTTAACGGCCTAATATATTAGCTACAGTTTTTAACATTTAACATTCAACATTCAGCGCACCCTACATTTTAGGGTTACTATAAAGGGTCAGTCCAAGGACAGGTGTTTGCGTTGTTTTTGTTATTTTATCGATTGGGCGCTCGTATTTTTATAGCTTCTCATTTAATACTTTATTATATAAAATTTCAACTGTCAATTTTTTTCTTTGACATATTCTGTATGAAAACGGGAATTAAATGATGTAGGTACTAATGAAAAGCTATGTTTATTATTCCATGGTATGATTAACTGGTAGAATAATTTTTGTATATTTTTTTAATTTTTATTGATATGTCTATACTAAGGTAAGCATCATGAGTAACAAAATTAATAAGGATATACTTAAATGCACATATAATTATGTATATACATATATTTGAATATACAACCTCAATTGAAATTTTAATTGATTTTATTTACATGAATCTATCGATTTGCAATAAGAAAAATATATTTATGGCTTTTTACTTTTACCTCTACATTTTTTGAAATAAGTACTTGTATAATAAGTACCTACGCAATTTTGTATAATAGACGTTTTAAATCTTTCTTATACAGACAGATACTTCAAAATCGGTCCCATTGTATTTTTTTTATATATATAAGTTACGTTTCTATTGAAATCGTGATGTTATAAGGCAGGTGCAATCGGCGAACCAATTGAAGATTCAAATAAAAATAGATCTTAATGTTCGTACATTACAACAAGTAGAAGAAATGCATTTAAAAAAAAAAATTACTCTTACTTCTTTAATTTATAGACGTTTATTTATATTATTGACGTATAACGTCGACTTAAAATGAACGCTTAAACGAAATTATCCTTCAATAATCTTTTTTTTAAATATGGCTCAAAACAAGGCTTACTTCAGACAGACCCATCGATATGTAAGAATTCTTCAAGTGAGACTTTATACATAATCTTGTAAGTAAAAACTAGTTAACTTTACACCTACAATATAAACAATTAGTTTATATTCCTAACACCATTAAGTAAATGTAACACATAACATATAAGCCGATATCTGAGAAAGCTGAGAAAGTACACTTAAAATAGCTTAAGGCGAGGCTAAATTTAGCGTATATAGAGTATATATATATATATATATATATATATATATATATATATATATATATATATATATATATATATATATATATATATATATATATATATATATATATAAGTTTTATTTTAATAATACTAATTAAGTGTAAAATTTGATATTTTTGAATTATTGTGCTGCATTAATGTGCACTGTGACTATTAAGTTAGTTGGAGAGACAAATAATTTTGGGTCGAGTTCAGGGTTGGCGTGCCCACAAGATGGTCGGACGTTATCAAGAGTGCAGAGCAGGCGGTAGCCTATATGAAACAGTCCACTCTACTTACAATCGCTCTGAAAGGAGGATATCGTCATATGCGCGATCCTCAGGGGGATCCTCCATTGAGGGAACCACAAAGAAGAAGGAGTTACTATAAAATAGCGTCTGTAAAAGCAAAGGTTTTGGTTTCTATCTTACTCGGATTTTGAATGAATTATTTTCATATCACAGTTCTGGTAAGATAAAGCGCCGCTTTTAATACTGCCATCCAACATGCAATACCTGGAATTTGCCTGGAAAGTGGAAAACAGAGTGTCTTAGCACTAATTTCTCCATGCCAATCCTGTTAATATGAGAAAGCGTATATGTGAACACAAAACTGTCACAACAAGTTCCCCACTGGGCTAAGATAGAGCTAATTATATCAACATTGTAACGCGTATATTTTTATAGTAACAGTTCTTGATTAAAGTAATTCGTTTAACAGCAGGTATCTTTAAGACGTGGGCGTCGATTATTGAATCTTTTTACGATACGACAAACTAAATTTGAGTTTTTTATGCTATGCTTAATATATATATACATATATATATATATATATATATATATATATATATATATATATATATATATATATATATATATATATATATATATATATATATATATATATATATATGTATATATATATATATAGAAAACCCAGACACACCGTCTTCGTAGACACTATACATTTAACAGTACACTCTGTACAATAGTACAACAGAACTCAACAACTAAAATTCAAAAAAAAAATAATAAACAAAAACTCTCATATACTGGTTACGTCACACAAATTACTACCTGTTAATACTATAAAAAAGGACACTGTAAAAAACTTGCCGTTTCAACTGTACTTTATATATGTAATTTTAAGCTTTATTTCCTTTAGTTGAGTGCTATAATCCCTTAGCGTTAATCTTTGTACCATCTGTCGCTATACAAAATTAAATATCTCGACGATAGCATTCGGATCCCACGCTAATTGAAATTGTTTTCGATTCAGTTCTGATTATATCTCGAAATAGACTATTCTTAAAGAAATGTTAAATTTTATGCAATTTTAAATATGATAATAGTAGATCCAATACCTAACCGAAAGTATGTGTTTGTCATTATCATCACATGACATCAGCCTATAGCAGTCGACTGCTGGACGAAGGCCTCCCCTAGGGTAATCCACAAGGCACGATCTCTCGTTTTCGCCATCCAGTGACTGCCAGCCGCCATTTTTATATAGTCGGTCCATCTGGCCGGAGGACGTCCAACGCTACGCTTACTGAGGCGTATGTATGTATAAGTAATGTTGTATAGATAATAGAAAATTAAATGATTTTCTTTTCCTCGCTCTTATAAGAATGTCACTAAACATACACAATATTAGGCGGTGAGTAGGGAGGGACTTCATACTAGGTAGAAAGAACCCCGCATATGTGGCTTGAAATTAAAAAAAGAACATTTTTGTAAAAGTTATGCAAAACATAAATATTCCAAACTGAACAAAATAAAAGCTCATTATTTTTAAAAGTTAGAAAATGATTGACGCTATATTGGCATGAGTGAGACAGCATCTGAACGAGACAGCATTTGAATCTGCTCGAAAAGCACAAACGGAGTATTTAAACACTATAATTGTTTCTACCTGTTCAGCTATATGCGAGTAAAGCGTAAACGTTAGTTTAAAAAAAATACCTAGACTTTTTTTTTATCTTCCATCGAATGTCGAAACAAGGTGAACCAGCTGTTTTTCTCTAAGCTTAAAATATGATCCCCCTTGTCTTAAAATATCAAGATCACTTTTTGTTTGGATAAAACCCAAAAAAGCTTAAAAAGCCTTATGCAAATTCATTAGTTTTTGTGATGCAGATGTTTCGAAGTTATCAGTTTATTATTTTTAATATATAACGACTTTATTATGGTGTAGTTACGAATTGCCTGAGGTTCAACCCATTGTGTGTTTAGATATAAAAAATATATTATTTCTTTGGTCCGATCAAATAAATCACAACGTTAATTGTTACTAAATAGTTGAATGTGGAAAATGAAATATCTGATATCAGAAAGTAGTTAATGCATGAAAAACAAGAAGATAACTTGCTAAAAACAAGTGAATAACTTAAAGATAAAGCGTATCATTAATCCTTGACTAAGAGGCGTGTAATTTGAGCACTAATTACGATCATACTCCACGTAAAGTTTGAAAACCATTCAGATTTTAGTTCTTTAAATAAAATCGTATACTGAAAACAAACTAATATCATATTTATTTCTCTATTAATAAGATTCAGTTTTCGATGGCATTTAAAATATATTGTTCTCCATACAAGATTTATGAAGAAGACAATTAACCGTTGATTGCCTATCGAAGGTTTCGCGTTTAGAGGATTAATGAAACTTAATTTTGTTCTGATGTATGTATTGAGATATCGTGTAGCTTAATTCTTTATGCTATATTTGATTTATAGTAAAAAATTGCCTTATATAAACAATTCTTATAAAAAAAAGATAACTGCCAATGATTCATTATCAAAACGATTCAAATCAAAAGCAATTTTAAAGTCCCAGTTAATTATTTAATATGCAGAAGTGAAGAAATTAAAGGAAATATTTTGGATGCTACCTTAAATTCAGAGCGGCTAGAGTTCCTTAGCATGCCATAAATTTTAAAAAATTCTTGCTACATTGCCACGTATAAGATCAGGTCCATTGCGTTACAGAGATCCTCTCTCTCTATCCTCGGTCACGGTGTTTGGTCTCGAATACGGACAGAAAGCGGAGAACATGCAGGTTTAAGCGTTTAAATAAAAAATGAATAAAAAATTCGAATTTTAAAGATAACACCGAAACAAAAAATAGATATAAATCAACATATTTAATTGCAAACAGAAAGTAAACGACGTAATAATTCATTAATTCGGAGGTGTCGAAAGTATATCAGATTTTATCATACAACACGGCTATTTTACGACTTACGCAACATGAAAATTTAAAGGTCACTGAGTTTTCGAGAACAGAAATAATGAATCAAGACTATGTTGTGTAAGGTACCTTTGACATATTGGTAGCATAAATACATATATTATATAAAATATAATGGAGCTTTCAAGAAAGTGAATTTCGTTTGCAAATTTAAAAGCTTCCGGTACATAATATCCTGTTATTACTATAGCTCTCATTATTTAAATATAATCTTGTTTTATATACAAAATTATATATTTTAAATTATATTGCAATGAATGGGTGTTATTACAAATTTTGGTGAAATATATGTATAATATAAACAGTGATGTGAGTTCAAATCCAAGAACTTTTTCAGAAATTTTTTTTTAAACATCTTCAATAGACACAGAGTCCATATTTTATCAACATATAAACAAAATCTGTAAGAAAAAATGCTTATCATTTATACTTATTATAGAATCATCTAAAACTATAAAAGCTTACAAATTATAGTATCTCTGAACGTGGTGTTAGAATTAATCAGATGGCATAATTTCTTTTGGATCACGTTTGAGGTCAAATCGTGAAAGACAGCGCGTATAATCTATGAAGAGGCTTGTTCACAACTGATTTATTAATAGTGTTAACTTTTAACTACTTTATACAGAGATAAATATATCTGATCTGCAAATATCTTGAATACAATACAATACCTTTCTGTCCTTTCTACAAGATATTAATTGTTTGTCTTTGCTTGGGTACGGCGTCGAATTCCACGAGTTACCTCACATTGTCTATATATATATATATATATATATATATATATATATATATATATATATATATATATATATATATATATATATATATATATATATATATATATATATATATATATATATATATATATATATATTTTAAGCTCCGCTCTTTAACAAGTTGTCAAACAAAAAAGCTCTTGCGCAATACGTATCGTTACCATGTAATACATTATCTCCGAAGACCATTGTATTCGAACCTGTACTTGAAACGGAATAAAATACATTTGTAGCAATAACAACACTAGATGTATTCGATAAATTGCGTAATAAATTGACTGCCGATGTACGATCGAATGTACGTACCGTTAACTACTTTCACAGTGTTATAATATAAAAAGTGATGGAGAAAATTATAATTAAGTTGCTTTTTTTCCTTTTTGTTTAGATATTAGAGGTTTTGTGGAGCGATTGGATCGTGTTTTTGTAATATTGTCTACTTTAATAGTTCATGGTTCAAATTTCACACGAAAAAGCTGTTTTGGAAACTTAAAATGTCACTAAAAGCTCTACCGGTTCGAATGTAAGATTTTAATATATAGAAATAATCTGATTTTTTCGTATTAATACTATAATTATAATATTAAAAGAAATTTAGAATGGATATTTAGGATTAAGCCCACCCTGAACTTTCACCCTCTCGCAATGTATAAATTGGACAAAGTACGTAAGTCAGTGAAACTTTACTCTAGGAAGGAAAAATATTTAAATGTCCAATTTTTAAAAAAAAAACTAGAACTTTTTAACTACATATGTATATGTACAGTACATTTTCAATGAAAAATAATATTATACCACTAACTATGATATATGCTACACTGAAAGCACCTCGCGAGACTTCATTATAACTAACAAGCATGATATCCAGTTTCATTGCAACGTGTGCTCGTGTGAAAGGATCATCGTTATTCAAAATAAATTATTCTCCCAGAACTTTAGAGAAATTCTGTAATAAGTACGAAGTGAACATCTAAATCCCTTCGTTTTATGGCTTTCACCGCAGTTATTGCTGCAAGTTAATATGGATCTATTGGTTGAGAATTTACTTTGGGTGTAGCTATCTTATCAGTACCACTGATAATGTAACATATTGTTTATAAATACAGATTAAATACAAGTGTATTTCTTAAAGTACTGACTTCTCTATATATTTTTTTGTTCTGTAGGACTTATTTTATAATATTATTACGTAACTATTACATAATTGTATTTTATATAAATATGAGACTATTATAGCGCTCAAAACAATGTATGGAAAACAGCTTGTCTTGACATTAACTTCTCAATGCTTATGTACTTATGTATATATTTACCTACTTTTTTAATAAAAATTATTTCTGTTATATCAAAGTATGCACTATATCCTAAGTGCCTAACAGACCATGCAGAGCCTATATTATGCAGCATGGAAATCTATAGGTCATTTGTAGGATCTTAAGGTTCTTATAATGTATACACTAAAAGAGAACTTCCGAAATTCCAACAGGAACGGCATAGAAGGAGATTTTTCATTTTAACATTTATGCAAATGAAGTACTACAGCTTGTATACAATTAAATGTATTGTTAAAAAACGACATACGTTTTACAATTTCAAAGTAAATATTAATGTTATGTCTTAAAGTAGGTTATTTTTAAACCACCTGCGTTTCAAACTCGACGTCGAGCAAATACAGCTGAGTTCTTTTGCTAAAACTTGTACAAACGTTTTTAAGGCACATTTACTTAAGAAACACGTGACCTGGATTTTGATCGAATATTACTTTAAAAATAATAAAATTTTGATTTTTGCAATAGTATTTTTTGATTAATTTTGTATATTTTTCGATCGTAAATTTCTTGGATAACCAATGTTTTTTTTCAATTTATCTGGTTAAAGTATCAAATTTAATACATTTTATATAAATAATTAATATTTAGATAAAACTAGTTTACTAACACTATGTTTTATTTTATAACAAGTAGAAAATCCTTAGTGATTCAACATTACGCTCTTCACTTTCTTCGATTTAACGACTTTTGAAACATGTGAAACCAATCATATTAATATCTTGGGCATCTTAGCGCAGTAGAATGGTATCTGAATGTAAAGACGATACATGTAGGTTCGATTCCTACTGGAGTAAATGCATTAATTTGTTTCCTCACTCTGGTAAGCAAAATGCATCGTTAAGCTTTGTCACTACGCAATGTCTCAGATTGGAGCGAGAAGCGGAGAACGGAGTATCTTGACACTAGATTCTCTCTGCCTATATATTTATGTAGAATATCTTATTGTATATCTTCATATAAAAAATCTAGTTTCATACCATTTATAGAAACGTTAGTAAGAAAGTAAATCAAATAAATATACTCACGTGTTTACTCTTTTACTCAGAACATATCTTACTTTAACGTTTGACCGTAAATTAAGAAAATCTACACTAATACAAGTTTTCTATTCGAGATATAACACCTTAATGCGCTAAAAACGCAATGTGTATAGTAACGTAAATAAAAAAAATGTTTTGACAACATTGTAGCGCAAGTTGTTGATACCTTAAATCGGAAGAGAAATCGGAGTGTCACATTTCTATTCTCTATGCATTTCCTACACTAGACTAGACTAGACTAGACTTGACTAGACTTGACTAGACTTCATCGCTGTCTAGACCTAATATTAGCCTTTTTGTGATATAATAGAAAGTGTTAGTATAGAAATTTAAGATACATTAACTGTAATAGAACTTTATAGTAGTTTTTATAGAGTAATATCAATCAAACAGTGGGACGCTTATAGTCTATTACTATCGTGAATATAGTATGTGACTGTAAAAGGCATTTTTTTTACTAAGTAAATCAGTAATAATGATTAATAATAAATAAATCGTAGTAAACACGATAGGTATGAGTTCGATACCCACACGTTGAAGTTAATAATTTGTTATTCTCCATTTTTGTATGTATGTTCACTTCTCTTAACACGCCTGTATCCTGCATATAGAAGGGCCGATACAGCGTGTTAAGAGAAGTGAACATACATACACATATATATATATATATACATACAAATATATATATATATATATATATATTAGATATTATATATATATATATATATATATATATATATATATATATATATATATATATATATATAATATATATTATATATATATTGTATATATATATATATATATACAAAATAACTTATCTGTTTGTCGAAGCTACGATTCAAATGTCACGCAGCATCGACAACCAAAGTTTCACCCGATTAAGCATAAAACAAACGCGACGCGGTTTAATTGTGAGCAAGTTAATTAGACGGACCGTTCTATAGAAAGCTGATAATGTATACCGTGGGAATGTCATTATGCGAATCGATGCCTTGATTTATATGTAAATTAGTATTAATTATAATTTGTATGTATGTATGTATGTATATATAAAGTTTCTTATTTATATTACCTTTTAACTCTTGTAAGACAATAGCTATTTTATTGGGGTAACTTGCATAGATTAAAATAAAAATACCCACATAATTATTTATAAAAGTTCTCACTTTATATAGAATAGCTATATAAAGGGAGGATTTTGACAGTTTATTCAGTACATCGTTATTCTGCCTCACGGAACGAATTCACTTGTAATTGTGTACAAATTAGCAGGTAAAGTCAGCAGTAGCGCTGTTGCTATGTGCAAAGTTTAAAGTGCGAACCCAATAAGTTTATATAGTTCATAAGTGTAAATATATAAGTGCAGTGTAATCGAGTGAAAAGTGTGATAAGTGAAATAAATAAATTGTGTAACTGGTCATCTTCTCTGTTCTCTTGACTATTTTAACACTCTTTTTTCTATATGATATCTTATTTTATTTCTATATATTATCTGTGTTAATATATATTATATATTATCTGTGTTCTAGATTTCCATTAACAATTCTAAACAAACTGCACTGCCATTTAAAACTAGATTTATATTTTACTGTTATACAAGATTTATAATACCTATATACTGGATATTTATTTACATTACTATTACAAGCGCGTGTAAGTTGGCATTTCGGAAGTTCACGGACTCGATCTAAATTCATGTCGCGAATATATTTGTATGTTTCACTCAACAAGGATCTTCTTTAGCTGCAATGAGTCATGTTCTTGTAAATACTAACAAAAACCATATCTTTAATGGATTTTTTTTAGGTATAAACGCTTTAAGAAAACAGGTATAATAAGAAAATACTGTTAAAAAAGGCACTGAAATTCAAAGTCTAACAACTATTTAATACAGCTTCATTATATTTTCCGCATATAGTAGATAACTAGAGAGAATCTAGTATTAAAAGACACTTCGTTCCTTCCTTTTCGGCCAATTTTCGAGATATTGCATATTGAGTGGCAGAACTCAATGACTTTGTCTTCTTACTAGAACAAGGAAATTAAATAATTGATTATTTCGAGTGGGAATCGAACCCACAACTGTCGTGTTTATAGTCGCACGCTGTGCCGTTTATAATTACTAATAGCTAGTGTATAAATTAATTTAAGTAAAACTTTTTTCTCTACCATTTTTTTTAATTTGCAAATTTAAGTGATCTAAAAAAATCACTATTTATATTAATTAATAAATAATATTAACAATAATTATCACTTAAATGACCTTTTCAATATCTTAAAGCAAATAACACACACTTTTACAAGTAAATATATAAACCAAATTTACATATAATTGTTACAAAAAACCAATATCAACATAAACAAATACTGGCAAGTAAGCAATATTTCATATTAATACTAAATCGATATCGCAAAAAAAAATCGGACAAGCCAATGTTAAATTATAGGGCCTATAATTCATGAGGCATTCAATACCCAATATGGTTATCGCTAAGGGATTTCGCAACGCAGAGTCCATGGCCAAAAAAGCTAACAGATTTCGTCTGTTTGTATTCGTAAAAATGTGTTCAATTCAAGCTTTAGAAACAAGTTTTAGGATAAATTTATGTAAACAATTTCTCTTTAAATATCGATTTATCTGCCTATAGTAGAGGGAGCTTTTCGAGACGTGGAACTCGGCGTACTTTGTCAACTGTAGTAAAATTAAAATAATTAATCCCTCGAATGGGGATCGATGACCTCGGTATGCAATCCCAATGTAGTGACTAAAGATTAAAAAACCCTCTCTTATTTTTAATATAGTTTCGTTTTCATCATAGTTACGTCACTATGCAATATACAACTATAGCAAATACACTATAATTAATATACGAGTATAGTAGTTTGTCTCTATATACTTTATAAATAGAATGAAATATATATATATATATATATATATATATATATATATATATATATATATATATATATATATATATATATATTAAATAACAGCTTAATTCGAACATGTAATAAAAACGCACTTTAATTAAGTTATAAAAAAAATATATAAAAAGTATACGAGTCCATATCACAGTAATTACAGTGTGAATTTATATTATGACGATTACGATTTACAATACAACTCTATAAGGTTTCAAATTTGTGAAGTAGAAAAATAGTACTTAAACATGTCAAGTCATCACGTCATTTGTGTGGGAAAGCCAAAAAGGGCGACTTGACAAACAGACAGACATAAAGACGAACAAAATGATCTTATAAGCATGTGTATATATATATATATATATATATATATATATATATATATATATATATATATATATATATATATATATATATATATATATATATATATATATATATATAAATATATTAATAACAATGAAATTACGTAATACCTTCTCGGTGATATAATTATGTGATTGATACACCCGTCACTCGAGTAAGTCATCACGTCATTTGTGTGGGAAAGCCAAAAAAGGCGACTTGACAAACAGACAGACATAAAGACGAACAAAATGACCTTATAAGCATTGTGTATATATATATATATATATATATATATATATATATATATATATATATATATATATACATATATATATATTAATAACAATGAAATTACGTCACTCGAGTCGACTTTAATAACGATCGTATTCGATATAAAGTATCTAAGTCTTTAATTTTAGTTTAGTTTTATGTATAGTTACCTACAGTTTGTTTTTGCTTCTATATTATTATTAATGATCGTTACAAATATATGTTTATTTGTTATTAAAGTTATCTTTGTTTGTGTTAACAAGTTATTGTCATGTAATTTAAAACGTATTGCCTCAAATTTAATTTAAAAAAACGGAAAACGGAGTGTCTGGACACTAAAAAAATCAATATCTAACATTCCGTTCTCTGTTTATAATTTATGTAAAAATAGGAAAAAATAGTATTGAGAAAATGCTGGAATTAAACTTTAAAAAAAAGAAACTATCAAATATGTGTTTGTCATTGACTCATATGTGTATATATTTGATTGCTACAAAATATGCACATAGATTATTGAATATGCAACTAACCTTGACACTGATATAAAATTTATTAGCCTTTTAAATTAGATATAGCCTGTATATAAAAATATATAATGTATAATGTAATATAAATATAAAATTAAAAATAAATATACAAGATGAGACCGTCAAGGCGCAGCGGCGCAGCGGCGCAGCGTAAGTACGACTGTTATGGGTTCGATTCCCACTTGAAAGGAATAAATTATTTCACTTTATACGCTCTAATTTGCGCCACATAACATGCAATCTATTCAAAAAATTGGCGGAAAGTGAGGAACGGAGTGTCTTAACACTAGATACCCTCTGTCCTATATGCTTTAGTACCTTGCTATATGCTTTTTTTTTTACAATATCTGGCAAGTCCTTGCGCGATTCAAGAGATTTCTAGAAAGAAAGAAGTGTCACAAATATACATTATTATATATACTTTAACGTTAGCTATATAGCTACATACATATCAAATGATTATCGAAGCTAAAACGATAGCAGGTCATCAACCTCCAAGTACTTGGACGAGTTCCATATGCTTTCTTGATAGTAATTACCTATTCTTATCTCACTATTTATATAATTTATTAGCAGAATTTATCGCCGCTTTTTTTTCTAGCTAGATTTCTGAAATTGAACAATTTCAGAAATTTAGCTAGAAAAAAAGCGTCGCTTCATTTAAGGCTTTATGGCTTTAATAGCCTAATAGTTTCCGAGTGTTGTTTTCGACATGATCGCTGTTTGAGATCTGACAGTTCTTAATGACAATATAGATGCGTAAGTTGGCTAGAACGTACATCTGCGGCTAGTTCAATTTTTTTTGTTACAGATTAAATTTTTATTAATAGCTCCAAACATTTTCCTTATATAGCAAGATAGGTTAATAGTAAGTAGTGTTAATTTTATTTGCTTTTCATCATAATTTGAGATATCGTGCGCAACGTGGTGGCACTAGACACCTTTGTATAGTACAATAAAGTCGAATAAATTGAAATATAATAACTTTCTCTAATAAGGAATTAATTACTTTGATTTCCTCGCTCTTGTTACAAGACAAAACGCTGCCTAGACTTCCGCAATGTCTAAAAAACTGGGTGGAAAGCGGTAAATAGAAACTTTTAACACTAAATTCTCTCTGTTCTAAATTTTATACGGAAAGCTTTAAAAAAAAAGAAGAAAAACACATCGTATATTTCAAAGATAGCATTTAAAATAATGATACAAATGTAACGTATCGTCAAATCTTAAGGTCCGAAGTACAGTTAGCAATTGTAAAATGATTAACGCTGCTCCATTTGATCGCCTCCGTGATTGGTGCTTGCGTGAAAGTTGCAAGCTTTAAAGCCCAAAGTGCTTTGTACTGTATGTACAGCATGTTTATAATATAACATTTATTAAGAACTATAATTTAAAGTGACTTTTTTGACACCTTTTTTTTGAAATATTATGACTTAGCTTAGTTAATTTCATGTTTGCTTTTTATTCATGTACCTACTAACTTTTAAGAGCTAACTTTTTTTTCCTCGATAAATGAATTGTATTAAAAACAAAAATATTTTTTCAATTCTGTATATATATATGTATATATATATGTTAATATTTATATGCTAGTAGAATTATCTCCCATATAAAAAAATACATACTATAGCCATTTCCATACCGAAGAAATATCTAATATATGAAAATTATTTAACTATGATTTGAGCCCTCTATCATATAGACACTTGGCGAATTGAAGGAGTTCTTAATATACAAATTTATTTATATATTATATTATATGCTTCATTTATAAACTAATTAAAACGTTACTTGTTACAGGTAAGCAAAGAGACTCACCGTAACGGAACCGTACAATCAATGTCGATTATATAATCGTACTTACTTTAAGAATAGAGTAAAGTATAGATATACTCTATATACGAGAGAAATATTTTATCTACTAGAGAAATAAAAGAAGAGAAAATAGAGCAAAGAGTTGAAGGAGTGTTCAATTGTGTGAATTTACCTTTCTTATATATAGCAGGGTAGATGGAGAAAACTTAGTGTCAAGACACTCCGCCTTCTGCTGTCTCCTCGAATTCCCATGTCGAGTGGTGGAACCTAACACCGCTCTCTCTCTTACGAGAAATCGAACCACAAACGTAGTTTTTATAGTAAGATGCTGTGCTGCTGCACCACGGCGGCCTCTAAAAAGCTAAATTAATACTACAAAATATTTTGTAACCATATTTGTAGACAGAACGGCGTAACACAAGTTTTCATTGATACAGCGGCGTGGGCGAACCGCATTGGCTACTTCATTCATGAATTGGGAAATTTGCCCACGCGTTTAGCGGTATATAGTACGTTTTAGGCCTTAGTATCCAGTTAATTAATATTATTATATGGTGAATTTAAATTTATATATATATATATATATATATATATATATATATATATATATATATATATATATATATATATATATATATATATATATATATATATATATATATATATATATATATATATATATATATATATATCACAGCGCTTAATGTCTTGAGTAAGGACATTAAGAACGGAGTGTCTTATATCTATATATAGTGTCTATCTTTCTGTGCGTTTCAACAAAAAAAATGTCGCTAAGCCACGCTTTAAGATTTGAGTTTGAGTGTCTATGCACTCAAAATAGTAATAGTTTGATTATAATAAAAAAATTGTTACAAAATGAACATACCTAACGTTTTAAGATTTTGTCACTTTAATAATGTAATTTAAAAAAGTTATTAAATTTTTTATTTTAATTTTGATTATTGATTACCGCTTATACCGTGTCCGAAAGATCTTGGTCCATGGTGATGTCGTGTCCAACTACATTCAATTTTTAAACAAAATGTCAACATTATTGTAAAGAAAATAAAAACCAATGTTCTCTTCATTTCATATTTTCAATGAAAATCGCTTACACATAGAAACATTTCTATTACTGACGACCGGCACCCATTGTCTCGATAGTGCTACTTTCAAGCAAATGGTCCATTGTTTGCCGATATTCGATATCTGAGTCCAATTTTATGGTATACAGTATGTAATATTTTTGGATTGAACTCAACTTACTATCTATGATAAAGTTGTGACAAAACGAACGGTCCTTTCGAATTTGATAACAAAATTCTCGTCTAAATAAAAAGTCTCTTAAGTTTACGTAATGGAAACGAAATTATATTGGTTCCAAGTTAACACAAAATTTGTTCTTCATTCAGAAGTTATAGTGGACTATAAGCTATATGTAGCCTCGATCCGGGTTGGATTTAGATTGTAGGCAAGCAGAACATTGGGTGTTTTGATTAGTACCTATGAAGACACCTTAAGAGGCTAGTAGGCTAGGCAATACTGCTATATGCGTTATACTGAAAAAGAAGCTTCAGCTTTACAGGAATGATGTCAATATAAAAACCCACTCCTAGTACGGGAGTACCTAACAAATTAATCCTTTTCCTCTAAATCCGATTTCACTTAACAAGCTATGATCACATCCATCATTTATACACCTACAAAGTAATTAATATAAATAAATGATTTATCGCTATTTATTCACAAAATTATTGGTCAACAAAAAATATGCCTATAAAAAATTATTACAACTTTCCAATGTACTTTGTAAATGATTTTTACATTTGACATTTAAAATGGTGACAGTTAATCCATTTATATTGGCAACCTGTAATTAGCGATCAGACTGACATTCAAATGAGGCGTTTCGTAAATATCCTGATAGCTTATGCTTAATTGTATCGAGATTATGCAATGGGATATTTCAGGGCGAGTGTTTTTTTTTTTTGGTTGATAATGATGGATTTACTTAATTTGTAATAAGTAGCACTATATACAAAATTGTATGACTATTAGGTAAAATTTTAACTCTTTGCTGTAAGTTTTTCTGAAAATAATAATAATAGAAGAAATCAAAGAAATTTTTGAACTTTCAATCTCTATTGGGATATTTACCAAAAAATACATTACCTTAAGCATACGTAAAAAAAGAGAAAGTAGTAGTAAAATATAAAGGAAACACATTAATAATATCTTATCACTGTGAAACAATAACACAATTACTTTAAAATGGATAAAATAAATAGCGAATCAATTGACTTCTTCCTATAGAAAATAGTAAACCAAAGAACATTTCATTAAGTTGATTGTAAAATTTAATTTTAATACAAACTTGGCCTAAATTCCAAATAATATTGACATAATACCCAAATTTATACCCAATATTTTATATAGATACAGCCTTTTGCACTACTCAGTCAATTACACGAGCCGTTTCTATTACTCAGCAGTCATGCTCCATGATGGCAGAAGAGAGCTTGTTTAAGCAAAAAACATACGAAGCGTGCGTCGTTTGACTGAATCGTGAGGACAATTAGCGTAAAAGATACAGTTTAGATCGGACTCAAGTCCTTGCTTTGGTTAGTCACCTATAAAATTAAGTTCTCAAGACTGTTACATGTCTAGAAAGTTAAAATGAGATATTTTTTCTACTGTATTGTGACGTCATCGCTGTGGGATACAGTGCGGTATTAGACACAGTGAATTCTCTCTATTGAAATGATTACTATTAGCTCTGTGTAACGATTCATTGTAGTATAGAAGACTAGAAAATTTAGATTTATTTACGAGTAACTTTTTTCTATAGAAATTTTAGTGAGATTCTTTTTTTTTTAATTTAATTTCTAAAATATAAATTATAGTCTATTCAGTTATTTAGTCTATATAAGGGTGGTGAAATATATATTTTTAATATTTCTAATTGCCTCCGAGTGATTTATACAAACCTAATAATACTTTCTACGTGCTCAGTAGTAGTTGGTCCCACGATATTTATAAAGTCATTATTCATCCAGTCTAGAATGTAGAATGCAGGCATCCTCGTGACATTCAAGCTACTGGCATAATCTGGTATGTCTTCGAGCCAGTCAATCAGTGGCAAATTGCTGAGATTACAAAATGTTTTAATTGGCCGGACCTATTTATTGCATTTTTTTTGACTTATATACCTCATAGAGAAAGGTAGGGTAGAGGGAAGCTATTGTTAGGACACTCTGTTCCCTATTTTCTTGCCAAGCTTTGTAACACATTCTGTGTTGTTTACCGGAACTCAACGCCGCGCTTTATCTACCAAAGTATAGATATGAAAATAATTGATTCTACCGTGAATTTTGAAGCCACAATCGTAGAATTTCGTCACAGTGACCTCAGAAACTTTAGCGTCAATATATTTAAAAAAGCAAGCGAAAAAACATTTACGATGACATTCATGAATGGAATTGCCGTCGTTTTGATCTTTTAAACTACACTCAAGTGAAATTATATTGTTCATATATTTATTTTTAAATGGGCATATAAAATTTTCACTATAGAAAATATCGACGTTCTTACTTGGTTAATTGAAAGCCATTCACGAACTTTTTTTATTATTATTACCGTATTTTGTATTTTATAATGAACAAACAGTCCAATTAAATTGTTTGTAATATATTTTAATAGCTTTCAGAATTACTCTTTTCTCGCAAGTCAGTATTTCGCATATTAAATTATGGAATCACTATGTCTATGTATATATATATATATATATATATATATATATATATATATATATATATATATATATATATATATATATATATATATATATATATATATATATCATAAAATTTCCCCAAAGCCGCATCCGTCGGGTTACAGACAGACGGGACACGAGAACATACACGTTTTCAACAATTTAATTCACTCCAGACGGTTAAAACCTGTTCTAAAACAAATATTTATATATATACACATAAAGACCAAGTTAACAAAAATGGCGAGTTAAGAAAAAAATCGTTACATCTGTGCAAACATTCAACAGTTACCATGTCAGGCGGTCTTGCCGGCCGTTGAACTTACACAATGGCTTGTATGAAAGACATGTGCCTAATTTTTGCCTGGAGAGCTTGAAATAACCCAATTCGAGAATCGTTAGAGCTTGTGTTATTACAGCTTTTAGTTACAAATAAGTCATGTACATGATAAGGAGGTGTTATAAGCATATTTTTAGATTACTTAGTCATATCCCAGAAAGCTTTTGTATTCTATTCTTTATTTATTATTATCTAGGAAAATGTTGAAGCGGAGAAACGGAGTGTCTTGAAGTATTCTTCACAGAATTAGTGCCAAGACACTCTGTTAGTAAAAAATGGAAAAGATTAGTAAAACCATGGTAAAAAAACTACCTCTTTAGCATATGTTTTCAATATAAAAATATACCGTTATATTAAAAGAGTCGGGCAATATTTTCTATAAATTGACTACGATTTACCATTTCTTAGTAATTTGGAGTGGTAGCACATATTTTTTTAATTAGTTGTTTGAAGTGCCACTTGTGAACATATGTTCGAGCAGGAAGGAAGCTTACTATTAAGTTGCTTAAGCGGAAATTAACGTTATAATATTTTTGGTCCTTGGATACCTTATATATATATAAACACATATATATATATATATATATATATATATATATATATATATATATATATATATATATATATATATATATATATATATATATATATATATATATATATATATATATATATATATATATATATATATATATATATATGTATATATATACATACCAATTTAACATTTTTCATTCTTTTTTTCATAATTGTAATAAATGAAAGCATAATGACAATTAAGGGATAACTACTAATCTTCAACTATAGCACAAGACTGTTCTAATCTATATATTAGATCGTACTTTTTGGAAACCAGAATCTCACACACACACACACACATATATATATATATATTTATATATATATATATATATATATATATATAATATATATATATATATATATATATATATATATATATATATATATATATATATATATATATATATATATATATATATATATATATATATATACCCAAATACATATATATTTGTAAAGTCGACCTCGAAGGCCAATGCAAATACGCATATAAATTTAAACACCCGCCGTCCATTCCTAACATTGAATACATAACAAAGGCACAGGTTGCATTGTTGTTGACTCGTTAAGTTGAATTTCTATGCGTTTTAGTAGCATTAATAAGAAGGCGTGGCCAGAAACTGAATGTAACCGGAATGGTTGTTTTAATTACGTTTACTTAGACTTTCTTTTTCTGTGCTCTATATATATATATATATATATATATATATATATATATATATATATATATATATATATATATATATATATATATATATATATATATATATATATATATATACATATATATATATATATATGGTATAAATAGAAGAACAAACAGACTGACTATAAAGTGATCCTTTAAGACAGCTCTAGTACTAACTACTAATTGATTAGATTCTACGACGGAAAGAAAGTAAAGATAATTCTCGATATATTATGTCTTCTTTATAATTTATACAATTGTTCTAATTGTAATAGCTTAAACAATATCTGTTAGTAATCTTTAAAAAGAGGGATAAGAGAGCTTCACATTACAAGTACCGCCTTGAACAGTAAAAAGTAAGAAACATAATATCATAAATAACTCTCACAAATTGCGTTGTTGAGTATAATGTTATTCCTGCTTATTGCTTAACAAAAATAGAGTAATGAAAATATATATATATATATATATATATATATATATATATATATATATATATATATATATATATATATATAACCAGCCAACGTCCATGCCACGTTGAACACACCGGTTCTCGTCCGATCACCGAAGTTAAGCAACGTCGGGCGCGTTCAGTACTTGGATGGGTGACCGCCTGGGAACACCGCGTGGCGTTGGCATCTCAGAGGGTGTCTAGCCAATTATCTGTCCGATATTTGGTTTCCGGCATACGGGTACGCGACCCCGGGACCTCGAGCCACCACTTTCATAACCCGATCCAATCCATGTAAGTGGTGTCCCTCCCCCTATATTCCAAGTCTTTCTGCCTCTTATTCCCTTTCCTTTCCTGGTTTCTCCCAGTAATGGGTTTGGAGGTCAGATGGCAATCGCTCCACAAAAAACCACTTCGCCACTCATATGGACCGATTGGTCTTAGTCGGAAGGCAGACCCTGGCAAAAAGCCGGGACTAATGCCAGGAAGAAGAAGAAGATATATATATATATATATATATATATATATATATATATATATATATATATATATATATATATATATATATATATATATATATATATATATATATATATATATATATATATATATATATATTCAATTTAAATTATATATCCTGTTTAAAGTAATTTGAAATATTAGTCCTAGACAATAATATTGAAGCCCGGCCCGATACTTGCAACTTGTATTTACTTTAAATAACAATAACTAACTAAGCGACACAAGCGCGATAAACTTATCCGCTTTGATATTATCGTCAGCTCGATTACTAGGAGAAACTATGAATATTTACGTAAATTATAAATGTTTTTGCTAAAAGCTATAATAAATTAAAAAAGTATGATTTTAAAACATAATAAAAATTCAAAAAAAGACAAAAATTTGAACGCTGGATCAGTACCCGCACCTCATGGAAACTATTCAAGCTATGCGTTCTCCCTTACGCTGCGTCGAAATTCTTATATGCTTTTTACAACTTACTACGTCGTTAGCAAATTTTTACATGTCTTCTTAAAATATTTTTTAGACTTATTGTGGATTAACACTTCAAAAATCAATAAAATATTTCTATAGTTGCTCTCAATAGATTTTTTGGTCTAAAATATTTCTATGCTGCCAGTATTTGAGTATAACCACACCCGACGCGACCCGACAAAACGCGACGTAGACTCAGGTCTACGTCTACGAGTAGGTCTACGAGTGGAGTGTCCTAACACTCTGCCCTCTGGAATAAAGCAAATCTAAATATACAAATATTTATTTACGAATATTCCCACATTCGAGATTTGATCATAATTTTATTTGTTCAAGCATCGAAACAATACATTTTAATTAATCACGCTGCAGGAAGAAATGCTAAAGTAAAAAAAAAATATTGACTGATTTATATCTTATCTTTTGTAGATTCTCCTCCTTAAATGGCTAATGAGGAAGCGAGAACTTATGGTACATAAAAATTTACATAAAAAAAATCAAGCCAAATAAGTAGCCAAGGTTGTGCAATTATTTGGATTCCATTTAATTACCTATCAAAATCATATCGTTCACATATGTTGCATTTCACTGTGTAGAGCTATTTCTACCTTGACTGGTACATTAAGAGGCTTTGTCTATTAGGAATTTAACTGTACTTTATTAAAAAAATATAACTTAAGTTATGAAAATCTTATAACGCCACTTTTAATAGATTTTTTGTAGTTAAATTTACTTGGAAATTGTGTTCCAAGTGACAGTAAAGCTAGGATGATGAGAAGAAAACAAAATTCAAGCGTATTTTTATAATTTGTTTCTTATTTTCATACTTAGTTAATAAAAGTTATTAAATACATATTATGGTAATGTAGTCAATCTACATTAAATATACATTAATTCATGATACCCGTATCTATAATAATAGGTCGATATTTCAAGTTACAGAAAGCTAAGTGAAAACTCACTCCGTTTCCTGGATTCAACTTATTGAAAGTTGACGAGCGGATGCCCATGGGATGAAACTTAGAGCCTGTATATCTAGTACATTTCTACATTTTTATATAGTGCCGCGAGAATATGCCGTTATACAGTGCAAAATTTTAAACAAATATCGCCAATTTAGTGACCTTGGTCTATACAGGATGTACAGTACAATAGATTACGGATGTTGGCAGACAGTAATTTTGCGACAATTGTTTTGACGAAATTATCTCGCTAGTCTATTGAAATTCACAAACGCATTCATTGGGATAGTGTGATTACAATCGAAATTGCAACAGGATGTTTCTTTTGCAGTTATATATGGTGTACAGGAAATTTGGATTGTTAGAACGCCACCATAGGAAAATTTAAAAAGTTTAATTATATACAAAAATTTTGGATTCGATCCACATTCAACAAAATATTTGATTTCGTTTTTCATTTAAAATAATAGAGACTTAAGTTCTGCAACCCAGAACCTAGTGTAAAAAACTACAAACTATAAGGCTATTAGACTAGCTTACGTTGAATGTAAAAAAAATGCAAAAATTCAAAAAAGGAATAATTTCCAAGGTTTTAAGAATGTAATGTTTAATTCAAGTATTATGATAACAATCAAAGTAAGCATTCTTATCTAAGCGACAAAAGTATATAGAGTGAAGTATATTTCTAGGAAAGAATTTTTATGTCATTGTGATGATGACATCTGTGATAAGAGCCACTGTAGGATTACGAAAGCTAAAAGTGATATAGTTGTATATTTATTTAACTTTTCCAAAGTCAAGGAATAAGGATTTTTTAAGTTTAATTATGTAGCTTCATGCGTTTTTTAAGCATAGCAGGATAGACAGAGGGAATTTAGTGATTAGACAGTCCGTTCGCCATTTACCGCCCAATTTTCGAGATCGAACCCACACCTTCACGTTTGTCACACACTGTGCCGCTGCGTCACGGTGGCCTCAATTTTTGTTGGTGAAAAAACATGACATTATTATGGACTTTCTCTTATTATTCGAGTATTAACTATCGAGACACTATAGAAATAGCACTTGGCTGCGTTATTAAAAAAAGTCTTAATAAAACCAGTAGTTAAATTATCTAAAGAATCTAACTGCTGCCGGCGCTCTAGATGAACCGTGATATATTCAACGCGTAAGAACTATTTTTGAATTTATCTCGATGTATCTATTGTGCAACTTACGCATTAACCTTAAACTTTTTGCCTGTTATAATGTAAGGAATTTTTATTACTTATATATATATATATATATATATATATATATATATATATATATATATATATATATATATATATATATATATATATATATATATATATATATATATATATATATATATATATATATATATATATATATATATATAATGTTTTTTTTTTTCTTTTTTTAAACTTCTACATGTAAAAATGGAAATAAATTATTATTGTTTTTCGCTCTTAATAAAACATAAACAAAAACGGTAATAAGACTTCGCCATGGCTTTACCATTCCGCACACAATGGCTCAAATTCAGGCGGAAAACGGTAAACGAAGTGTCTTGACACTAGGTTGCCTCTGCATTAGCAGTCTGTCAAATCACCGATTAAAAATGCATCTGCTATAGTAAAAGATTCATATAGAATTCAAATATAACGTTACGATAATTATTTAAGAATCTTCAATAAAAGATGTATAAATAACAACAGAAATCACATAATGTAAAACAAATTTGTGACTAAACTTATCTCTTTCACATCGCATCATTATCGCTGAAGTTGCAACCAGAAAACGGCACGCCCCTTCCAAAACAATGCACGTATTAAAAGATAATATTTAACAATGAAGCAATTACATATAACGCACACTTGCTTAAAGATTGTAATAAAACGGGCTGAAGCATAACAGTTTCACTTGCGTGGACTATTAAAGATACGATTCCGTTTTTTTTCCGTTTCCGTTGGTATCTATGTATACCGTTGGGATTTCGGGAACCTACACGCCCTGGGAAACCTACAAACCTAAAACCCTACCAAATTTTAGGTTTCCGTCAGTCAGTCAATAATGGGAGAGTTTTATATTCTAATATATAGAGATGAGATGGTAAATTATTAGACGTTCAAAAAACAAAGAATATATATTCATATCTATACTTATAAATAAAATTGGAGTGTCTGTTTTTAATATTAAAATAACCGCATTTTGCTACATGCATTTGAATATATACATACATACGGTACATATACCAAATAATTTTTTTTTACAATTTTTGTCTGTCTGTCTGCTTGTTCCGGCTAATCTCTGAAACGGCTGAATCGATTTTGACGGGACTTACATTGTCAGGTAGCTGATGTACTAATAAGTAAATTAGGCTACTTTTATTTAGGCAAAAATCTTAAAGTATATAAATATATATAAATATTATATCGACACATATAATTTTTAATATCATTTTCAATAATATAATGCATAATTTGAGAGGAAAGTTTATATCATATATTAGAGTGAATACGAGTATACTGAATTGACATATATAGATATACATATGGAAACTAACACAATTCACCTTACTTAAGCGGCGCTTAAGCTTACTTGGACTTCGATATTTTTAAACACATCAGTTAAAACTAAATAACATAGAAACAATATGAAATTATGAAATATTTCGTTAAATAAAATAATTTTAAGTGTAGTTTTGACCTAATGATTACAAAATTTTCATCCGGATGGATGATTCCTCCATACATTTAATCGCATTACAACGTATGTGATAAACATTGTAATACATAACCGATCTAAGATAATTTAGACCAAGACACAACGCCGAAGGCAAAAGTGGATTTATTTTCAACACAAATGAACACTGCACAATAGATTCGATATGCAGGAATAGTGCTTTCTCAAACGCTATGAAAAGCCGTGATGTTTCCCTCGGGCCAAACAAATTATCTTGTAATCAACCATCTGTCTGTACGTTGCTTAGGTTTATATAAAGTTTAATAGTAATAATAGTGAAGCTTCACCCTGTATCCCGCATATAACAGGGGACATAGAGGGAACCTAGTGTTAAGACACTTCATTCCTTGTTGAGTAGTGGAACTAGCATTGCACTTGGTTTTCTTTTTAAAGGGAAAAAATTAAATAATTAATTCGCCCAGAGTGGGAATCGAACCCACAATCCTCGTGGTTACCGCTGCACCACGTTGGACTAAACGAATCATTCATTGTCAATCGAATTCATTAATTTTAAAGAAAAGCTACTGGAGGAAAAATTAATTTCGTAGTGTTTATCCATAGCTTATATAATGCACGCTTCTTACGTAATGTTTATTAGGAATTTGATTCCCGCACCAATTTTGTATACAGAACTATATTTATTGTTAAATAAGCGATACTTCTTTAGCATTTTACTTTTTTTAATTCTATATTCAGGCAAATATGCTAGTTTGAATATGATTTTAAAGGTATCAATACAGTCTACATTTACCTACATATATAAATTGTCTTGTCTCTACATAAATGTGCATATAGCCACTCTACCTCTATATCAATACAGTGTTAAAGGATCATTTAAATAAATCCAAATTAATAAATTTGATGAAAAGCTTTCATTATGAGTATATGCAGTTAAAAACTCAATTACACAGCACTAAAGACTCACATCTTTGGTGCCAGCCAAGATTTAATTGCAATTATATCTTGTTACCAACATATATCTTGTAGATAGCGTTTTGTATTAAACTGATTAATTAAATGATATCTGACTGATAATACTTTAAAATTTTATTCGTTTATTTTTATATGAACAGTTTTAATTATTTACGCTTAAAATAAGTAATAAACTAACGTATGGATCGTGTCAGTGAAAAATGTATGCGATTTTGAAATGTTCTTTTGCGAGAATGAGTAATTTAGTGTTAAATTGCTTAATTAATTTACTGTTTGGTAAAATTTTTGGGTATAAAGTGAAATTTGGGTCTGGGACATTCTTTGTGAAGTAGGCAGATAAAAAATGTCTGATAATAAATATATACTTTTGGTAAAAATGTTAAAAATAATGTAAATAATAATATAATGTGTATGTACACATATATGTGTAGCAAAAAATATAGTTATCAATTTGGGATAACATACATATAATGGACATTGAACTATAGTTTAATATATATATATATATATATATATATATATATATATATATATATATTATATATATATATATATATATATATATATATATATATATATATATATATATATATATATATATATATATATATATATATATATTATATAGAACTAAATTCTATACACCCACTAAGTATACTGTTATACTCGCCTCGTTAAAAATACAAATGAACGTACCATGTTCAAATAAATTGAAGATAAATGATACATGTTTTACAAGAGTAATTGATTAGAATGAGCTTTGTGTATTAATTTAAATCTGTTCAGTGTCGATAACACTTAAGCCTTGTCTTTTATGAAATGGATACAAATAAATATATCAATGTGAAAGGATTATTATGGTACATCACTATACTAGCAACACGTGCGGATTTGTTCGCAACATACATACATACATATATATATATATATATATATATATATATATATATATATATATATATATATATATATATATATATATATATATATATATATATATATATATATATATATATATATATATATATATTTCTTTGGCTCTTTTTTGGCTATTGTTGAGATATTATGCTCAGATTAGAAAAAAATCTCTATTTTATGGAAAGCAATATTTTTATGGCAACTGAAAATTTTATATTAAATGCAATTGAAGTAATTATTGAATATTTTTTTAGAAAAAGTATCTGCCACGCCTTTTGGAAACGATTGGACCGTTCCTCCTCCTTGCGCTCCTGGCTTAGTCAGACCGCTTGGACGATTTTCTTTCATTAGTGTGAAATAACACTATAAGTAGTTACAAAATAATTAAGATTACATATAGTGTATAGTGTAATCATTTTTGATTAAAATTTAATTACGAGGAAATTGGGGCGAATCGGATCAGCGTATAAATGTAAAAATATGAATTATTTTCACATCTCCCATTCACACTTAACATGAAATAGCTTAAATGCGGGAAAGCGGAAAACGGAGTGTATTGACATTAAACTTTCTGTATTGTATCTGTTTGTATTCAAAAAAAATATGCCTCGGCAGAATAAGTGACAAATAAGTATTATTTTATATTATTATGCCAACATTATTCACTATCTCGTCCACTTTGTGAGGTTAGAAATCATTCTGTTTATCCCATATTGTTTGTATATCAATTTTCGGCCGCTATAACTATAAAAGGCCTCCTCGCTTCATTGATTTTTATTATAAAATAATAATAAAATAATAATTTCAATATCGCCTCACTTAATATTGACTCCTTAATCATTTTATGTTTTAATCATAAATCGATTACATACTAAATTTGTGTAAACAATAATCATAAAAAGATAATACGATAGGAAGTTAAGTTCTACAAAATATGAGTGAAAGAGGAAAATGTCGAAATACTCAGAACTTTGTTTACAATGATAACTTATCAAATGAGGTCGCGAGCCCGATGTATATTATCTACGATATTATCGGGCGATACCGAAACTTAACGGTCCGTTTCATTACACAATATAATAGGTAGGTACGTACTTACCTGTAATTATTTAGCGGCTTATAACAGATTTTAAAGTGTTTTACCTTATCGCCTTCGCATTGTAATTGATCAATGTAATTTTATGGTAATTAGTTTTTTTTAACTTTACACACTCTTTGTTGCCTTCCGACAAATGATTTAATAACGAATTGCTGCTAGACATAATTAATTATTTTTTATTTCTTCGCTCTGGTAAACCGATCGCGGCGTTAAGTTCTACCACTAAACGTGGATGGAAAGCGGAGAATAGAATGTCTCAGGTACTATATAAAGAATAATAATATAACACACAAAGGCTCATATTTGCATTATTATCCATTATTTTAATACTTATGCCGGATTACCTAAAAACTATATACAGACACTAGAGGCGCAACTGTTTCAACAGTTGTTTTGTAGTGATTTTGTCCTAATACTTTAAATTGATATAACTTTTGTATTTATGAACCGACTGAAATTAAACTAACTTTATATATTAAAGGAAGAATACAATACAATAATATAATACTGAAAATTTCATTTGAATTAAGCTCTTGCTTAGATTGGCGTGCACAAACGCACAGACAAACAGAAAAAAAATCAAAATTTATTTTGGATTTTAATACGTTAGGGGCATTTCCCAATAATAGATTTTATTACATATCTTCCATGTACAGACAGCAATCAGTTACATTTTTATTATATGTATATACATATATTATGATGACAAAATGACATGTTTACTACGCAACATTTCAAGGCACATAAAAAATATAATAGCCTACCTACAGCTAGACAAAACCATAACTCTAGTTGGAGCTGTTTAAAAATTGTAATAAAAAAATAATAGCACTATTCACCGAACTTTATAACTCATGTAATTGTTGGCAATGATAAGGCTTATCGGTGTTTTATCGTTATCAATTGACGGCCAAACGTCTGGGTGGCGCCAGGAGACTGTTTTCTATTGATGAAAAGATATAAAAAAAAATGGATAAGAATACGTAAATTTTATTATTACGCTTATCACAAAGATTACCGTTTTTTATTGTACTGGTTATGATTTGTTCTATTAGTTTCACGCTGTACTATCCCGCATATGGTAGGGTAATCAGAGGCGCTCAACCCGCAATATCTTGAAATTGGGCAGAAAATGGGAAAGACATATTTTTGAGTGGTTTATATAGGGGATGTATCCTTACATAGAAATCTTTTGCCTATTTTAAGGCGGCTTTTAAAACTACATTTTCTCTCTGTGATCGTCTTTTAAGTTTTATTTACTGTCTGTACTCATGTTATATGTTATATATGTATGTCTATGTATATATATATATATATATATAATATATATATATATATATATATATATATATATATATATATATATATATATATATATATATATATATATATATATATATATATATATATATATATATATATATATATATATATATATATATCTCCCCCTTTACCTCCACTTTACGGCCAATATCTTAAGCTATTTAGAGATAAGGTCTGCTTTTTTTTTAGTTATTTATATTTTATTGTTGTTATATTGTTTTATTTATGGGTACAATAAAGCATTTTATTATTATTTAATAATATAATAATTTATAGACACTCCGTTCGATAGATCAACTATAAATATTTATTTATTCTGAAACACGATACAAAATAATAATATATGTAATCAATTCTTCTTATTGTAAGAGAATGAGATATATCTATATACGAGTATATAATTTTTTTTTTTTTTAATTTTACTTATAGGTATTGTTAGTACAAAAACATAGACGATTAAGCTTGTAATTTTAAAACGTTACACTGTTAATAGCTTATTATCGCATAGATTACAAGATAGCAATTCTTTGTTTAAATATCAAATGAAGTATGTTTATTGATAATTTTCCATTTCAATATATTAAATGTTAAATAAATGAATAAATAAATAAAACATTTATTACAGTTATTAAAAAAATATAAAAAGATGATGCACATGTTAAACTGAGAATTTTATCATTAGGGCTTACTTATTGATGTTAAGAGTCTAAAAACTTTATTATAGTTGATATTCAGCTAAGTACTGACTTACAAAGTAAGTTTGTTTAAGTGACATTTTATTAAAAAATATTTTTTTTTTATTTATTATGTATTTGTATATGGTTGTTATACGACATGGTTCTAGGTTCAATTCACACTCGGAGATATAATGAGAATTTAAAACATTATTGTCATATAGTTATATAAAATTCGATAAGTCAAAATTTTGCAGCGTAGCGAGGAGGAGGCGGAGACTGAAGGAGAGCACTAATATAGAAATTCTCAAAATTCCAACTGGAACGATATTAAAAAAAAATACATTACAAAGCTAAAGCTAATGCACGAAACGCATCCAGTGAATGTATAGAGCGGAATGTTAGATCACTCCTCTTGCCTATTTAAGCATACATTTAAAAAAATAAGCTATACAGTGTCTATGGTACATTTATTAGATATTAATATAACTAATTTGTATGCAGAAAGCCATCTTTTGAAGAACACATTATAACACTAATACGCAATTATATATTTTAATTGTCCAAAAATAGAGTCGATATTTAATTGTTTTGTAGTTCCTTGGTGTTTTCTTAAAACATTCCTTGCCATAAATAGTATTGGTTGGTATCGGGCGCCGGCGCCTGCGCGTATGTAATGAAACTATTTATACTAATTTCTTTATACTAAAAAACTAACGGTTAATTATGATGTATTTTTACCTCTTCTTGAAAACGGAGAGATTTAACACTATACTCTCTCTCTGACCACCATGCTCTATGCTATATTCACTTTGAAAAGCTTTACCCAGATAAAATGTACATAAAAAAAAACACAACACCATTCAAGCCATTAAGAAATACACTTGTTTTATCAAAAATGATAAGCACATTACATTACTACTTTGACGCGCCGCATGTGTGAATCGTTTAGAATGTGTGGAAATATTTCTTACATTACTGCGGGAAAAAAAAATTTATGGAAATACACCGTTTTCCACATTCCATCTTTATCATATCAGAGACTCATTTCTCTTAGAATGTTCTTTTTTTTCTCATCTGTTCCAAATTTTCTCTTTTCTCCGACTGGGAGTCGAATCCGCACTCACCGTGTGCAATCTGACAATGTGCCGCTGTACCATGACAGCGTCAAGTAGTATCTAAATATGTAAATATATAGCGGTATATAGTTTTAGCCCGTTATCGGTGCAAGTGCTGCTGAGCTAATGTTCCAGCGATAAGTCGCGTCCCGACTATTACTTTGATATGGTCAGTATACTTGTTTATGCTTAAGTTTAACATTAAGATAAGCGATAAACCAAAATGCACCTATTACAGTTTAGTGGAAAAGTAAATTTATTTTTGTAATAGTTACAAATTCGAATCGAGGATATTTTCTAGAGTCACGTATTAACCGTAGCTATTAATATTTTTCATATAATGGCAAATTATGGAAACGTAAAGAGCGCTTTATCACTAGAGCCAAAAGCCACAAAAACAAAAAATCTGTACCTATGTGTACCTGTTTAACAAATTCTACAGCTGAATCGTTTGTCTGGATGCACAGCACATGCTATTTCAGGAACTATTACTTCGAAATATATATATTTTTTGTATCAAATAGTTGATTTATCGAAGGTGACGCCGCAGATAATATTTAGTAAATTATAATACTGGAGGACACATATCCTTTTATAACGTGCCAAGCTCAAGATCTAGAGCTTGGCACAAAGGATATGTGTCCTCCATTGGTTTGAATTAAAAAAAAAATTTAAGCATAAACGGCATTATTGAGGACAAAAAAAAAAACATTGAAACACGTCACATTGATATAATTTACCAAAACCATGCAATATGTATAGCAAGTCCTGCTTCATAAATAACCAGTTTCCAACCTTTTAAGTGAAATGTCGTTATATTGATGTAAAAAGTAGATTTTCTCTTGGCATTTACTGTGAACGCTTTCTTTTTGCAACCACTTAATATCGGCGTGAATTATATTTAATTACTTGGGAGAGTTGAGAATTTACTCTGTACTAGGTTTTGTATGGAACATGTGGATATAGAAAGACATCCCCAAGTGTAGTTTTAATACAATATTAATATGGGAAAGTAAGGAAATGTAAGATTAAGATGAAATAAACACTTTTTAGTATATAACAAGAAGCTATGAGAAACCACTTGGATTAATCCACTTACATTGTGAAGTCAGGCATCGCTACAACATTGTTGAGCAGCTTCACCACTATATATCTTGAACTCACACGCTATATCTTGAATTCTTGCAAAATGCTAGTAACGAAGAGTGACACTAGATTTCCTCTACCTACTCGATGTGTGTATACAATTGACATCATTTGAATTTTATACAGGACACTTCTACCATTGTATTTGATAAAAATTATAATATATTAATTTAAAAGAGCAACTTGCTACAACTAACAAAGCAGAACTGCCTTCTGAACCGGAGGTAGTGACATGTTCATTCGACGATTCAAAAGTGCTTGTAAAAGTCTATTTGAATAAAGAATATTTTGAATTTGTATTATATGCGGGAAGGTATACAGCGTGAAGCTGATAAAAAAAACATAATATGATCGATTTAAACCCACTATAAACAATTACTTTACCATCGATCCCTTGAAACAAACAATAAAATTATATTTCAGATTTTAATTGCGTATCAAAAATCTAGATCACAATTATCTATTTATTTTGTTTATTGGACTAGAAATTTTGTTTTTACTAATTTGTATTCTTTTTTGTTTTCAGGTAAGACTTCTCCGTCTTCTAAATCGCTCTATCTTACTAGTAAATAACTCACGTAATACTTACTATATACGTATTACTTACTTACTGTTACAACTTTTAATTAGTTATTTTGAAGGTTTATTTTTAGATTATTAGTATAATTATTAGCTTAAATGGACAGAAAATGTTTACAATTAATTGATAATATACCGACTTAATGGCAATTTAATTCTAATACATGTCTCTGAGTTATAATATACAAGTGAAAACCTAAAAAATAATAACATAATATTATTTCAAGCAGTTAACTTAAAATCTTACATTCTCTACTATAGTTTAGTTTAAAAAAAACAACTCATGACGTTTTTACTGTATTTGCTAGTGATATCTCAATTAAGTTCGTGTAGAGCTTTTGTTAACTCAACTAAGTGCCTTTTATAGCAGGTTCAAGGTATTAGAAGTACACGTGTAGATTATTTTCCTTGTAACTATTTGTACTATTCTTAAGTTTGGTGACTATGATAACTTAAAATAATTATGTTCAATAAATAGAATATTCTTATTTTGTATATTAATATTAATTTACTTAATTAACGATATATGTAGCACATACATATATCGATATACTCATATAGCACAGTTGGAATGTATTTGACAATATTAGTTAGAATTTCAAGTGAAAATTTCCTCCTAAATATGTATATTAAAGCTATTTACGTTTTCCCTAAAAATGAATGTAATATATGGATAAACAAAAAATATTACACATAAGCTTAAAACAGCTTAAAAGAGCTTAATTTCAATGAACATTGCGTAATATCAACTCTGCTTTGTAACTATGTATAAAATATTCCATCTTTTACATAGTCACGAGCTTGAAAGTCATAATATTTAATTACATTTGGATTCAATTAACCTTTTCGTAGACTAATGCTTTCCTAGTTCTAAAATAAAATGTCGGTATTATTATTACTTTAACTTTAAAAATCATGAAATCGTACTTTCATAAGTGATTTTAACAATATATATATATATATATATATATATATATATATATATATATATATATATATATATATATATATATATATATATATATATATATATATTACATAAAGGGTTATTTTATGTTATTCTTAATTATACTACACAGATAAGAAGTGAACTATTACTTAAAAACATTAAAATTTGGTTTGCAATTTGTCCCAGATTGGGGTGGGAGCGGAGAGAACGGAGTGTCTTAACATTACGTTATATCTGTTGCTCTATATGCGAGATAAGCCGTGAAGATAGCTTTAATTTGTTTAACCAGATTTTAACTCATAATAAATTATAGCAAGCCATAATTATATACACGTTTCTATGGATAACAATCATCAATCATCGTCAGTTAGTGTTTTGACCTTTTTTTTTCTCTTATAAAATATATATATATATATATATATATATATATATATATATATATATATATATATATATATATATATATATATATATGTATATATATATATATATATATATATATATATATATATATATATATATATATATATATATATATATATATATATATATATATATATATATATACTACAAAGATTAAAGAAATTTGTAAACTTTTTCAGATTTAGGTACAACTATTTACAAAAGCTTTCGAAAGTTGTATGTCAGATAAATCTTATTTTTCGTTTTAGTAAAATGTATGCAGAATGCATACAATAAACAATAGTAAAAGCTTCAAATTACCAAATAGCTGTTCTGTAAGAAGTTAAATATTTTATAGGCATGTAAAATACTAAATGGCGTTTCACTTTATCTTGTTTTTATATTTCAAAAGTTTACTGTATCCAATGAAAAATTGATGAAATATATACAAATTCAGTAATAAAAAAAGCTCTATTGAAAGCTTCAGCTCAAAATAATTTTTAGTAAGTAATTGTTAGGAACCTAATATTCCGTTTTCAATATTTACTCATTTAGAAACAACAATGGCATTTCAGATCGGGAGCACAAAAGTTTATAAGACTAGCTTTCCGCACGTGGCTTGATTCGCATGCTTTTCGATTTTCCCATTATATATTTTGTCATACAAAAAGTATTTGATAGTTTTCTAAATTCAATGATTGTGTCTACGTTAAATAAGTCTACTTCCACGATATTCTATACAAACTGTTAGCCCTTACTTGTCTATTATATATATAACTTTCCAAAATTCTTCCAAAACTTCTTAGGACTCCCTAATGCTACACAAGTAACTTACCTGGAAAATTTAAAGATTCTAGATGCGGCAGTTTTGGCTGTTCATTGATACTAGCTCGAGTATATCACTAGTCTAACAGACATTGTTATGAATATACTTAATAGATATTGTTACTATTTTCTAAATCTATTTATAAAACAATTTGCAAGCCTATATTAAAGAATTATAAGCAATTTCGTCGAAAAATAGGCCGTCGCGAAGCAGCGGCGAGCGATTTCCACATTATTGAAAACGTGGTGTTTAGTTCCGTCACTCAACACTTAATGTCTTAAGTCTCTCTGTCTTAATTGCGCGGCAAGAGGGGAGCGGAGTGTATTAACACTAGGTTCCCTCCTTTACATCTATTACATCTATCCTGCTATATGCGGGAAATAGCGTGAAGCTATTTTTTTATGAACAATTTGTCTAATAAAGTGCACACTTTAAATAACTGTGTAATTCAAATAGAAGATTAACCATTTGCCTCTATTAGTACCGGTTGTAAAACTCTAGTGGTATAGAAAGTTAGTTAACTTTCAATTTTATATGCTGTATGGCATTTTGCCAAAATGAAGATGTAATAGGTACTTGTTAAATGTTTGTATGAAAATTATATGATTCCATTTAACAAATTTAACGCTATATCCCTCATGTACTAGGGTATTAAGAGAGAATCTAGTGTCAAAACACTCCGTTCTCTGCTTTCCACTCGAACTCAAGTAGTCGTGTGTTCAGTGACGTAAATCAACGCTGTAAGATAAACTTACCGGTACAAGAAGTCAGATATTAAACCACTACGACTAAAACAGCCTGAAAAGAGAGAATAGAGATATTCATCACTAAATCTGCTTTAAATTAATCAATCTTAATCTTGTATTAAATTAAGCTTGTGTAGACCGTAAAATATAAAAAAAGTATTAACAGTACTTACAACAAATGTTTACTAATGTTATCTAATCATAGACTAAGAAAGAACAATAGCTTTCATAATTGCCATTTCATTTGCTATCAGGCGTTTTGCACTTACAATAAGTTTATCAAATAGTAAAATAGGTGTAACCGATAATATTAAAGTATTTAGACAAAAAAACATAATATATTTTTAAAAGAAATTAATAGAAAAAGAAAAATTAGGTTCAAATAGCATTAAAAAAAATTATTTTTTAACAATATTATTGAGCTATCGATATAGATTATTGAAATAAAAAATCGAATAAAAATTCAAAGTACCAATTCTAGCACTTAGTATTTAAAATTATGCGTACATTATAGACTTTTAAATGATTAGTCATAAACATGTGTCACACATACAGTTATTATAGTAACCTTCTTGTGTTGCTCTATCTTAAAATAGCATAAGTAATAATAATACAAAATGTAAAATATATGTAGAAAACTTAAAAATATGACGTCACAATGTAATTGTAAACGGCATATCTGTATTAAATATAACAAATAAGCTTTTATTTTAAATAGGCAAGTAACTCTTCTACTTTTTTACTTGAAGAAAAAACACAGAAAACGCGTTTATATTAAAATAAAGTAAATTATTACTTACACCAGTTTATATAAAGTTTTTTTTATATGTACTGTACAAGAGAGCATGACATGTTACGTCGCTTTCGATTTCATTAATTGATTAATGACAAGATTGGACGTGTCGACAGAAAGAAAGCGATCGATGTACTACACTGCTGATATTTATTACATATAACGCTCAATGATTGACATTTACCTACCATACGACATATATATATATATATATATATATATATATATATATATATATATATATATATATATATATATATATATATATATATATATATATATATATATATATATATATATATATTATATTAATAGTTCTAATTGCTTGTCAATAATTTCATGGATGTCAAAAGACCCCAAAGTGGTCTAGATTACTGAACAAAGGAATTCACGTAACATTTTTTTCTTGTTTTATATAAAAATGTAATAACTATAAATAAATAATATAATAACATATCAAGGACCGTCGTGGCGCAGAGGCGTAGCGCCTGCCTTTAAATACGACGGTTTGTGGGTTCTATTCCCACCTGGGGAGAATATTTTTTTTTCATTTTCTTCGCTCTGGCAACATGTGCACAGCGTGAAACTTAAAAAAAATATAGTTTAATAAGCATAGTTTAAATTCTAAAACAAAACAAAAAGAAATCAAAATTTCATAAATATCATTAAATAAAGGTTAGCACATTTTCCTTTTTAACTAAAATACTTTCGTATTCTAGTTCAAGATGAGTCCCATGACATTTGTTAAGTCGTTGCCAGATATCTGATGCTCGTTGCATTCAAATGGGCAATAAGTGCGCTCCAGTTTTATATATAAAGTAGGCTGGAAGATTTATTTATAGCTTCATATAGCCCGTGAGCTGTAAGCTATAAGGGTAGGCAGAGAGAATAGTAACAGAACACTCCATTCTGCTATTTCCACCTGAATTTAAAGTGCAACGTGTTGAACGGTGCATTTCCACGCTATATTTTGCATATTTGCATTTATTCTATCAAGTTTGAACCCATTACCGTCGCGCTTACAATCAGGCTATTTAACTTTTCAACTTATTAAAAAGTAAATAATACTGAGAATGAGACGAACGAATATGGTTCTATACAAAATGTATGCCGTCCATTTGATCTGCCGAATTACAAAACATTAAACAAAAAAACCTGTTTTGACCTCGTACTTTTTGCTTCCATAATAGTTGCATTAGCATTACAATGACAATCTAGGCGTATTAAATGACCTGAGTATCATATGGCCTTGAACACGAAATCGTTGGTTAGATCTTACTAAATATATGGAAATATTTTAAATATGTATATGATATACTAGCACCTGTTCGCGGTTTCGCTCGCTTGATTGATATTCTCGAATTTAATCTGATATAACATTGAATGTATTGTAGTAATATTTTTTTATATTTCTTTTCAAATATCTGGGTAAGTATTCGCACGCGTTTTCGGTATCGGTATAAAACGCATAAATCTGAGCATTCTTGGATAAAAATTGCCTGTGTTTGTGCTCCACAGCCTCTTGTATCCTTCTATTGAAAGTTTTATAAAAATCAGCTCCTCCATTCCAGATATTGGCCCAAACAAACCGAAAGACAGACGTTGTTTTATGTTTTATTAACGTGTAAATAACTATATGTACTCGAAAAATCTCAGTTATTTTTAAATCACAAACATATGATTTAGTAAGACTAAATTAAAAATAAACATATATAAAAAATATATATTTTTAAATATATTTCAAAATAAAACATGCTTTACATTACGTTTTAATGTAAACACAAACTTACTTGTGTTCCATACAAGCTACATACTCGTATCTCAATAAGTCCGCAAACCCCGTTTCAAGTCGACCAGTTAGTGCATCGTCTAACGCAAGGCAATAAGGTCACTTACATAGTACAGTTTATACGCTACATGACTAACAAGAAAAAATAACATAGGTTCTAAGGAAAACATTTCTTTTTTATGGAACGCCTTATAATTTTAGCTCCGAAGGAAATTACTTAAGAAATCAATATTTAATTGTACATTTAAAATTAATTCTCCATTCAAGTTTTTAATTCAAGTTGCCATAGATAAAAAATATTCCATATAAGAACATCGTACATTAAATTCCAATATAAAATTAAATAAATTGTTTAATCGATGACATAAGACAAATTACAACGATCGGTTGACCCAACCTACACACAGTGTTTACAATTAATTCATGTGAAACTGGTCAGCACGACGAAATGCGATAATTATGACTTTTGGCCTCTCTCCATAGACTAAATTTTTTTTTATTTCAAACACCTGTCATATATCAAATTCTAGTGAAAAGCGATGGTGAATGCGTTATTTAGTATCTCGAAGGTTAAAAAAAACAACAGAAAATATATAAGAAACTGAAAAATTTTAAGTAAAATCACTAATAAAATTATAAATTAGTAATAAAACTTGATGAAAACTAATAAATCCATTTCTAAACGCAATAACGCAAACACTACCATTTTATAGCAGGTAGTACAGTAAGCCATTCATTAAGAATAACTGTAGCCGACCAATAAGGAAGGCTGTACACATGACGGATCTAGTTAAAATTGATACGTTAAGAAGAACCAAGAACCGTATTTGGTTATAAAAACTTATTTATACTGTATAGTATTTAAATTACCTTGAGCTTTGTGAAGGAAATGGCGTGTAATGTAAACACAGCGTGTGTAAAACTAGTGGCTTTAAAACTTAGCTGTTTATGTTAGATATATAAATGAACAACAAGTTTGAAATGTAATAAAAATATGGTTGTAAGGGTTGAACCCTTCCAGCCTTATATTCTAATTTATTTTTGAGACCCTCGTGGCGTCGATGCACAGCATCTGATGCAACGGTAGTGGGTTCTTTTTCCACACGATCGGATTATTTACATTTCAAACTTAGGTTAAAACCCGTATTGCCGTGTTTTAGTGGCGGAACTCGATGACGAGATCTTTCTTCGAGACAATTCTTGAATTAAGGCAGTGTTTTTCGGAGAACAAAATATCTAGACACTGGGTACTCTTCGCCTCTCCTGCTAATGCCAGATTAAAGGTAAAAATAAATATTATAATTTTTTATGTAAAATAATATTATTTAAAAAACAAAGTGTTCAATATAATATCGAGCTCCGCTCATTAAAAATATTTGTACTGTTAATCATTATTCCAAGTAAAGCGATAAATACGCTTTAACGGCTAAAACTTCTAAAATAAGAATTTAAATACAAAGAAACTGAAATACCTCTAGGGAAATGTTTACATTGGGTGCGCCCGCGCATGTCCGTTTAGAGTCCCTACGCGCTAATGTAAAAACTTGTTTCATATTTATTACTTTAAAAAAACAGTTACGCTTGCTATTATTATGGTTCTTCTAAAGCAGGTGCATTTTATAAGTGCATAAGCTGCTAAATATACGTAATACTGCCAATGCCAAAATGATGACAATTATTATAAAATTATATATATATATATATATATATATATATATATATATATATATATATATATATATATATATATATATATATATATATATATATATATATATATATATATATATATATATATATATTGAAAAAGAAAAAATAGTTTGTGTTTTAATGTCGATACTTCTTTCATTTGTCATGTTATAAATATAAAGGGATGTCTTCTTATACATTGTGGTTAAGAAAGCAGCAGGTAGTTAAAATGTATTTTATTGAGAAAACTCATGTGTAAATATTGCCCTTTCATTAATCTCTGTAAGAATAAACTGTATGAGATGACAGGTGAAGCTGAAAAAAATATATATAACATATAACGTCACGTATAAATATATGTATCTTAAGAAGAAAAAAAATATTAATGGTTTTTTTAAGAAAGAAATTATATTGTAAATACGACATTTGTTTGTTCCATTCCCAATAAGGGAGACTGAATTATTTGATTTCCTTGATCTAGTAACAAGAGCCGAGTTTTAGGCTTTGAGTTCAATGCACTCAACACACAATAGCTCAACAAATTGGGCAGAATGTAGAGAATAGAGTGGGTTAACACTAGATTCCCTCTAACTACCCTGCTATATACGGGAAATAGTGTGAAGCTGTCAAATTTTATTTTAACAAATTACTATACGGAACATTAATTACTTAGAAAATCTTAAACTTGACGGTTTTTTTGCAGCCTTCAAACAACTACGTAATGCCGTTTTGTATATATTACTGTTATCGCTTCACAAACATATAAACTGCATTATAAATTGAATTTATAAGATAAAATGTCGATTATACTCAAGCTGTGTTGTCAGACATTTAGCTTCAGCTGTTTTTGTATAATTAGATAATAAAATATATAAGGATAATCAATATTTTATGAAAAAATTACGCTACATCCTGCATATACAACAGTATAGGCATTGATAACTTCCGCCCAAAGTCAAGACATTGGGTGTTGAGTGGCGTAACTCAACACCGCACTTTGATTTACTAAAGCAAGGAAATGAGCCAATTTATTCTCTAGTCTTATTTTTGTTTGAACACAAATAATATGTGCTTGTAGATTTCAAACATATATATAAATTTTACTGCCGTCTATAAGTTTCTCTTGTTCATATATACGGCTCAATGGCAAGCCAATACAGTAAGTCTATTGAGTAAAATATACAAAGTGAAATTAAACCAATGTTTTGTTTGTTAGCAGCATTAACAGAATATTTATCAATAGGTATGTTAAATATTAGAGATATGTTGTGAACTGATACGATAAGTTGTGAATGAACCAAATCCTAAGAAATACTGCTGAAGCTTAAATACCGGAAATAAATCTCAATTTATATCTAAAATCTACACCTCCATACTGGAATTATGAACCTAAGGAGCTTTTTGGTTTTTGGCAGTAATCTCAGGTACAACTGGTTACAATTGAAAAATGATTTTGTGTTGGATAGTCCATTTATTGAGTAAGTCTATAGCCTATAGGTCTAGTCTATATATAAATCTTCTCGATGGAACCCACTATACCGTCAAAGTAACGTGGGGCATTTAAAATGTGTCATACAAAGCCAATAGTTAAACTATTAGTCAAACTATTATTTAAAAAAAGATATATTCCAATTTTACCTTGGGAGCATAGTCACAAGTAAAAGCTTGTTTTAATATAGTGAATACATTTCTATACTTGAATGCTAGAACTTTTCCCATATGCGTAAGTATCTCATCGGGCAGCTTTCTCCTGATAAAAACGGAGACGATAAGTTTGAGATTTATGAACCCTCTTATCTAATGTAAGTATCGTTGTAAGTATGTGCACTTGTACCGCTTTGAGAATAATAACTAAGCGTCGTTGTGAAAATTTACGTTTTTATGTATGTATATATATATATATATATATATATATATATATATATATATATATATATATATATATATATATATATATATATAGCTATTAGCTATATATAGCTGATATATATATTAGCATTACCTGCAGCTGTACTCGTGCGGTCTAGTGAGAAATGTGTATGATATAACATAGGATAACATAGGAACATTGGATATTATATAAGAAGATTTTTTTATTCAAATCAATACTTTTTAAGATATATCGTTGTATATCGTTTGAATGTACCTTTAAAATTGAAAACGAAGTGTGTTAATACTAAGTTAAATCTACTTAGTGAGCAAAAGGGCCTCTCCCTTTAGCATAAAGCTAAAAAAAGCTTTAGAATAAAAACTTTACAATTAAAATATAAAATTTTAAATATGTTGCAAATTGGCCTAGTCTTTAAAATAGTATAATAGAATAATATACTGAAAATTGTTAAATATAAAATTAATAAAATCGTAGTAATATTATATGCAAATTGCACTGTAAGTAGTTTCTGATGGTGACTGACAGGCGACAGTCGCGTAAGGTACAATAAAGGGACTTGATAGCTATCAAAACTTTCTCTGTAAGTATTAAAGCAAATAATAGATATTGCAGTATGCCTATAGGCCTTTTTTGACATAGTAGCAAATGTTGGACTCTCGATACCTCGGATCTCATATCCAGTGATGTTTGGGTTCGATTCCCTATAAAAATTTAAGCACAGCTATATAATCTTATTTTGATATAAGTAATAGACGGCATTGCGTACGCAAATTCTGATCTAACGGGCCCTTTGTTTGATTGTGAAGCTTATGAAGCTGATGTCTTTGGATTGCTACGTTCATCTACTCGCGTTCTTGAGATATGGTAAAAAAGCTTTTCACAGACTTGGATGGACAATGTTTCCTTATAATTTGTCCGTGGCTTTTTTCGTACGCAACCCTATAAATGAGATAGACAGAGAGAGACTTTTCTGTTCACTTCGTCCCCTGAAGTGATTTATAAAAGTATAAAAATTTTAATTTCAAACGAAATCAATATCTCAGATATCGACCATTTTCAATATCCTGTGTGTTTAATGGAATTCCATTATTTATAGTGTAATGACGAAGTGAATATTATATTTTCAACTCCATTGCGATAGTAATTAGGTGTGATTTACTTTGTCAAATATACGTGAAAGATATTAAGCTATCAGAGAAGTCGATTTTGTAAACAAATTTAAGTGATAAATTATAGAATTCTATATTCTACTTATAATTGTAAATATTAAAATGGCTTATTTAGTAAAGTCATTATTATTAAATAACCCATTGATTGGTATATTGAGAAATATGTAAATTTACATAATTACAGTACAAAAAGAACAAAGAAAATATTTAGTCTTAACTTGTAGACTAAGTTAGTGAAAAAAAACTTATATTTAAGTTTATTATTTGAACATCTCGATAACGATTCCTTCTATAATTATTAGAACATAAAACTATCGCGTTACGCCGCTTTTAACTATTAAAAGCGGGTTTAATTCACCGTAACCATTTTAATAACTCATATGCATTATTCTAAGGAGATAAAAAGCTTTTTAGCATTCTATGAATTCACTATGCGTGTGTCCGCTGCCCAAAGTTCAATAGAATTCGTTACAACATTTTGTATATGATCTAGAAACGAAGTAATCATATTTCTATGTATATATTTATATAATATATATAAGTATACTCAGCAAGTAAAAAAAATTGAACAACCAAGCCACCAAGTTTCGGAAGTCATAATCACGTCCAATAAAACATTCGGACCGGATACAATTTACTATGTCGCTTCTTTTGATAAGCTTTCGTGTTCCAAACACTGTACTGACGAATTATATCCTTATCATCGCTTATCATACTTTAAATATAATTTGATAGTTCCGACAGGGTAAATTGATCACCTGTCTCTATGTCCACAGTAGGCATGTACTTTAGCTTTATGTATTAATATATAACTTAAATTTTACTTTACAGTTGAATAGATATGTTTGTGTTAAAAAATTTTGAACGACCTGTATTGATTAAATATGACCTGATGTTAGGTATCGATATTATTGTATAAGGAAATAGTACAACATTGTAACTAATATCGAATAAAATAAAATATAATTCAAAGAGGTAGACTGGCTCTCTCTGCTCTTGCACTATGAAATGCGGTAAGACGCCAATCGACTGCAAATATTTTGAATTCAGGTGGAGTCTCCAGGCTATGAAATATCAATTTTGTGAATAATAAAAGCAATACTAGATAATCATATGCAAATATAAAATATAGTTGTATGTAAATCTTAAAAAAAGACTTAATCTTTCACTCATTAAGCTGCTTGAATAGATTATATAAAATTGTAGGGTCATGACATTAATATAAATTGCCTTCATCTACAACTACTGATGATGGATAACACTTTTTATATGGCTTCATTGTGATTTATAAGAGTTTTTGCCTTCAAATCGTTGTAATAAGGTTTTGTCTATAGAATTATTTCGATGGGATTAGTCACACATAGTTGTGTTATTTATCTCGTGTTTTAAAATGTTTACGAAATAATATTTTTAATATTAATATAGCTTAAAGCTTGATATATTATATAAGTATAATTTTGAGCTATACATTTAAATTGATTAATATTCTTTATTGCACTAACATACATGGGTGAATAAAAATATTACGTACAGTTTAGTTCATAACAGTGGACTTATCTCTACAAGAGATCTGTGGTGGTGAATGAGTTACTAGCAGCGGATAAGTAGAGTGCAATTCAAACTGATATTAACATAATAAATGAAATTATCAATTGATATATTTATACATACGTATATATTATACATATATATACATTATACACACATACTTTATTACTTAAAAGCTTAAGTTACATCTAATATCAAATCATAGCTTGATATAAGTTAAAAGATAATTAAGGTCTTTACGTGCGGCTGTCAATTTCACTATAAGCACACACAAAAAAAAAGATTTCGAAACAATCGGCTAACTTGAATTAACTTTGAAGTCAAATTTAACCATCAAATTAACTAGTATTCAAACAGCAGCCGTTCAATGAAGCCTAATAAGATATTTGATAAAATCCATTCCACGTTGATTTACGACCTCTCATATAATAGGTTCTTCTAAAAGTAATATTTTTTGACCACTGTCAGATTTATTGTGGTTAATAAAGTAATTACTCTGATGTATAGATAGATACGATTGGGTAATGTATTCATATATAGTATAAAAATTCCTTAAAGCTAGAGGTCAATATATAATACGTCTTAGGTTATGGAGATATGAGGTGTTAAAAAATTATGTGTGTACTCAATCGTGTATTCAAAATTTTCAACATTTTATGGAACTCTCGATTGATTGCCTATTACTTAAAACGTGTGAGATATTTTTAATTTGTATTTTTTTTCACATAATCAGAGAGAATTCCATCTGTTCTCTACATTTTACTTATTGGGCAGCAACGATTTGTTTTTCAGGGACTCGAAGGCGCAATCATCACGCTCCATCAGTATTTCCTAAGAGCATTAAGCTCATGTCTATTGAAACATCTTGATCTTTTAATAACTTATGGAAGCCTTTTCAACTATTTTTAGTTAGCATTCTTTTGTGTCATCAATTTATTTTTGTGAATAGGTAAGTCTTTTTACTTTATACTAATAAGCTTTAAAAATATCAATACAAAACAATTCAAGCTTGCATAATAATATTTTTCAATATAAATCTTTTAATATTACGACTATGCTGCCAAGGTCCCCACATCCGGTGCATGTAATGAGCCGTGAGTATCATTCATATATGATAGAGCTTTAGTGCCCACTAGTAACATTAGTTATGGCAGAAACTATGCAAAATATTCATTGATATCAATCGTTTGTATATTCTAATAATATCTGGATAAGCGATAATTTTTCCATATCGAGTGATTAAGAGACAGCGTGTAGAGGGAGAGTATAACGCTGTGCTTTGTCTCAATACACAGACAGAACAAAAATTAAATATTAAATATATATATATATATATATATATATATATATATATATATATATATATATATATATATATATATATATATATATATATATATATATATATATATATATATATATATATATATATATATATATATATATATATATATATATATATATATATATATATATATATAATATATACGAATTGATCTCACGATCATCGCGCTTACAATAAGACGCTACTGAGCCTCGCTATATTTTACAAAACACTACTGTAAGCGTACTTATAATAATTAATTTAGGGGTTATTTCACTTTGCAGCTAACATTGGCGACAGACATACAATAATGAACGCGCTACAAATCAATTTATTTGACGTTTCGCGTCGGGCTATTTACAGTAATTTCTATACGTATATACAGAAGCTTCTTTTCTATAACTTATTTGTTATACATTTAAAGAGAGATTTAAATTTTCATTATTCTGATATTGGTCATTTACCATCCAACCAACAAATGGAACAAACTGTAAAAGTTATACTGTTAATATTTAAATATTTTCTGCTGTAGTAATATAAAGCGCGGCGTAGAGTTCCGTCACTTAGTGTACCCTATATATATGTATGTATATATATATATATATATATATATATATATATATATATATATATATATATATATATATATATATATATATATATATATTCTTGTATTTACATAAATATTAATATTATATAATATTCTGTATGCTATACGTATGCCTGTAATTGATATAAAGTGATCGCACTTGAGTCAATCGTTGCATCTAATTGATTCTATTGGAAGCAAAACATGTCTTGGACATTGGAATGCCTATAAATTGCTCCACAGTCGAGTTTCTTTGAATTTAAAGTGTTAATAAGCATTTTATTATATGTGATTGGTTTAATAGCGCACTTCATGATGGCTGGTCTATGATTAATTCGGTTTTTTTATGGAAAACTTGATTTCTATAAAGTGGACTTGAAGATTTTTTTTTGAGACGATTTTGTTGTTCGCTTTGAGTTTTTCTGCGGCGCGACAAAATGGGGTGTTATAAGTTTAATGTGTTATTAGGCCTTTAATATGTAATATGTATGTATGTCTGTCTGTAGATGCTAAGCTAAGTAACAGATACCTAGCTCCTAAACAAATTAACAGATATAGTTAAATAACGCCTCTAAATAGACAGAAACTAGAACAGTAATATATTTTAAGCCAGAAATTTGTCTCTTATCACAGAAAAAAATTCTGAAACAAAAAAAAAACGTTTAAATAGTATTTTTTCATAGAAATATTTGACTATCTTTTGTATGGAATAATACTTTAAAAAACTTTTAAAGTATATATATAATATTAAGTACATATAATTTTAAAACAAATTGAGTACGCGCCACAGTATTGATTATACATTGAAGTTACATCGACGGCTATTTTCTTATTGCGCTTGTAGCATTAAATCTAAGAGGATACTATCTTCACATTGTACGAAACAATTATAAATAACATACGTACATACATAAATACGTACAGTTTTATATATACATAGTTTATAACATTGTCTTTTTCATTGGTATTTGATGTCATTAGTGGAAATAAATATTCCCTATTAGGCAATTTTGTGTGAATTAAGCTACTACAAGAAACGTTTGTACTAATAGAATATATTACTTGCGGTTAACAAATAAGTAAAACTGGAAGAAAGTATACAATAGATACATATCTTTAAAATATAGATATGTAAACCCGATAGTTGCGGGTTCTATCCCCACCCGGGGGATGAGCTTAATTTCTCTGCTCTGTTAGAAAAAGCGCAGCGTTGAGTTCCGCCACTCAATAAATACCGTCTTTCTCAGGCTGAAAGCTGAAATCGGAAGCTTAAGTTAAGGAAAAAAAATTAACCATATACAATCAAAACACATCGTGTAAGTAATTTAAAATTAATTTCTAAAACACTTAATGAAAAGCTGTTAACAATATTGTTTTCTATTAATCTGAAATATTATAATTTTACTCATAATTCTTAATTTGGAATAAACAGCTCAATTTCTGTTGTAATAAGGCTTATTATTGTTTATTAGTGATAAAATCTCGTTTGATTTCATCGGTTGGCTTGTTATTGCTGTCTGGGGTTAGAGGTCGGCCCTTTTCTTACATGTAGGTATTATATACGAATACTTACCTACAGTAGTATAGTAGACATTAAATTAATTTCATTTTATAATAATTAAATTATTAATTTTATTGGACGCCGTGAATGCTCTCTGGTGGCGAAGTGTCTATAGAACACGGTTCCCATTGGACTACCATTTATAAAACTGATTAAATAGAATAATTAATAGAAAATAACAATTAATAATTTATTATCAAAAATCCCAATATTGCTGAGTAAATAAGTTTCGTAAACCAAGCTCAAGTTTTACATTAACATATTAGAATTATTTTTTTATTATTTTATTCAACTATACAGGTAATTTTAATTTAAATAAATATTTAAATGGAAATCGAATTCTAAACCACCGTACGTCCAACTCATGTCAAAATTATCCGTTCTTTACTTTCTGCCTGAATTAGATATAGTATATATAAAGTTGTGTTACTCAAGATCGTACTTTCTCTTAACAAACCGGGGAAATAAAAAAAACATTTCCCTTTTTATCTTCTTCCTTATCTAGTTTTATCCCAATGTAGCACGATCGCCTATTATATGCGTAATAATAATATATAAAAATTTTAGAATATTTCGAAATGAAATTGCTTCACAAATTTTCTCTATAAAGGATATATTATATATACGTACATATGTCATAGGCCTTATCAATTACATACTAAATTTCAATAAAATATAAATGAAGAAATTGTAGCCAAGTTGAAAATTGAAATATATATTTAATGGTGGCCCACTGCAGCTTCGCATGCATGAAATATTTTTCCATTAACTTATTTGTAAAGTGGATTACATTCATTTATCATAAATTGTCGTCTTAATATTACTATAATATTACTTAATAATAATATTACATACTTCATCTAAATACGCTTAGTAGTTTTTTGCGTGAAACCGGAGCAAACATCCATATCCGCACAAATTTTCACATTTCAATTATTAATAGGGTAGGACATTTTGCCTTAGAACGTAAACAAATCTAGAAATTCAACACAAGATCAACACCTAACATGTAAATAATGTATCACAGAATATCATTACTAAAATTGCCTGGTTTTTGCCTATTTCTATTTAATAAACAAATAAATGTCAGTGTATACATTTTGTTGCGATATCAACTTATAGGGAATACATAGTTAGTACGTTTGCAATATTCTTTAATGATACTTTAAATTTGTAATATATATATATATATATATATATATATATATATATATATATATATATATATATATATATATATATATATATATATATATATATATATATATATATATATATATATATATATATATATATATATATATATATATATAAGTGAAAGTGCCAATTACTAAACGGTCAAGTTTCTAAAGGTTTTAGTATTTGCAATAATTTTGTTACTACCGCAGAAAACTCATTATAGTACCATCGTTGCGCTGGAAAGTGTTCATGGTGTAGTATAAGTGCTCTTGTAGGACCTTGGATCAGTCCAAGCAGAGAAATAAGAAAAACTCTACTACTCAAAAATAAAGATAGTCAAGATAAAGATTTGGGCTTCATCTTAATATATTGTATGTGGCGAAAATATTCGCCGCACTCAGTCTACCAGAGAGAGAAATTAAATTATCTATTACTTTAACGTGGTATTTCTTTAATCATGTTGACGCTGTCGCAAGGCTTCCTCCACTTTGCCTGCAAAAAAGAGAGAGACGCGAGAGAATAAATCGCATATTTGGATTATAAACTAATTGATGCTGACAGAAGAATATATTTAATAAGCAAAAAGCTCCAACATTCTTAATACAAATTTTACCTTAAATGGGATTGAAGCGGCACCCCTTGCGCTCATAACTATTTTAATATAAGTTAACCACTGCACTAAGACGTTCACTGTTCGTTAATTTCCGACCAAACTTCGCGAGTGGGCGGGATTAATTAAATTTGAGCATTTGATAAATAAAATTACACAATATATAAAAGTCTTGTGCTTGTACGGCGGCTATTATGGTAGGAATTTTCATTTAAATTTGCAAAATCTTTTGCAATATCGAAATAAGCGAACAAAATAGGTACCCATTATGGCGAAATTTGAATTAATATGTATTTTAAGCCCACATGTCCTTTAGATAACGTAATTCGTATATTATAAGTAGTCGTGACGATGTTAATATAGTGTGATGCCAGTTAGTAAGGTCATAGCGGCGCATTGGGACAGCATCTGAGTGTTATCAAGGCTATGGGTTCGATGCCCATTGGGGGGAATAATTTTTGTGCTTTTTTCTGCTAAGTAAGGCAAAGTACGGCGTTGAGTTTTACCACTCAACAGTTGGAGAAAATAATGTCTTGACACTAGGTTATTTTTACTTAAAAAATAGGTTAAAGTTCCAATTCAATTCTTTAAAACAAATATAGGACCGTCGTCGCTCAGAGGCACAGCATCTGCCTGTAAACTCGACGGTTTGGAGGTCCGATTCCCACTCGGGGAGAATGAATAATTTCTATTTTCTATCTAATTTCGGTCTGCCAACAAGGCAAAGCGCGGCGTTAAGTTCCGCAACTCAACACAATGCTTCAAATGGCGGAAAGTGAGGAACAGAGTGTCTTAACACTAGCTTCCTTCAACCTACGGTTCCCTCTGCCTACCCTGCTATGTGCGGGATACAGCGTAAAGCTAAATAAATAAATAAAAACAAATATATGTTTTCACAATCGGTTTAATTATATTTTATTATTTTTTTAAACGCTATTCACACCAACTGTTATGGATCAAACATTCTTCACACAACATAAATCATACATTTATGGATCAAACATTCTTCACACAACATAAATCATACATTTAATGACATTATAAAATTACAGCTTATTATATAATTAATAAATTAATATACATGTACCTACCTGTAGAAGCTAAATGTCTCATGAGACAAGTATATATCAAAACCTTATTGTTAAATACTATACCTCTCAGACACAGTACTCAGAAGTGTGACAATAGACGCTATTACTCTCGTTGAATAAAACATCTTTAAATACCAAAGGTTAGACGGTATATATTATAAAATATACCTTGGTATATACAAATTATAAAATATTTGTTTTAATATTAGTTCATTATATAAATCGTATAGGGATAATAGAGTGATAAATCACTCAGATCGTCATTTTCCTCTCATTTTTAATGGCATTGTTGAGTCGACACCAACGCTTACTGGAGAAGTATACGTCATATAATTATATGAATACGCCATAATATAAAAATATGTTAAACAAGTTATACCCCGCGATTTTGTGTGTGTGACATTAGATCTGTGTGTAGTATAGAAATATTAAAATTTCGCTTTATTCCGTTCCCGTAGAAATTTTGAGATATTATCTCTAGTTCTGGGCTACAGTACCCAAGGTTTAGATATACCAAATTTCGACTGAACTTTGTCTGCAGTCATTGTCACTCAGTTCGATTTCAGCAGTTAGCATTATGTATTCAAAATAATTTGAACTTCTAATAGTTTTTAAATTTTTTTGAACGTCACCAGTTATCGATTTACGGTAAATTTTTACCAAACCTATATAATTTTACTTATATAATACAATAGTATATATAAAAAAAACCAAGTAAATAATGTGTTTAATAATAATTTGTGTTCCCATCACGATCATAGCCTGTAAAACGATTTATCTCAAGATATCTCGCACACGGTGAATGCACAATGCACTAAAGTGTGACAATGGCCATATTAGTCTCACACGACACACAAAGCCCACATACTGATATAGATATTATATTATATGGTAATTTAAGTAATAAGCTGTATAGTGATAAGTAATGGCCCCAAAAAAACATTCTTCTGTAATTTTTCAATAATATATGTATATAATGTTATTATTTTTGTAAAGCTAGTATACGCATAGCATAAACAGAGAGCGCCCAGTTTTCTATTTTTTGGCCGAATTCGTTTAGTGTGCTAAGTGGCGGAATTTAACGCCGCGCTTCGTCTTTCTATTATACCAGAGCGGAAAAATTAAAATAATTAATTTCCACGAATGGGAAGCGAACCCACAACGCCGCGACGGCCTATACATTTAAATATAAAAATTTTATTCAAAATAAGAAGATAGTACAGGCTTAATTTCTTCAACTTCAAATAATTTACTCACCATCTCACTTAAATAAATGCCTCAGACATAAGAAGAACCGGCGCAAGAAATACAGCGAAACTTTTTTTATTCTTCTTCTTCTTCTCTTTTATTTCTTTATCTTTTTAATCATCAAACCCGTAACCACAGTCTAATTAGCCAGATACTGACTCACTGTGCCAACGTGGCTTCTATATAACACTAACTTTCTACTCCGCACAAAGTACAGAAATAATTCGGTTATCGAATTCATGTCAATCAAATAATTGTTCTCATGATTTGTATACTTTTTTTAGAAAGGCACTAAAATTGAGATTACTGGTTCTATTTACAATAAGGCTTACTAATATATTAATGGTATGGTGTGTGTGTTAAGTAACTTTAATTACAATTATTGTTAATTATTGAATCTGTGTTTTTATATACTTAAACTAGAGCTACATCCCTTTGCTTTGCTTGCTGTAGTGATAAAAAAATTAAACTCTTTTTGAAGGATAGTAATTTTTTTTATTGTAGGTCTAAGTGCACTTATAATAATACTGACGTTCCCGAAATGATAACATTTTTAAAAATAATTTTAAAAATTACAATAACTATTGTAACAAGGAAGTCAAATTCTCTCTACTTAATAATTGACTTTTACACACAGAAGAAATTGTCCATACAAAAACACATACAAATATAAAGGTAAAACCACGCTTAAAACTAGTATGAAATCAGAGAAAGTAACTTAATAGTATCTAAATGAATAGAGCTATTAAGAGTCAAATCTTGCGCATTGAAGCGTGACTCGAGAGGCTTTGTTAAGTATAATATAATTTTACTTTAAACATTTTTTGTTAGTTTTGACAGCCAAAATAATATTGCAAAAAATATAGTAAATGTATAGAGATATAATATTATTAATCATAGTATATTCTTTAAATATACTTGAAATCAAACACATATGTATTAAAAGTGTTGAACGTGATTTAATATATTTTACAGCTTTTCTCGATAAATAATATATGACAAAAGTAATTTTTAAATTTGAACCATTTGTTTCTGAGATTAGTGTGTTCAAACAGACAAACTCTTCAGCTTACAATATTAGTAAAATATTTATAATTTAGATGTTTTTTCAATGTTGTTTTTGTTTCAAGTCTAAACCGAGGTTCAAAAAGTGGAGTAACATATCAATGTCTATTCTATTACATAGATATTTTCATATAAAAATTAAACTTACATTTTGATATATCACTTCTTATTATACACTTTATCTATATAACTATACTTGTGTATGATTCAATCCGACATTTAAAAATTGGTCAAGTGCGAGTAGTACCAAGTACCAAGGGTCCCGTACCTATTTCATGATTGTAGGCATTCTGCTGACGAAATTTTTTAGTTTTTCTTATTTTTGGTATTAATTGTTATAGCGGCAATGGCAATAGATAATTTGTGAAAATTTCGGTTTTCCAGCTATCTTCTATCATTTTTACCTTTTAGGTACGGAACTCTATAAAGACGCAAACATATACCCTAAGGCATATCAATTCTACAGACAGAAGTTAAACCTCCAGCTATAATTAATTTAATTGTACTTATTAAATTAGCCTACATTCTCTTCTAGCTACCTACCACTACAATATGACAATCGATTCTCTACTTGAAATCACTTTCACGCGCACTTTTTAATTACTACGAAATCTCTATAGTCTATTCGGTAAGAGATCGGTCTGTCTATAAATTTTTATTACTTAATTTCTAGATCGTACTTCTTTCGAAGATGAGCTTAGGGCTTAGCTTAGTGGAAACATTGTAAATTAGGTTAAATGAAAGGCTGGCTAAATTAGCCAGCTTCTCATGGAATGAAGTGGATCTATGGAACTCTAAGATTTTTTTCTGAAACCAGTAATATTTAAGCTAAAGTATTGAATTCATAATTTGCTTAGCTATTTGCTCTTAACTTGAAGAATTTTGATCTCCATAAATGCGATGTTAAGTTAGATTAATTAAAGGTATTCATCACATCAAATAGCAAGAGAAAGCCAACTACATTCCCGATAAAACAATCGCCGTTTGTCTCAATCGCATTCCAGTAGTCAAATGAAAGTGTTACACATAAACTTATAACAGATGCTTATTAATATATTATCTGTATTATAATTTTTAAATTTTACTTGTCTATTGTATTTAGAGGGATAAATAGTGAGAAGACATTTCATAAAGAAACTACTTTCTTATCTTTTCGTCCAGAATTAAGCTGGCTAAACTTTCACGCAGCGCCTTTTTTCATACCAGAGAGTAGAAATTATAAAATTATTAGAATAATCGACTGATGATTAAATTATAAGTACCTATAGAGTGACATCACGGCGCACAGATAAAGGATCTGCATGTAAACGCGATGGTTTGTGGTTTCGATGCGTGCCCACCCCAGAATTGTTTGGTGCCCACCCCAGAATGTTCATTAACAAAAACATAAGGCGACTAAATTTATGTTAAACGTAAAATACATTTATATGGTATTTAGGCTAGGAGTTTAATAAGTTTTAATAGGAACTGTTATATTTAATGGTGAAGGTTTTCCTTTCTTATAGCCGTCTATATCACTTTACTTGATTACGAGGACCTTAAGAATTGTTTTATATATTATGTGTGACAAAAGTTTCCCATTTTTTTAAAAGTAGACAGTATTATTATGCATAGTAGCTCAACAACTTTTGATTTATATGTATAACTCAATGATTTATTTATAAATCATTTTTCTTATAATACATACATATATTCAAAGGCGAGCTCACCTTGCCCTCCCCTTGAAAATGCCTCTAGAAACGCCAATGCCTAAGTAGCGATAAAACCACACTCCAATTTCACTAATGGAATGTGCATCATTCAATTGGCCATATATAGATCTTATGTGTCTTTTAGACGTTACTTTCTTATTTCCTTTGTTTTCCATACTAGTCTATTTGTACAGACACAGTAGGTTTCTAGTTTGAGATATTTTCTCACTTTTCACTGTATCTACAGTAAAATATTCTAATCAGGAAGTTCAAGTCAAGTGAAATCAGTAATGCCAAATCAAGCTAAATCAATGTTAATTAAACATTAGTATACTTAAGCAATATTATATTATTTACACTACACATACGTAACAATAATTATTTCAGCGTCTTCCACATAAATCGAATTATATAGTTCCTGCACATTTAAAAACATAGTCTTTGTAACATAGTACTTATTACATAAGTTAGACTTAGACATAGTCTATATATTTATAGCCTTCCTCGATGATCGGACTATCCAACACAAAAAAGAACCTATCAATTCGGATTTAACATAATTTTTCATATTTATTTTGAATAATAACTTAAAAACTACTAAATATGTTTGGTTTTCTCAATATTTGCTTAATTTATAATAATAATAATAGCTTCACGCTGTATCCCGCTCATGGTTGGGTAGGCAGAGGGAACAGTAGGAACCTAGTGTTAAGACACTCCGTTTCCGCGCTTTCCGCCTTTCGACGCATTGCGTGTTGAGTGACGGAACTCAACGCCGCATTTTGCCTTGTTACTAGAGCGAAAAAAATTTAAATCAATCATTCTTTCCAAGTTCCGCCATATTGTGGTATATGTTACTAGCGTAAGAACATTAAAATGGAATCTACGTAATATATAGATATATAAAATTGGATTTTAATAAAGAAACCGCTATCCCAGCATCCGTGTAAATGTCGATAGAACCATTCATCTTTCGCTATCCCGACATATTTATATATAGACTATTAAATATAAATTATTTTTTATCTCAATCTCAACGAACACTCTAATATTGGTTTTCTAAAGTCATTATGTATTGATTTATTACATGTTTTCGAATTTGTAGGCAGGATTTGTTATTATCGATTCAAAATTTATAAGGAAAGCATTAAGATATTTTAATTTCCTTCGGTTTCGGGTTTAATTAGTTGAAGCCTGTTTAGTAATATTATTAATTGCCATTTTAAGCCATCTTGGCACAGTGGAACAACGTCTGATTGTAAACACGTTTGTGGGTTCAATTCCAATGAGAATTGAATTATTTTCATTTTCTGGCTCTGGTAAAACTATGTGGGTTAAGCGAGGAGAGTGTCGTGTTTCTCTCTGTTATTATATGCAAGATGATATTGATTTATACTATATAATAATATTTTACGTACATATATGTATGTATTTATATGTATATAAAATCAGAAATTCTTATGAATGTCTAAATATTATTAATTTATTTTTGGTGTAATAAGTCTCAATTTTCATTTATCGTCTTTTAAAACTGAAACATGCCACTTGTTTCATAATAAAACTGTAGACATTTTTTCTTTCACTAGTCCATATCTAAATATTTCATGATAGACTAAGTGCTATTTCCCTAAATTTGACTAAATATATATATATATATATATGTATATATATATATATATATATATATATATATATATATATATATATATATATATATATGTATATATGTGTGTGTGTGTGTGTGTGTGTATGTGTGTTTAAAATGTTAAAAAAAATGATATTAATAATTAGTTTTATCACAATTTATGAGAATGGAACACGCAACTATTTCAATCTTAAGTTTTCAATCTTAAGCATTTTTAGTAAGAATATTTAACATTCATTCGCCAATTATTCAGCAAAAGGACTTATTTATACGTTTTTAAAGCTATAAACACGCCTCGTTTATACCGTCCCTGTAAATATGAGTGAATGCACTTGTACAATCGTAACTTTACCAAAAGTGATTATAAATGTTGCCACGTAATTGTATAGTACAATTTATATTATTTAACAACTGTATATTATTAGAATATTTTTTTTTACATTATGCAACTTTCAAATTCTGCAAGGAAATCCCTTCTCAGCTTTCTGGTTGCGGAATTCAACGCCACACTTTATTTTATTACACAGGATAAATAGTAATATTTTTATATATCGACATAATTTTGTAGTGACATTCATTCACATGTACTGACAACGATATCTAAAAGTTCTAAAAGAAAAATTAAGTCATTGTAAATATACACTTTTAAGCTAATTTGTTGTACAATTTGAGTTATTGTTGAGGTGATCCGTATACTGTAGCTGAGAGGTGAAGAAATAACAAAATTTTACTTAAAAAAAATGGCGACACAAGTTTCATTTACATATCTGATAAATATCTTATCACATATAGTGATATCTTTAGTATTTTATTTAGTTCTTTGTCATATTATTCAGGAAAGTGTATATAATATACAATAGTTAGCATATATTTTTTAATATATTAACACTTATTATCGCTATACTAACACTTTTGTGTTAATATAGCTATTATCAGGCAGAATAACAAAAAAAAACAGCTTTATTTGTTCCTCATTATTATTCATCATTTATCTATAAATTTTTAATTAACATAAAATAATTCATAGCCAAATTAAAGTAATAAATTATTTTAATTTGAAAATATGAACTTGTTGTAAAATTAAAATAAATTAGCTTCACGCTGTATCCCGCACATGCCAGGGTAGGCAGAGGGAACCGTAGGAACCTAATGTTAAGACACTCCGTTCACCGTTTTCTACTATTTATATTAACTTGTAGTATCTATTATAATATAGATTTTAAATCGGTTATGTCATTATTGAGACCGTCGTGGCGCAGTGGCACGGAATTTGTATGAAAATGCAATGTTGCGATTGAATTCTCCCTCCAAGGAGTGATTTTTTAAATAACTAACCCTTAAATCGCACAAAAAGTAAAGAATAATTTATCTTAACACTACGTTCGCTTTGCCTACTCTGTTGTAGGCGAAATACCATACGAAACTGAAATAAAATATTTATTATAATAAAAAAATGTAGTTTACGCATCTGTTCCTCAAACTATTTGACCATATGCAAAGTGTTTGTAACTGGCACACTGGCGTCCTTACTGGCGCCACAGTGAATCATCGTCTCAATGCCGATTCAGGTGATACGGTGCAATTTTCATTGTTATTACATTCTTGTTATATATAAAATTCCATATATAGTTGTAAATACATACAATACAACACAAATATACTTTATTGCACAACAGAAATAATATATATATATATATATATATATATATATATATATATATATATATATATATATATATATATATATATATATATATATATATATAAAGAACAGAAATACAATAAGGCGGCCTTATCACTTAAAGCGATCTTGGAGTTCTATAAACATGGGTGGTACATTAAATATGACATATACATAATACGTATGCTTATAAAATACTTTTGAAAATACTTGGTTAAATATTAATATCATGTAACTTAAATTCATTCCGTTGTGTGGCAGTGGGGCTCCATCAGAATATAGTAATATAGTATTTAATTTTTTGTAATTTCTCCGCTCTGGTAAATATACCAAAGGGCAGCATTGAGTTTCCGTACTTGACCTTGAATTGGACCCAACCCTGCTATATGCGAGTTAGAGCGTGAAGCGTGTTTATTTTTTTTTTAAGTATGTTTGTATACATACATAAAATGAATCACTAACTCCTCTTAGACTATCTCTCAATAATATCTAAGATTGTAAAAGTCATCAAGCAAAAATGTACTTCAAAATGATAACCCACGTGTAATTCTGCAAATAAGTCACACGTAAATATTAATAGAATACGTGTCATTATTGCATTGTGGGTGATGTCACCATTATGTATAGAATTAATGTTATGCAAGTAATTGACATTGTACTATTACAATAACTAGTGTACTCGATTTAATGACTAATATAAGACTTATGCAAATTAAAAAAAATCTTATTTACTTATTACAGCATTCTCTGATTTTTTTTATTTTTGTTTTAAATAAGCCCAACCAGCCAGGCTGGTCCATTTATATTTGAGCTTCACATTTTATTTCACACGTCGCACTGAAAGAACCTCCTAAAATGTACATTTTTCATAATTTTTCTATTATTTAACAAAGTTGCGTCAAAAGTCAAAAATTTAATGTGTGTAGAAGTTTTGTTATAATATTAAAATCGGCGACAGCATTTCATTATTTCACAAAATACTGTTTCTCTAAGGATAAAGTTCTAGATGCAGTTAATTAATAATTAAACTAAACATGTATGACATAATCCTGTACTGATATTCTATAATCTGTACTATACTATATTATAGGCACATTATGCAATAGTGAACGGAACACTAGGAAAGGGAAGACCTTTATGGACCTTTGAAAGTGATATTCTGAAATTATCAAACAATTTATAAACTCAAATATGTAATAACGTCTAAAAGAATTCAAATGGGGGGAGACACTCTTGTCCCCCTCCCCCTTTAGTATGAATTTGCATCTTGGGTTGCGGAATGCGACCCCGTGTTTTGTGTTATTACGAGAGCGAAAAATAAATTATAGAATAAATACAAGAAAATTATTTTTATAATGTACATCTCTTGAGTATAAGCAGTAGCATAGGGGGATAGAGTACGACTGTAAACTCGATGGTCGACAGCACAGCGTTCGATCCCTACTGTTTCCCGCTCTAATACAAAATCCTTAAGTTCCAGAACCCAACACATAAATTAGAATTAAAAGGAGAAACAGAGTGTCTCCCCCCATTTAAATGAAGGGGGGAACGGAGTGTCTTGACTATGTTATCTGTGGTATCGCTATATACGTTTGAAGCTGAAATGTAAATTTAAAAAAAATACACTAATATATTGACTATTTGACATTATGTGACCTCGTTTCATATACCATCAGTTTTGACACTGCGTACAAATCGGATTTCTACATAGTTTCATAGGCTTCATCCGTTTAAACCAACCAAAAAACATACTCTTAGCTTATCCAGTAATCTTATTATGGGACAAAATATGATTTAACTCTTTACCTTGTATTTCAGTTTGAAGTAATAATAAAAAAAATTGGCCATTTGGCAATTTATAATTCTATGATCAATATATAACTATGCATATATATTGCATTACAAGAAGATATATATATATATATATATATATATATATATATATATATATATATATATATATATATATATATATATATATATATATATATATATATACGAATCTATTTAAGTATTTTATTAGTCGATATATCGTTATTAATTGGTAGCACGATATTGAAAACCTACGTACTATCTATATGTTAAGTTGCCGATAACAACGTGTGTAATGACGTCAGCAATACAACGCCTTATAGACCACCCGCGCCAGCTAGTAATAGCTGTATTGCGTGACTTTGAAATAAATGTGTAATACCTATATATTATATCTTTTTTTAATAAGATTATTGACTTGCCTGATTTGCTTATTATTATGCTTAGCTTCATATAACATATGTGATTTTAGGAAATATTTCTCTAGGAAATATTTCTCAAACAATTCTATACAGTAAATCTTTAAACGCTCTCCATAATTAAATCTAAACACCAAAAACTATAAAATTGAGTTTTTTTTTTAAGATATTCAACTATTTTTCATATAAAAATTTCGTCATATCCTTAATCTCCCTATTTAGTTCAACACAATGGAGCCTAGTTAACCGAGTGTGAGCGTCACACAAAAATTAGCATTTCCTTTCTTGCGTGGCCAGTGCAGTGTGGGCACAAGGCTGGCCTGTTTTATAATTGTAAGTGGGCTATACGCGACATTTAGACTTATAGAGCTGTTTGATTAAGTTACGCTAGCTAAATTGTTTTTTATGACTTCTATCAAAATTTAAAGAAATTCCTACTGGAAAATTATATTTTAATTACTTTAAAGTAAAAACCATACTTATTTATTATAGTTGTTAATGAAGTCAGTACCAATTTGAGTATTTTGATTAATATATAGCATTAGCTTCTAATCGGTATAATTGATACTTTTGCCTTGACAAAAACGTAGGGTCAAGACACTCAGTTTTCTATTTTGTGTCTTCCTCACGAGACTCAACGCCGCGCTTCGGCTTACTAAAGTAAAGATATACCTAATTATTCCAATTCGAGATCTGATTGGAGATCGAACCCAGTACCGTTCAGCTTAAAGTCACGCAATATTTCACAGCGCCACGATGGTCTAAAACAAATTAAATTTTACTTTTCTAAAATTTATATACATATATTATGATAAAAAAATATTTTTTCTAAAATTAATATTTGATAACGTTTTTATTCTATATTTTAATCGAAGCCCATCACTGCCTTCGCTCTAATTTATTCCCCGACAGTAGATTTAAAGTGTATGAATGGGCAGACTCTGTGGGCGGAGACCAAATAAGTAAATGACACTTACGTTGTTTTAAACGTATTATTACGTATATTTAGATCTAGCCATTTGCCCTGACTTTGGCAATTTGTTTTTTTCTTTTTGTTAGCACTAGTTGGTGTCCGCAACATGGCTTACCTGAACATTATATATAATCTCTTAGAGATCCGTGTGAAAAGCTCAATAATTTAGATTTTTATATGTCACCGAAAAATGCCCATCATGATGATCAGCTTCTGGTAAACAGTGATGTCTTTCTTATAGTCGACCTGGTCTATTACAAAGTATGAATATTTACGAATTGTCTTTTAAGCAGTATAATAAAATCTTTTACTTACCTCGATAGTTTGATTTTGATAGAGACCGAGTGTACAAAACCTTAAGTTAATAATTTCCAATATGCTTTCTGTTTCTAGTTCAACCAGGACTAGAAACTGAAAAAAAAATACAAATGAACAACTCAATTCTATTTATTGTCCTAACCGGTTTCATTGAAACAAAATAACGCTTAAATTACTTTAAGTTTTAAATACATAAAATATATACACTTGTTCAATATTATTTAATTAATTAGTAATAATAAGTAATCCATATATTGTAATAACTGATATACATTCTAATAATAATATATTTCTTTTGTTTTAGGTATGTACTAGCAGTTCTGTACAATCAGAAGCAACGTTTTATCCTCCCCAACCCGAAACAAAACTTGTCTAGCAAAAAGTTAAATGTATCTTGTAAAAGCACAGATTACTAATGTTATTTAAGTTTTTTTTTTAAATAAATATTTTAATATTAAATTACGGTGCGCTGTGGTTGCGACCTTCTGATGATATTCCCGAATGGGGAGTGAAACCAAAAAAAATTGAATTGAGAAATGAATTGATTTCATGTCCCCGTTCTGGCGTTGAATTTCACTACTCGAAGCAATGCCTTGAATTCGGGTGAATAATAACATAAGGTGTGAAGTTAAATATATGGATTTTATATGCATGCATTGCATTTTTTTTAATATTGAGAATATGAGGAAACATTTAAATATAATATGGTAGAATTATCCACGATACATATAATTAAGTCGATATATATATATATATATATATATATATATATATATATATATATATATATATATATATATATATATATATATATATATATATATATATATATATATATATATATATATATATATATATATATATATATATATGTATGTATATATATATATATATATATATATATATGAAATATGAGCCCACAGTCATAATGATATGATAGACACGTTCCATCAGCGCCATGATGGCGACAAATATGATTTACTTACAAGTCATATATTTTTGCGCATAATAAGTACCGCTTACAGAATCGATAATCGACAGACAATAACTATAACACTATATATATATATATATATATATATATATATATATATATATATATATATATATATATATATATATATATATATATATATATATATATATATATATATATATATATATATATATATATATATATATATATATATATATATATATACATACACAATTCTTAAAACATTGGAAAGAACTGAAGAAGGAAGTATCAAATTAATTCTTTTAATTAAAAACAAAAAAGGAACAAATAATTTTGATAATCGTATATAAAAGATAAGATAATAAATCTTTCAATCCAAGATCTCAAGAGAGATCTTCCAGAGACCAGTGCATGTTACTTATGTCGATTAAAAAATGTGTGCCAGCAAAAATAGCTGTAGCAGTCGGGTGGTCCGCCCCGGGTCGTATACCAGATTGATAGGTTATTACAAGCCACACAAATAACATCCTATAAGTAGAGCAAACAACGAAATTATAGTTTAGGATAGCGACATTCTTTAAGAAATACAAACGTACGTGGTTATTTTACCGTTTTTTTTTTTTATAAATTTAAAAATTGTCAACACTTATTAGGAGATTTTATCTTAAGCTATAGTTTATGTTATGACTTGTGTTAAGAATCAATATTTAATTTGGACCTGATGTAAAATTTGAAATGACCTATGAAACATCGTGTGGTACATAATTTTTAAATTTTACTATTACATTTTTTTTTACAACCCGTCTTGAGACCTTCTATATAAGGGATACATAGTAAATTTTTGTATTTACTGCGATTTGTACACAAATTATGATGAAAGCTAATTAAATGAAATAATTCCCAAACTGGGAATCGAACCCACAACAGTCGCGTTAACAGAAAGACGCTGTGCCATTTCGCTACAGCCTGCCAGTAGACAGTAGCCAGCATGCTGTGTTGATGGATGAATATGTGACTGCATAAGATATTTGTCACGTAGCTAGCGTTGACGCTGTTCGTAAAATTTCTGTTGTATCTGATGCCTATGCCTCAATACAAGACCGCTTGTTTTGAAGAATTATCATATATATTTACAATATTTATTTTAAAAATAGATGGATTTCAAAAATTTATAAATAAGAAGCTACCAAATTGTATAAAAAACATATTATACATACATACAGATATTTCAATATATAAAATCCAGTTCAAATGCATTCGTCTGTAAAGCACAAATATTTTAATTATGTGCACATACACGAGTAGGTACATATGTATGTAAGTCGATGAAATTCAATACTAATTACCTAATAAGGGACATTAAGCGAAATGGTAATACAAAACTCTACTTAACTTATAATTAAGCTGTACACATGTTTACTTTGTGCATTTCTTTTGCTTTTTTTTTAATTACACACTGTATCCTGCATGTAGCCGGGTAGCCAGAGGGAAACTAGGCCTAAAACACTCTCTACTTTCCACTTTCCAAGTGTTTAGTGACGGATTTCAACGCTACGCTTTGCCTTCTTACTAGAGTGTGGAAGGGATTTTTTTATTACATCTCCTAATTTCAAAGTTTTCTGGAAAAAATCACTAATTAATTAACGGTAAGATCGCCTTTAGTGCTATAATGGTCATTTAGGGGCCATTTGCACTTTATATTTAAACATTTATGAAAAATATAAGAATAAATATACAGATAAACAAATCTTGAAATCGTTGAAATCAAATTATGCAATTTAATCATATAATTGTATGCAATTTAAAACGTAATTTCCCAATTAAAGTACAAAAAAATATGAATTAATAATTTTGTCTATACAAATTCTGTATAACTTACGTATCTGGTAACCAGGTCGATTCATTAATATTCGAAAAAAAGAATCAATAAGCAATTACGTAAAAGTAGTTTTTTAAACAAAAATTTTGACACTTTAGTACCTAGTGGGTGTGAAATTACGCGATAATGCATCTCGATATACCAGGCCTGCCAGGTTGCATCATATTGCATTAAACAACTTCAACTTTAACCATTAAGTGACTAAATTTACTTAACGATGCGAAATCTCGTTAAGCTTAATAACTAGTAATGCTTACAAAGTAAACAAGACTTATATGCTTATTTTATACGTTAAAGTGCTATTCCCACAGTTAAGTGAAGTTTCCTATAAAAATCACGTAGCCAGAGCTCTTCTGGCGCCATAATATGAAGTGATATGTGTGGAAGGAACGTGGGTTCAAATCCGAGCTTGTCATTTATAATAACAATATACCATAATTAATATGTGGTATTCTTAATTTGAATACTTATATATATGAACAATATTATATTGTTATAGAGTAATTTTCAATTCGAATAACTCATTTGAGGTCGTTGTGGCGCACTTTGACTTTCCACTCAGGGATATATTTTCAGTAAGTATTGGTAAGAAGACAAAGCGCGGCGTTGAGTTCCGAAGTCCTTCCTCAGTGGGAAACAAATCCCCAACCATGGCGTTTACAGTGCGCTGTGCTACAGTAGCGCCATGATGGATTCATATATAGAAGAAATTTTGACCTGTATCAGTCTTTGTCAGGAATTGAATTAAAACTTTCATATTAGTCAAAATAACATTATTGAACATTACACTTGTAATATCTATGTAAATAGAAAGTAAAACTTGTACAACATTATCCTAACAATAACTTAAAACGACAGGGTTCTATTTGTCTAACCAAATACTATGCTGTGCCTACTTTGTCCCTATTGACGCAGGTGAAATGGCTAGGGGTAAAAACGAAAGTATGCAAATTTAGTTCTTAGTTTACGCTAATAAGGGTTGTTTTTGTAGACATCGTTTAAAATTGAAAAATATTTGGTAACTGATATGTTTGGACAGGTCTAACGGGAGACGTCGCCTTATCTTATTTGTCCAAAGATAGAAATGTATTTTCGATTTGTACTATCTGTTCTCACTAGCTTACTTGTAAGGAAAAAGATATTTATCAATACCAAGGCTTAATAGAGACGCTCACTAAATTAACTTTTTTTACTACTACTTGTGTTGAGCGGTGGAACTCAACGCCGCGCCTTTTCTTTTTAACAGAACTGAAAATTAAAATAATTCATTACCTCAAGTAAGAATTGAACTCATAACCATTGCGTTTCGCTATCAAACACTTTCCCACTGCGCCAAAGGAGTGTCAGAATAATATTTAATTATTCTAAATTGATCTAAGGCATTCAGTCATTAGATCAATTAATCACGTATCTATAGAAATGTGTAATACAAAAACATTTTAACCAAAATTTCTATGTGTTTCTTCACTTTTATTCTAAAAACTGGTGTGGGGGCGTTAGCCAAAACAGGCATAGCAATAGTGTTGTGCCTGTTTCGTTTTTTATTATATAGATAATATAAATAATCGTTCAAATTCTAATTTATAATATTCTTTATTCAAATAGACTTGTACAAGTACTTTTGAATCGTTAAATGAACATAAAGCTACCGGAGAGCAACAGAAAGAGCAACTTTTTAATATAAAAGTTACGTTAAAAGTTAGCTGTACATATAATATCATTATTTAATATTTAATCACGGTATATCTGATGCCAGTTAAAAAGTCTTTTTATTTGAAACTATCAATTTCTTAATGAATGTTATATTTTTAGATATTTTAAATAAATATGTAGCTTTTATTTCAAGCTTTTTATTGAATGTACCAAATGAAAGTTTACATTTCGTTTTCGTTTGCACTTAGTGTTTCATAACAGACTAAGCTCTCATTAAACTTTCGCCACTTTTTATGCTCTATCAATTATCGTTTCACAGCCACACTCAGAAATTGTAATTAGTATTAATCTCATTATTCTTATCAATATCGAGGCACTTCGTGTTGAAGAACTGCTTTACCATTTAAAAAAGCATACACATCTATACTAATATTGTAAAGTTGAAACGTTTTTTGATTAAATGCACTAATCTCAGGAACTACCATTAAATAGTCCTTTTATGAAGAAAGACTATAGTTTTAATAATTATACAGCCTTAATATAGCCTATAGGGTATATTATGTCACGATAATTATTTCAATTTAACCCATTGTACTTGCGGTATAAGTTACCTCGTACTTAAAATATGTCAAAAACAAACCTTAGCTATTTCCACTGGACAACGCGAGCAAGACCGTAGGTTAAATTTAGTTTCAATATAAACATTGTAACGACGACGATTGCGTTAAAGTTCAAATCGGTTTCTAAAATTGATGATAATTAATTTTTAAAATAAAACTAAAAGTCGAATTTACTAGTAGGTAATTGGAAAATTAAATCGAATTTACATACATTAAGGAGCTTAAGTATAACTTTATATTACTAGTAGAAGAAGAGCGGAGTGATTAATCACTATTTCTTGACTATCTGATGAAAGATAAGAGAATATTTAAGGTAGTTGAATTGTAAGAAATAACATTATTATCTAATAAAAATATAACGGTGATACTAAAGTAATATGTACTTTCAGCAAAAACAATAATCCTTATTAGATAGGAATCCCTCCCCATACATATATAGTCATATTTTTCCATACATATATAGTCATATTTTTATACATATATAGTCATAGTCATATTTTTTCTACGATGATAGCAAAAGTCTAATTTTATTCAATTTTACGCTTGACTCTGTTTACCAAGTTTGGTAGAGAACATTTCACACAAATTAGGCACATTACACGTTAATTGGTGGACCTCAACGCCGTGCCTTGTGTTGCCAAAACAGAAAAATTAAAATTATTTCAGTATATGTAACAAAATTTATATAGGTATAAAAAAATTCATTGATATTTATGGTATATTAATTATGAAGGTACAAAGATAACGTGCAATATAAATCGATATATTTGAATGTTAATTTAAAGTGTTGCTCTTAATTGAGTCTATTACTTATTCGGGCCATGACCTGATAAGTTTTACATGTTCATTTGATAATTTATACCTAGAGCCCAACATAGCCCTAGGTAAAGTGAGGTAATAAAAAATATTAAAATAAAGCCGATACATGACTGTCGACTATCACGTCAAATATAAAAAAATATATATATTTTAAAACTTATACTTTGATTTTGGTTCTACAGTCTCCCTTTAGAAAATAGGTGTTTTTGCTTTTACTAAAGTAACAGTTGTGGGTCCCACTCCCCTGAATCTGACAAAATGTGGCGTTGAGTACCGTTTCTCAACGCGCAGCGTCTCGAATTCATTATCTTTTTTTTGCCTACCTTGCTATATGTGGAACATAAAAACAAATTTTGTGTGATCGTTAATATTTAATTATTTTTGATAAAAAATATTCAAATTATATTTACCTCCGAGGACCTGAATAATAAATTTTTATTACAATTATTAATTTAGCTAGATAAGAAGATAACAAACTCGAAAAAGAAAGCTGTTAAAGAAGCTTTCATGAAAAATATCCTAAACAAATTATATTTCAAGACAATTTGACAACGCGTAAACAATATCAAGATATTAATCTAAGAACATGTGTTAAAAAGGATAAGACTTCGAATTCGTATTGCCATAAATAGCTTCAAAGAAAACATATTCATATATGAATTTATTTTTATGATTAACGACTGCACATAAAACAGGTAGAGCGACTATAATTCACTGCATCATTGGTTTAAAGCTTTGATAAAATAGCCTTTGAATGTAAATTATATGACTTTTGTTAGAATATTAGTGATATGTATTATGAGGTACTTGGTTCATGATTTTTTTTTAGTTCCACGTTTTATCCCGCAGGGTTGGCATTGAGAACCTAGTGTCAATATATTCCGTTCTCCACTTTTCAGGCTAAGTCCAAGACACCGCGCTTGATCTTGTCAGAGAGGGAAAATGGTAATTCATTCACAGTGGGATCGATCCCACGAAATCTCTGGCAAAAATGCGAGGATTACGTGTTCATATCTTGATCGAGGAAGTGTTTATATTCATAAGAAAATGTGACACTCAGTTTCGTTGATTAATTTAATAAATAGCATTCTGCCTTTAACAAAAGATCCTGCTTTGAACTATTATTTGTATAGTGAACATTTTTAAAATATGTTAAACTAAAACACTGATATGTTAAACAAAATAACAAGTTGTAACAAGCCTATAAGAATTTCGGCGTAGATCGATAAGAAAGCTTGGCTTAATTGGGTAGCGCTTGGACGGTATATACGGAGGCGTGAGTTAAAGTTACGTCGAAATTTTCGTACTATAATATATGCCAAGATATTATTTTTTAATTAATAAATAGTAGAGTGCGATCCTTATTTATATTCTCCCGTATACTATAAAAAAACTATTCCTTAAACAATATACCTAGCTTTAAAAAATATAGAAATATTTTAGTTTTTACTAGCCTAGTTAACTTAGCTAGTTAACTTAGCTTAGTTAACCTAGTTGATTAGCAAGCTTTTCAATTAAAGTATAAATTTCAAATAAAGTATAAATAAAAAGAAAATAAAGTAATATGGCCCAGGAAATTCGTTTTTTTAGAATATTTTGAAAGTTTAAAAAGGCCAAAGCTCTTGAGTTATGAGCATCATCTAATCTGACCATTTCCTCTGTCGTAAAATAAGATGACACCCAAAAACGTTTATAAAATATGCATATTATTATTCCCATGGACCTGACAAAGCTTTTGACAATATAAAAACTTTTATTGTTAAGTTAAATATATAAATATGTAAAAGTATAAATGTTTTTTGTTTCAGGTATGTACTGGCTACTTACAAACGTACGTATAGTTGTAATAGTTGTATTGATTGGTCGCAGCAATCAACGAGCAATGGAGATAACAATGTTTAATATGTTCCTACGTGATAGAATCAGGGATAGGGAGGGCATCCATAGGCTAACGAAAGTAGCTGACATTGCTCGAAGAATTGCTGGTCATGATTCGAAGGACGCTCAGTTGCTAGAAGGAGTCTAGTAGATTGACCGATAATCTGGTCAAGGTCACCAGAAGTCGCTGCATCTGTGACCGCAGTACTGATAATCGTGGAGATCAGATAGGGAAATGGAGAGGCCCATATCCAGTAGTGGGTGTCATTAGGCATTAGGCAAATGAAGAATGGTGATGATGATCGTAACATATTCACCTAACAATATTTCTTAAAATGATATAATATAGGTATACATTTTAAAGTGTAAGAATCGTAAGAATCCTTTAGGACAACAAATAAGCGATGAGATAAATAATTTATAAAATCTTTAATTTTAGATATAAGTTCTAAGTCTAAGATAATTGGTTAGATAATATTTAGAAATTTGAACATTTGCACAAAATTATGTACAAAAAAATAAACTTGACTTAGCAAAAACCTTTGTAAAACACTATATAAATATAAAAAGCACACGTTTCTTAGAAGATAAACTCAAAGCTCAAAGCTACGTAACTTAAGCAAATAAGCTCGGCCTACATCCAGTGAAAGCAGAATATACAAGCTTGGTCCAGTAATGGCGTCCTAAAGTGTAGGATTTATAACGTGCATACACTTGCCATGTCTCGCTACTTGGTAATGTTGGTGATAATTTAAAGTTATTAAATGTGCAAAGGAGATAGTGGATTCGATTTTGTAAACAAACATCGCAACACAAACTTTATTGTTCTGAGAATGTCTTTTTGAGCATTAGACTTTACAATAGAAAGCAAATTTTTTTAATATCGAAATTGATTGCAAATCAGAGACTAAAAATACAATATAGTGTACTAGTATTACTACAAAATTATTACTAGAAACAACAGCGACTATCGAGATAGAGGAGTTTATCTCCAACTTATGGCAACATTATTTTTACTTCCCCACTCTAGTTTAAAGCTGGTGGTTTACTTTGAATTCCAAATTTGAGCAAATATTATCTTTGTATAGGAAAAGGGTAATTTAAAGGTAATTTACAATTTACAAAAGGAAGTAATAAAAATACTATTTGCAGGAATAATTTGATTGTGGACTAATCAAAATTTTATCACTTTATTGTATCGTAGCCAATGCTAAAATATACCCATAGCCTCATATGATAATAAAATATAATAACTAATTTCAACATAAAAAGTTTTTATATGTTTTTAATTTAAATGTGTTACAATTAACTTATCAACTTGTTTAAAATGGTTAAATTTAATATATAATTATTGCGTTAAATGTTGGCAACTTATAAGTGACAGCTCTATTTGCTTCATATTTATTTATTACATATTTTATTCTTATATGTAGAGAGAATTTAGGAGAAAGACACTAATTTCTCCTCTTTTCGTCCAAATTCGAGACAAGCAAATGTGCGTGTTGAGTGGTGGAACTCAACGCCGCTTGCGCCGCGCGTTTGCGTTCTTGACAATCAGATATTGCCCGATATACATCGGCTTGAAGTTATAAATTCACAAATGTATGCATTTATCCGTAAATTGATTAAAAGAGAAATAGTCTAAGTAGAAAGAAAATTGAGAATAGTGTTTTAACACTCTCTCTGTGATAAATATAAAAATACTCTTTAAATTCAAACAAATGTTTACTCGATCAGAAATCGAACTTCCTACCTCCTTTGTGATATGTATGTAACTATGTTACCACATCTTTACAGTTACTATAAATTATTGATACATTTTGTGCCTTTAGTGCGTCGTTTATTGTTTTTATTGAATTCCGACAAATGGAAATTCACATAATATTAATAATATGTGTGTGTGTGTGTGTGTCTTGAAACCAATTTGAATGGTTTCCTTATACGTACACATTTCGCTTAAAAGTATTTCCAATTTACAATTTAATATACTTTTTATTACAATCCGTTTGACACAGCCGACGAAATTTTTGAAACATTTTTAGATTTAATAAAACCTTGTATAATATGAGAACAAGTGTTTCTATATAGTAAAAAATCGATTAACCTGGCTAATTTTTGTTATTACACATACGGTTAAGCCATACCAAACTTGCGGATGGCCGGTAGTCGAATATATATGTATGAAGTCAAGATTTTATGTTTTTATATTTATTTAAAATAAAAGCAATCATATTTATTAGTATATCTCTGTATTTATACACATGTTTAAAACTTTCCAAAGCATTTTTTAATTTATTTTTAAACTTTCTAGCAAACTTCACTGCTCTACATCTACATACATTTGTATACCGCTATGATCGCTAATCCGTATAACTGAGGTCGAGATTGTATTCAGCTATATATAGATATAGATAGATAAAAATTTTATATAGATCATTTTTATTTCAATTTCTACACAATGGAATAGTTATATATAATTTTTTATATATAAATTTGTTTGTCCATTTGCTCGAACATGTATGGAATGCGACAAGTTCTGCTAATCGTACACACAATGTCCCTTATTGGAAAATGGTAAATTGATATTTATATATACGACAGCTAATAAATAAGTAAAAACCGGCCAAGTTTAAGTGGTACTCGCGCATTGTGGGTTCCGTACTTATATCACGTTTATAGTTTAACGGGAAGTACAAGTGTAAAAAATTGACACACTAAATTTGCATTATATTAGCCCGTTTTTTTATAAAAGAAACTAAAGTAATACCTACTATATAGAAATAAAATTCCTATAAAACATAATAAAATATTTAAGTTATTTTATGACAATTCTATTATGTTTTAGATTACCGAGATATACCTACTGTCTACATGTTTGTCAAGACAATTTTTCAGTTTGTATTTTTTTTTTCAATTATTGTATGATTGTAGAATAAACAGCAATATATTTTCATTGAATTAACTTATACGTTTGATTTTTCAATTTTCCAAGGAACTTAGACTCTGTTTTATATTACTTTAATAATTGACACTTTACGTGTTTTTTTTTTAAATAAACTAGACACCATAGACACGTATAGACGGAAAATGATGACAATAATTAGTTATTGATGTATGGAACCCTAACACTTTATAATATTGATAGAAAATATATATTTATAAAGCAGTTTAATACATCATACAATATTAATTAAACGAGATTAAGTTAACATTTACATTTTTATTATTATAAATACTCACATACGTACTTTTATGCCTAATAGAAGTCAAAATGGCGTCGATTAATCTTTCAATAATAAAATTGATCATAAGATGGCTTAACGCAATTTGGAGTGTATTTGTTCTTAGTAAAGTCTGTAAGAGATTGCTTCATTTGGTAGTTTTTTTTTGTTTCGCCTAATTTCCTTTTTTTTATTCATGTGTTGATGAAGCAAAAGTTTGAAGGATTATAAAAAAATATTTATATTATTTGACAATTGTAATAAAGTCTCTTCTTAATGCCAGTTCATTAATGTAAGTAAAGCTTTAAAAAAAAGTACCTAAAAAGGCTGTTTTTATCATTTAATTAAACTAAGCGCATTCTAAATGGTTTACAAGATTTCTAAAACTTGTAATTTACGCAATAGTAGCTGCACCGAGATATCAAGATAAGTAACCATTCCATTTTCCACATTTAATGGCGCAATAAAATTATTTCTCTAAATATTAATATATATTTCTATATCGATAGCTTGGTCATTAAGGAAACTACTGGAACGGGTCAAAGTTCGATTTTCTTGTGATAATTAAAGCTTTTCAAGCAATTTTCGGAACCTAGTCAACGGGTAAGTTCTTAGCTGGATACTTCTACGTGTTCCAGAAGAATAAAGTCTTAACAGACATACAGACAATAACGTGATCCTATAAGGATTCCGTTTTTTTATTAATTAAGGAACCCTACATATGAAATAAAAATAAAAAGTAAAGCTTAAAAATATTATATATACGTATGTAATTATTAAATATAATATATATATATATATATATATATATATATATATATATATATATATATATATATATATATATATATATATATATATATATATATATATATATATATTATACATAAAAAGTATCTATATGTTACAATTTGATGAATTTATAAGTAAATTATTCATTTCGACTAATATTCACATTTATTTCAACTAAATTAGCTCACGATTTTTACATATTCTAGTTTCTAGTATGTAAATGAGAGTATCTAGTGCAAAAGATTTAAATAAACAAATTAGGTACGCGATTATTTAGTTCATTTATAATACTTAACTTAGTTAAAATTGTGACATATATATACAAATATATTCATCATATATATTTTTAAACATATATAGTTAAGCACATTATATAATATATACAGAGAAATTGTATGGCGGAACTCAACGCCGCGCTTTGACAGTAATTTAAACATAGACTTTGTGAGAATCGAAATTGGGAAAGTGACGACGTTCTCACAACAACAATTACTGGAAAAAAAAACTTGTAAAATTATCATATTACGTATTATTGTTTAAAATTAAAATATAACTCAATTTTATAACTGTTATTATATATTTAATGCAATGAAAGAAAATGATAGGTTGTTACTTTCAAAAAGTAAATGACGATTGCTCAATTTCATACCACTTGGGCAACCGTTTCATAACTTTAGGGTAAAAGCGGTTAAAAATATTATGTATATATACTGAATACGTTTAAAATAATTTACGTTAAATTTGTTATTTATTTATTATTTTATTATATTTTTCTTGAAAATATTATCTTTCATATAAATTACGTTAAGCTTTACTCATTCCTATTAAGTATTATTATATAAATTAAGTTAAATGGAGAACTTTTTTAACTACAATATATAGATATACTCTGAACCCTACTTACCATATATGGAAAATTTTCGAATTATTAAGTATCGAAATTAGCTATAATTATAAGCTGTCCAAACGACATAACGCCTAACATAATCAACATATACACATATATGTATATATATATTATATATATATATATATATATATATATATATATATATATATATATATATTATATATATATATATATATATTATATATATATATATATATATATATATATATATATATATATATATATAGCTATATATATATATATATATATATATATAGATAGATATATACATACACTACGAATACGAACAGCTAAAAAAATAATAATAGTTAACAAAAAACTATTTTTTAAGGAAATGAAGTAAAAAGTAACAAAAAAAATTTAATTAAATAAAAAAATCATAAATCACAATTTTTTTTATTTTAGTGATTGCAATTTCATACTTAGTTATGTATATATATATAGTCAAGGAGAATCTAGTGTCAGGACACATCCGTTCTCAGCCGTCTAACCTAATTCTTGGCGCTGTTGTGTAGAGTAACTCAACGCCACAAGGTGTTACCACCAGGGAAATCAAACAAGTGATCATCGAACCGTCAAAATCACATCTATCCGTGCGCTACGAAGGCCTCGTACATACTCGTATATATAATTTAAAACATTTCACTGTAATTGATAATTAGAAAAATCTGTTAAAGCTTAATTAACATTTTCATTAACACAAAATTAAATATTCTCTCTTGCCAAATGATTGTTCTTTGCAATAATCTTAGGGTAGCGGAAACTAATGACGTAATAAGTTGTAAAAAGCATATAATAATTTCGACGCAGTGTGACGAAGATCGCATAGTTTAGTGGTCAGAGCGCTTGGACGGTTTCCATGAGGCACGGGTTTAAATCCCGCTGTTTTAGAACATTTATATGGTTTCTTTAAGTTCAATTTTAAGATAATTTTCCTTAAATAAAATCTGTTTTATTTTCTTAATTTATTTAATATTCCATAAGAATTAAATGAAGGAAATATCAATTAGTATAATCATATACGCATAGTATAAGCAACAAAAAACTAGATTCATGTATTTGGATATTTAAGTTACGAGTCAGTCAATACGATGGTATTACACTCATTAGGTAAATAGACCGTGAAGCTATAGACAGCTATAGACGTGTTGACAGATGCATGTATACATACATACATACCATATAAAAAAAAAGTAAATTTCCAAATTTAGTTACAAAAAATATATATTTTAAAACTAGTAACACGCCCGGGTGTTGCTATAATTTAAAATTTTCATAGAAGTGACGTATTATTATTGTTTCTAACATATATAGAGTACTATAATGTATAATATAGATATAATATACAGGACCGTCGTGGTGCAGAGGCAAAGCGTCTGCCTGTAAACAGTTTGTGGGTTCGATTCCCACTCAGTGAAAATGAAAATTTCCATTTTCTTCACTCTGGCAACAAGGCAAAACACCGCGTTGAGTTCCGCCACACAACACGCAATGTCTCGAATGGCAGAAAATGGAGAAAGGAGTGTCATAAAACTAAGTGCATTCAACCTACGGTTCCCTCTGCCTACCCTGCTATGTGCGGGATACAGCGTGAAGCTAAATATAATAATATAAATATATATCATGTAATACCTATAGCTAAATAAGCATATCAAGGATATTTCAGCCGACGTTATCCATTTGTTATATCGTTGTAATTTTATAGTTTTGGAGATATTTATGGTGAAACGCAACAAACACGATATTTATCTAAGTCTATAAATATAAATATTCTGTCGAGTGACAATTTAATGAACAAATAACTTCAGCTACTATACTAATACCGTTGTACAGTATTTATCTATGTGAGATTTGAAAAATTACAAGACCGACGTATTAAAAATACGAACAAACAAACAAACAAACAAGAACTTTTCCATATTAACAAAAATGAGGAAGCCGAGAATTTCAATTAACTTGACGATCATTAATATAAATTTCCGTCGGTTAAAGCATTTGTTGGAATGGAATGCGTAGGTTGATGATATGTTGTAGTTAATTAACGATTTACAAATTGTTATATGGCTCGAATTTCTTTAGATATTTATAGACGACCGCCATCTTAGTACAGTTGAATCGATTTAAAAATCTGACGTTCTTGGCTTATATAGAATAAATACAATATAAAGTAGTATATTTTTATAATTTAATATCAAATAGTGAGTTCGTAGTAATACAATCGATTGTTGCGGGTTCGGTTAGGTTAGAAAAACGATTATTGTTCAAAATATTTAACCATAACTGACTTCAGCCCATGTACATACTAATGTTAAGCAACTCGATGTTGAAACTTAACTCGAACCAACTCGCCTCTTGTTGAAATGACGATTAAAAATCTCAAGTGTCAAACAGAGTGAAGTAAAACATGTGTCATATAATTATTATAATTGACATACGGATTGTGAATTACGAATATTTTCGTGTATATTATATTGCGGAGATACGGGTTAATTGTGTTGACATATAAACGACACGATGTTTAAAATTAGACTAGTGGCCTTGTATACTGTCATATTCGTTCCATGTTTTGTGGAGAATACCTCTTAATTAATACTAGAAGAGTTGCTTAGAATACCTTCTTGTACCGTACTTGTTATGGTTTAGTTGGAGTTTAGTTTTGTCGAATTTTGTTTAAGAATATTGATGAATTAGCAATATTTTATAAGGCACATGTACAATATAAGCCTCGATCGACCTTTGAGAGGACAGTGTCAAAGGTACTGGAGGTCATGTAAATAGCAGAAGGGTCCTCATGCATGTATAAAAGAGGCGAATGTCCAGTGGCCGGTGAAAGATGACTGGTTTGGTCTCCGCTCACTCTGGCTGTGGATGGGATAAAGCGTGAAGATTAGTATGTGTATGTATCTATATATATAATATATATATATATATATATATACATACATACATACGAATATTCACGCTTTATCCCAGCCACTAGCCAGATGATGAACGGGAGAGCCAAACACAGTCCTCTTTCACCGGCCACTGTCATTCGCCTCTTTATACATGCATGAGGACCCTTCTGCTATTTACATGACCTCCAGTACCTTTGACACTGTCCTCTCAAAGGTCGATCGAGGCTTATATTGTACATGTGCCTTATAAAATATTGCTAATTCATCAATATTCTTAAACAAAATTCGACAAAACTAAACTCCAACTAAACCATAACAAGTACGGTACAAGAAGGTATTCTAAGCAACTCTTCTAGTATTAATATAAGAGGTATTCTCCACAAAACATGGAACGAATATGACAGTATACAAGGCCACTAGTCTAATTTTAAACATCGTGTCGTTTATATGTCAACACAATTAACCGTATCTCCGCAATATAATATACACGAAAATATTCGTAATTCACAATCCGTATGTCAATTATAATAATTATATGACACATGTTTTACTTCACTCTGTTTGACACTTGAGATTTTTTAATCGTCATTTCAACAAGAGGCGAGTTGGTTCGAGTTAAGTTTCAACATCGAGTTGCTTAACATTAGTATGTACATGGGCTGAAGTCAGTTATGGTTAAATATTTTGAACAATAATCGTTTTTCTAACCTAACCGAACCCGCAACAATCGATTGTATTACTACGAACTCACTATTTGATATTAAATTATAAAAATATACTACTTTATATTGTATTTATTCTATATAAGCCAAGAACGTCAGATTTTAAATCGATTCAACTGTACTAAGATGGCGGTCGTCTATAAATATCTAAAAGAAATTCGAGCCATATAACAATTTGTAAATCGTTAATTAACTACAACATATCATCAACCTACGCATTCCATTCCAACAAATGCTTTAACCGACGGAAATTTATATTAATGATCGTCAAGTTAATTGAAATTCTCGGCTTCCTCATTTTGTTAATATGGAAAAGTTCTTGTTTGTTTGTTTGTTTGTTCGTATTTTTAATACGTCGGTCTTGTAATTTTTCAAATCTCACATAGATAAATACTGTACAACGGTATTAGTATAGTAGCTGAAGTTATTTGTTCATTAAATTGTCACTCGACAGAATATTTATATTTATAGACTTAGATAAATATCGTGTTTGTTGCGTTTCACCATAAATATCTCCAAAACTATGAAATTAAAACGATATAACAAATGGATAACGTCGGCTGAAATATCCTTGATATGCTTATTTAGCTATAGGTATTACATGATATATATTTATAATATTATATTTACCTTCACGCTGTATCCTGCACATAGCAGGGTAGGCAGAGGGAACCGTAGGTTGAATGCACTTAGTTTTATGAGACTCCTTTCTCCATTTTCTGCCATTCGAGACATTGCGTGTTGTGTGGCGGAACTCAACGCGGTGTTTTGCCTTGTTGCCAGAGTGAAGAAAATGGAAATTTTCATTTTTACCGAGTGGGAATCGAACCCATAAACTGTTTATAGGCAGACGCTTTGTCTCTGCACCACGACGGTCCTGTATATTATATCTATATTATACATTATAGTACTCCATATATGTTAGAAACAATAATAATACGTCACTTCTATGAAAATTTTTAATTATAGCAACACCCGGGCGTGTTACTAGTTTTAAAATATATATTTTTTGTAACTAAATTTGGAAATTTACTTTTTTTTTTATATGGTATGTATGTATGTATACATGCACCTGTCAACACGTCTATAGCTGTCTATAGCTTCACGGTCTATTTACCTAATGAGTGTAATACCATCGTATTGACTGACTCGTAACTTAAATATCCAAATACATGAATCTAGTTTTTTTTTTGCTTATACTATGCGTATATGATTATACTAATTGTTATTTCCTTCATTTAATTCTTATGGAATATTAAATAAATTAAGAAAATAAAACAGATTTTATTTAAGGAAAATTATCTTAAAATTGAACTTAAAGAAACCATATAAATGTTCTAAAACAGCGGGATTTAAACCCGCGCCTCATGGAAACCGTCCAAGCGCTCTGACCACTAAACCATGCGATCTTCGTCACACTGTGTCGAAATTCTTATATGCTTTTACCAACTTATTACGTTGTTAGTTTCCGCTACCCTAAGATTATTGCAAAGAACAATCATTTGGCAAGAGAGAATGCTATTTTTATTAAATATTTTTTTATTTTTAAAGTCCACACTAAAGTTAAAAAAATAGGTAAAGAAAATATATATAAATTTATTCGCTCTTGAATTGCGACACGCAAAACGGAGTGTCTTAACACTACTTAATCATCTTTGTCTATCCTGCTATATATAGGATAAAGCGTGAGGCTGAAAAAAAAAGTAAATCATACCAACATGATACCGTTACATATAAAAAGTCGATTGTTGTTTACTTATTTAATTTTATCTTAATGAAAGTGTTAATTAAACTTTAACAGATATTTCTAATTATCAATTACAGTGAAATGTTTTAAATTATATATCGGTAAAATCACGTCAACTGGACCCCCTATTTACCACTTGATCATAAAAATTTAATCTATATATATTTTTTATTAGTACTTATGATGGAAAATTGATCCCCCAAACAATTTTTCAAAATTTCGATTTTAACAATTTTTTTTTTTATAATGAAAATTTTTAAGCACTTTTAATTGAAAAATGGATTAAAAATCAACCGCAAGAGATAAATTTGTGAAATTTTCAGGATCCATGGTCAAATGTCTATTTTTTAAGAATATCTTTATGACTTAAAATTATTTATTTATTTTCATATTGTTAATTAACTTTTAAGTTAACAAATGAAAATTTAACTGACTTCTCGGGCAGAAAATGCAGTTTTTTTTCATCGGTCACATGCTTTATCCATTTAAGTTTAAAATTCCTGAAGAGAATTTCACTGCTCGCCATTAGTTTAAATAAAATTAATTTATTTATGACAGCGCGCCAGGCGCCGAGCGCTGTGGAAATGCCGCGCTGCCGAGCGTCTTGAACTACACTAACGCTTTTATCAATGATAATTTATAATAACATTACAAAATATTATTATAAAACAATTTTATTATTATTTATCTTATAATTTATTATAATTATTATTAATAAAATTTAATTTTTTTTAACAATGTTATAAGGAATGTAATCAAAAAATCAAATGAATTGGCAAGCACGATTAGCTCTAATTATAACTAATTTTTTTAACACATTATTGTGATTTTTTTTATTTAACGGATTGCAACATTTATTCACTCGGCCCATTTTAAATCACAGAAAATATTATTACAATCAAAAATTATAATACTTAAATATTAACTAAAAAACACAACTCAACAACAGCTGCTATTTTAAATAATTATTTCACTGTTTTCCGTATAAACTTATCTCACGAATCTACAGGAATGACTTCTAAAATGATTTTGTTATTTACTCCAATACGCGAAAAACAAATGAAAATCGTAACTGAGCGGTCTTTCTTTTGTTAAGTAAAGATGGAGTGTTGACTGATAAATTAAAAAATAATAATTTACTTAATTACCTAAAAGAAAATACACATAGACCGAAACAGTTTTAAAAATTTAAATTGATTATTTTTTTTTTAATTTCCGCTGTTTGGTAAAAATAAGAAGAAATTTGATTACATTCCTTATAACATTGTTAAAAAAAATTAAATTTTATTAATAATAATTATAATAAATTATAAGATAAATAATAATAAAATTTGTTTTATAATAATATTTTGTAATGTTATTATAAATTATCATTGATAAAAGCGTTAGTGTAGTTCAAGACGCTCGGCAGCGCGGCATTTCCACAGCGCTCGGCGCCTGGCGCGCTGTCATAAATAAATTAATTTTATTTAAACTAATGGCGAGCAGTGAAATTCTCTTCAGGAATTTTAAACTTAAATGGATAAAGCATGTGACCGATGAAAAAAAACTGCATTTTCTGCCCGAGAAGTCAGTTAAATTTTCATTTGTTAACTTAAAAGTTAATTAACCAATATGAAAATAAATAAATAATTTTAAGTCATAAAGATATTCTTAAAAATATAGACATTTGACCATGGATCCTGAAAATTTCACAAATTTATCTCTTGCGGTTGATTTTAATCCATTTTTCAATTAAAAGTGCTTAAAATTTTCATTATAAAAAAAAAATTGTTAAAATCGAAATTTTGAAAAATTGTTTGGGGGATCAATTTTCCATCATAAGTACTAATAAAAAATATATATAGATTAAATTTTTATGATCAAGTGGTAAATAGGGGGTCCAGTTGACGTGATTTACCGATACGAGTATGTACGAGGCCTTCGTAGCGCACGGATAGATGTGATTTTGACGGTTCGATGATCACTTGTTTGATTTCCCTGGTGGTAACACCTTGTGGCGTTGAGTTACGATACACAACAGCGTCAAGAATTAGGTTAGGTTAGAATGAGAACGGATGTGTCCTGACACTAGATTCTCTTACTATATATCTATATATATATATATATATATATATATATATATATATATATATATATATATATATATATATATATATATATATAACTAAGTATGAAATTGCAATCACTAAAATAAAAAAAAATTGTGATTTATGATTTTTTTATTTAATTAAATTTTTTTTGTTACTTTTTACTTCATTTCCTTAAAAAATAGTTTTTTTGTTAACTATTATTTATTTTTTTAGCTGTTTCTTTTTCGCAATATTGTATTCATCGACCCTCTCTCTATGTGTACGCAAAAATTCAAGTCAAAGTCGGTCAAAATGACGTTAAAAGTTTCCGTTACATAGATACATACCAATCTCACAAAAACTTGTTAAAAACAAAGTAATTTATATATTAAAATAATATATTAAAATCTGACTGAGCCATTTGCGCCAAATACACATTTGTGAAAAAATAACAATTATTATAAATATTTAGACGTTTAAAATAATTAAAACATTGCAATTGTACATTTAAAATATATTCTTAATTAACCAGGTCATTAAACGAGCAAGCAAAAACTCACAAACATAAATCATAAAATGCCAGCCTCATTCCAGTATAATAATTTCATTTTAAAATATATTTCTACATACACATTCGAGGACATCTGCATAATGTGAATTTATTGGGAAGAAACAGCTATAACGAATATAAAGTTGTCAGTGCGTGCATAAAATATCATGATAACCGAAATTGTAAGTGAAATATGTGTATTGTAATTAAAAAAAGAACAAGCCAAGTAACGCTTTTCACGCAAAGACGAGAAGGGGGGGGGGGGGAGTAACTTAGTTAAGACACCTGAGACATTGCTCTTGGCTCATCGCCGCATTTTGTCATTCATATCGGAAAAATTCAAATAATTTACATTTATACAAAAGCTTTATTTTTTAACTGTTTAATTTGAGTACCATTGCGTTTGTCACTATACGTCCACTAACATGTTAACTAACTCGATAAAAAACAATGCAATAACAGAAACAAAAATACACAAAATATATATATATATATATATATATATATATATATATATATATATATATATATATATATATATATATATATATATATATATATATAGAATTGCCTATTACTTACTTATAGCATTCGCTAACAGGATATCAACATATACTGTACTGCATGTTTTTGCTTTAAAGAGATCATTCATACAATAGTGATAAAAAAAAAATTTTATGTTGTCCAAGTTTTTCTTTATGATAGGTACTCGGTATCTACAATGATCGCGCACTTCATTTTATGATCCAGAATGTGTTCCATAGATTTTGTTTTTACAGACTTCTTTGTGTCTAACAAGTGTTTTAATAAATATTTTATTTTGTATTACCTTGATATAGTATCCGTGTTTTGAGCGTGGAATGGGGTTGTAATATATATCCTTTTTACAGATTTCTATTAGCTAGCTAGCTAGCTAGTGTTCAGCCAACTTCCGTAAAATGTATATACAAAACCTCTTCCCCTTAAAACATAACACCAAAGTAACAAAATCAAAATCAATCAAAATCAAAATATTCTTTATTCAAATTCTATTCTTTTCTTCTAAGGCTATTACAAGCACTTTTGAATCGGCAATAAATACTAGTGTCAGTCTTACAAGAAGCTACCACCAGCTCGGAGGGCAGTTCTGCAGAGAAGAGCTGGCCAGAAACTCAACAGTTGCACTTTTTTTAACGTAAACTTACTATATATTTACAACTGTGCAAAAAAAGAACATCAAAATCCATTCATAAGTATAAAAAAGAAACAGACAGACGAATTGAAAACTTCCTTTTTAAAATTTTATGATAATTATATTATGTGCCTTGCACGTAAATTGCAATACTGCGTGGAAGTTATTTACCTATAAATAAATAAAAGGTAAGTTTCATTTTGCTACCTATAGGTAATAGGTAATGAGTTGGTCAATCCATTTTGCTTGTCTTAAGCATTTATCTATATAATTATACGTCATTAAGTGTTAGCTACTTTATACCTCATCCAGGATATGAACCCCATCCCCAATCGAAAATACAATAAATAATCTAAATCATACACAATATATTAACGGTAAAGTAAGCTTTTAACAGTGTCATACAGATACGTTGCAAGGAATGTAAGTTGAGAACCTAACGATGTGTTTTTGTTTATTTTCTTGCAACACTTTATAGCGGTGTTCTGGCTGGTAGGCTGTGATTCATAGAATATGAAATATAATACTGTAGAAAATGCTATGTGGTGAATACTCACTTTGCTCGTCTGTCAGTGGAAATTTTGGCTTTCCTGAATTCTCTCTGCCTCTGAACAAGTGTTATTCAACTGGCCGGAAAATTTATGTTAAATGAGAAATTTTATGTTAAATGAGAGGAAAAAAGAAGCCAAGATCTTCTGTGTCTAATAACATAAATAAATGGAAATTAACCTAACTAGGTAAACCTAGGTTGGTTAGTGTTTTTATTTATATTAAAACTTTAAAATGTTCTTATCACTGAAATCATCGTATTTCCGTATTATGGCAAAAACTATTTTAGAAATAAAAATATTCTTGTATCATATATTATATATTTTTTTAAATTGTACAAAGAACTATATATAAAATCAAATTAAGATATATTACAGTAATTTATGGAATCGTGCCAGTAGCTGAAACCAAATGCGATAGTATTAGATTAAAGCCCCATTCTTTCATTCCCCAAATGGGATTGACAATCGCGGTAATAGTCCATCCCTTTATGCCACGATAACTTCAATATTAACTTATTATAAAAAACTTCTTGGTTAGAAACAGAACTCATAACAACTTATAGAAACACATACAATTGTAATATAGTGTACATGAAACATTAATTTGTATCTCAGATTTCAATTTTTAATTCCTGTCATAGCTAATAAAAGAATTATATATATAAAATTATAAAATACATTAAAGATAAACAATAATTCAAGTCATCTAGAATTAAGATTACTTATCTAAAATCGAAACAGGCTTCCACGCAATGTATTGAAGCAACTAATATAAATAATTTAATGGTTTGACAAACAGAAATTATATTTATGCCCAACACTACATAAAGGGGCCGACAGTAATCAGGTGCACATCACTAATTGGCTTTATAAATGCAAACATACATTAAATCGTTTAAGCAGATGTCATATAAATTAATTATCTGTGGCGGCTACTTTTATTTGTTTTGCTTTCGGTGTTTTATAAGCAATTGATCTACTTGTTTAATGAGACTGACTTTTACTTTAATTTTAAAGCAGATATTAATAATATTATATGTTTTAATTTTTTTGTTGCAATTATATAGACACTGGTGTTTGTATTAAGAACTTTTATACATTTTATTAGACACGTGTCTATGGCAATGGTACTAGGCTGTATTCAAATTGTATGTATAAGTAATGATATGCGGAATGCATGTCTTTTTTGGATGAAACTACTATTTTCCCTTTACGTTAGTCAAGATATATTTAGACATCAATTATATAGATGACTAGAATATCTTTATTAATACTCGTAACGTAATCTAATCCTGACTGTATTAAATTTTACATAATTATACCATCTACATTTATGTACTTAGAAATGATATGATTGGTCATTACAAAATTACTAATCAAAGATATAACCATTGATATACAATTAATATTATTACATAAAAATAATCTAAATAATAAGCAATGTCATACTTATATAAAATAAGAGCATAATTCGCTTAAGTGCATGTTTCTATTTCGAGTAACAGTTTCTATAACATTTTATGCTTAACAGTTATTTTTATAACTAAGATATTCTATGAAAATACCTGATTTTAAATGCACGATGTTCGTGGCAGAAACGAGAGCAGGAAGACCTAATAATACCCGTCTGGCCGCTAGTGATGTATTCTAGCCATCGATAAAAAACACATCAAATGTCATAAATGTCACTTTTGACGCTAATGTCAATGCCACTGTCATAATTATAAAAGTCTGGCAATGTCTATCTATTTAATGGACACTTAGTCATTGGTAATTAAATTATTTAGTAGTTATTAATTATAATTATACGTGACAGATACAGTAGGTGCTACTGAGTGTTTATCTTACAAAATAATGTTTACTCGACAGATATGTGATTGAAGAAGAAAGTCCATTGAAACTTAAGTTAATCAAAAAACAGAGTGACTAAGCACTAAGTTCCTAAGTAAGACCTAGAGGTCTGTATTAAAAACTATAAATACAAAATATAAAAATACGAAATGTAGAGATATAAACAAACCAAGAAACTATATAACTCATTAAAGATTAACATCACTACTACATGACAGCTTCACGAAAGTGAACTGACATTTAAATAAACGAAAGATATTCTCACATCACTAAAGGACTCCGGTGTATAGTTACGTGCGGATTGAATCAAAGCCTTGTAAAGCCTCCGCTATATGGGACAGAGCTCGAACGCAAATGTTACTTATCTTAGCAATCGAGTATCAGGTTTATTCACATCCTAAGATACACTAAGATCCCATCTTAGTGTATAGTGGAAAAGATTAATGTAGAGTTATTGCTTATCATTTGTTTTATAATTATTTTCTCATATATTTTCTATAGATTATAGATTACCTTATGGAGGAATGATTTTTTTTCATTTTCTCGCTCTAGTTAGACGAGAAAGCACGGCGTTGAGTTCCGCCAGCCAGTATTGAATATTAGACGGAAAGTGGGAAGGTGCTATATGTTGGATGCAGCGTGAATCTAAAAAATAATCGTCGAAAATACCAAAGAAATCGTATTAAGTCGCTACGCTTTCCAGTTTTTGACGATTTTAGAAATGACTTACCGTCATATGTTATCTAAACATATAACAGATAGGTCTGTATTGTGAACATAAACATTTTCTCCAGGCCATGGTGGCGCAGCGAGATATTTTTTGCATTTCCCTCTCTGGTTAACAACGTGCAGTGCAGCGTTGAGTTCCGCTCAGCGTACAGTGTCTTAAGTTGTCTTCAAAAACAAATCTCCCAAGTAATTATCATATTTTGAACACACAGGCATTGAGAAAACTTCAAATTGAAAATTGAAATAGTAGTAGTAGTTACTTATTCATAATTAAGGATAAAAAGATCAAGAAATTTTATATAAATAATTTTTATGTGCTACTTTTAATTTTAGCTTTATTTTAACTACCGTTTCTGGTAACAAATCATTTGTCCACCTTGCGCTTACACAAAGAACGCTAAAAGTTACTTTTATATGTTACATAGTACATAAGCAATAAATCTTAAGATATAATCTGCTCTACATTTCCTTAATTTTTTTCTCATGAGTCAACTTTCACTTGCCATGGGTAAGTTATGACAAATTTCTAACACAACATCATAGTAAGCTTTTGAAAGTGTTTGAAATTTGGAAGTAATTTTGAACCCGTAAAAAGCTTTCACATTTAATGCGATAAGTAACGATATTGCCAGTATATGTTTCGTCTATTAAAATATGAGGATAGGCAAAATGAACCTCGTTCAAGAAACAATGATCTTAATTTTCATAGTCATCATCATAAAAAAAATAAAAATATAAAAAAGTAAATACAAGTACAAAAAACATTCGCGAATGGGTATCGAACCCACAAACTTCGCAACATTGCTCAGACGCTATCCGATCACGCTACGATAGCTGTTATTATATGTTCATAAATTAACTTAATACATGTCATCATCTAATATTGGTAAAATTATTTTTATGTATTTGTAATCGCTAAAGGAACAAAATAATTACATAGCCAACGGGAGTGGCAACGAGGATGTAGTCAATTGATTGTACAGTGTGTTTGTTGCCTATATATTATTTATTTATTCACAATTTAATGTACATAATTTAATATTAAATATTATCGCACTAAGATATGGCATAGTATGTATTGCTGTTGAGTGGCGGAGCTCTACGCCGCGCTTTGCCTTGTTCTCACATTATGGTTATTAAGTAAAGTAATTTAATTTAATGCTGATACAGGGAGAGTCATTATTTACTTAGATTTTTTTTTAATCTGCCTCAGAACGCCAAGCTTAATTTAAACTATTACTAATATGACTTTACTTAAGTATATCTATGAATAGAGAAGAAACTATAAGTAACTATCAATATATTAAATTTTTCTGTAACTGAGTGAATACCTGACAGACTACACGCAGCCGAAATAAATGAGTATAGACAGTTGAAATTTGGCATGGAGGTGTCTTGGCTGTTGTGATATATATATATATATATATATATATATATATATATATATATATATATATATATATATATATATATATATATATATATATATATATATATATATATATATATACAGTCTTGACTAATACGTATGGATTATTCTTACATGCAGAAATCAAGTTAAAAACCTAATGATGCTAATAAATTACTTAAACAATTTAGCTTTAAAGCTACAAAGGAAATTGCCATCACAAAGTCAGTCAGCAATAAATAAGTTAAGCAATTTTAACGAAATCGTTCTTACCTTTTGAAGTTTTCAAATTGTCCATTAGTTCGTTTTATTTATTTAAATTAATTAATTTATTCAATATGTACTATATTGCCTTTTATATTCACATTGATTATTTCCGTTCTACTTAACACTAAGGCTAGTGTTGCTTGTTTAAGCTTGTTTTTTTTATAATTAAATATAATAGCCAATTTGACACTTGAGTGGAAGCTTTGAAACTGTAGCGTTTAGTATTTAACATTTTGTTACCTCTGGAATTCGGGGAAATACTCTCTTCTGTACACTCCCTAAGCTGACTCTACATGTTAACGGAAACATATAGTATGTATATATTCGTATATAAAATTTCAAATTATATCTTATTGAAGATATATCTTATTGAAAACTTTTATTAATATTTCAACATCTGTCATCAAGCATTTAAATTTAAAGATAAAAATCTTTGAAATGCTTATCAATTCATATCTTGATATTTTAATATAAGACAGCTTTTGACGATATTATATTATTATGTAATATATTATCGCTGGCGCCATTTTACTCAGTAGAGATATGACAGTTAGGGACGGTTCCGGACTTTTTGGTTCAAATAGAAGATAAGCTTGCAACGCCAAGTAAATTTCATAAAGTATATAAATCCTTTATCGACCTCAAACAAAGTCAGTATACGTGTCTTATAACAAAATTTCGCAATCTAAATTGCTACTAAGTTAATTTCTAATGAAATTTAAAGAAATTGTAAAATCTTTATTACACTATTCAGGAGTGTTCAAAATATATGAATTTATAATATTTTAAAGTTAGTGTTTAGTTAACGTAGATATCCCGCAGTCCGAGATAATGTAAAACGCTTGTGTCCATTGTACTCACTTTTAAATGTTTGAAACATATATATATATATATATATATATATATATATATATATATATATATATACATATATATATATATATATATATATATATATATATATATATATATATATATATATATATATATATATATATATATATATGTATATATATAGATATATAGATATGTATGTAATAGTTAATAAAACACGCTGTCAGAGTAAACGGAGAGAACTTTACATAAACATTGCGTTCTCCACTTTAAAAAATATTCGATCAAAGATATTCAATCGATTAGTATTTAAAAGCTCACAATTATTATAACAAAAAAGAACCTATATAGAAGCCATCTAAAGTACTGTCGAATACCGACCTTGCCAGACTAAAGAAGAATTTCGAAGCAAATGACAATACACAAAACCAGTGTATTTGCAACATGCAACTGAAATTCGCATTCCACTCGTGCCGAAATGTAAGCCAAAGAATTCAATTCTAATTGAAATTGAATTGGTTCGAGCGATCGGACCCCTGTACCTGTTTAGAGAGCGTCTAAGATATGCTTGTATGTGGAATTAATTGTTATTAAGTAAGAAAGGTTTAATGGTAATTGTCTTCTCAAACTCTGGAATGACAGATGTATATCTGTATGTTAGTATATATATATATATATATATATATATATATATATATATATATATATATATATATATATATATATATATATATATATATATGTATATATATATATATATGTGTGTGTGTGGTATACATATATATATATATATATATATATATATATATATATCTATAATATATATATATATATATATATATATATATATATATATATATATATATATATATATAGTTTAAAACAAACAAAATGTATAAAGAGTTTAAAACAACTGATTATACCCGACATTTTGTACACTAACACACACCGTCTAATTGTGATCTTAGACCTCTCTAAGATCATAATTAGACTAAATTCTAGTATATATTTTTTAATTCTACAATATTTTAATTTTTATATAATATATTTTTATTATTTATGTAAATTATATGTATTCTATAACATAATATATGTGTAGGTCTATAAATGTAAATAATTATTTGTTAATATTTGTACCATGATCATAAGATCCTTTTGATTTTGATCAGGTTGCCTGGAGGAGATCACTTATAGAGATAAGGCCAAGCCGACTTTTCACATTTACAAATTTGAAATGTTTTTATTAAATATTTAACTTGGTGTTAAATAAGGTGTATTTAATCTAATGTAATATCACTTATTAAATATATTTTTTTAAATCACAACAAAATGTTCCGACAGTTTATTTGTAAAAAAAATTGTGAAATCATAAGTGACACGTTATTTTGAATAATGAAATTAAAATAAGCATAATTTAGAATATATTTCATATTAGAATCATCGTGTTAGACACAATACGATATATGCCATTTTTATACCAGTTACATACTAAGTACATACTGTACTTTAAAACTAAAACACTCTTGACCCCTTTTTGTACTTGTTGAAATTAAATAAAATTAATTGAAACTGCATCCATTAAGAATCAAAGTCACACCTAGCCACTAACGATGGTGAATTAGGTTAATTTTAACAAACTATAGTTAATAACTGCATAGCGGTTTGATATGTTCTAGGTTAACAACCAATTAACTGGACAGAAAGACAAGGTTAATAAAGGTGCTAAACCTGATAGAACTGTAATAGTACAAATTAAATTGTATTTAGCAGATACTTATAATGATAAAAAATTATCGCTCGGAGCTAAAATGAATTAATTTGATTTCCACGCTCTAGGGAGAAAAATCGTTGAAATAAATTCCTCCACTTGACATTACTTTCTCTCGAATTAGTTACTGCGGAGAACGGAGAGTCAAATAAGACTAATCTAATAAGACCTGAGTCTATACCACTGCTCAGTAGGATAAAGCTTGAATCTGAAAAGATAAAACTATGTATGTATAAATGAATATTAAAAATTTTATAAATTTCTGTTATATAAAAAAAATCTTTAAGTGATTTTTACAAAGCAGTGTGACATCAAGAATGTCATATACGAGGAAGTACTGTCGAGAGCGTCGCGTTTATAAAGTTTAATTCTAGCTTTACATCGAGCCTAGTGAGCAGGTATTGGAGACAACAACAATATTTATATAATATACAAAGCTAACTATTGTTAACGACATTTGTTTGAGCTTTTTCTAAAAAAGATTGTTTTAAGCTTCACACTGTATCCCTCATATAGCAGAGAAGGCAGAGGGAACCTATTGTCATAACATTCCGTTCTCACTTTCCACTCAATTTTCGAGACTTTGTGTATATTGTGGCGGAACTAAACGATGCAAAAAAATATATGTTAATACAATATAATAAAGTAGGAAGAATTTAACCTGACCTAAGAGTCGCTTTACAACACAATTAATTTGTAATTATATGTTGTGTATATAAAAGTGACAACACGCCTTATATCCACTAGTTATATTTACATACTCGTCTGCGTATATTTACATAATTGACTTGAATTATATTTATTTATTTTTTTAGCTTCACACTGTATCCCACACATAGCAGGGTAGGCTCAAAGAACCAAAGTTACGTAGAGCGTACGTTACGACTCTCCATTCTCCGCTTTCCGCCTTTCGAGGCATTGCGTGTTAAGTGGCGGAGCTCAACGCCAATATTTTTTATTCATTAGTCTTAAGGAATCTTAAGGAATCATCATTTATAACGATACGTGTATATTATTGAAAGTAGGCTAAAATATAAGTAATTTCGAAAACTTACTAGAATATCTAAATATGGAAAACGGAATCTCAATGCTTCACCATCTTATCTGGGTGAAACAGAAAAACTCTTAAGAATGTCAAGTTGTTATGATTAAGAAGATTTTTAAAAGGTTAATAATGAAACAAGCTTGAAGACAGCCAAGGACATCAAGTGTAAATATAATAAAAGTACATTCTTCATTTAAAGCCAGGGTTGACAAGTACAGCGTAGCAATTACAGTAATGACAAATGCCACGAAATACTCCAAATAATCTTATAATGAACGCACGTCGTGGTGCGGTGGCAGTGTATGACTGTAAACCCGATGGTTGTGGACTCCAATCCCACTCGGGGGAATTCAATAGTTTATTTCCTCGTTCTGGTAAGAAAGCAAAGCGTGAGTTTCCGCCACTCAATATACAATATCTCGAAAATTAGGCGAAACGTACGGGGCGGAGTGTCTTAACACTATGTTCCCTCTATCGACTCTACTGCTCGTATATGCGGGAATACATATTAAAGTTACACAAAATGTAATTGTTATTTATTATAACTTAGATTTTAATCGTTTAACCGGCTAAGTTGAAGTATAAGACATGTTCTTAATATTGAACTTGGCTCTCTTTTTCACGTTAATGATTAATGGGATTTAATGTCCTATTTAAATGTTAAGCTTGACCACCCAAGTCGTAATTATATAGTAAATTTTTTACTGTATTTGAATGTGGATTTATGATGGTATATCATAAAGCTTTATTTTAATAAAATAAGTGATCTAATCTGATCACTAAATTGTTTACTACGGTACTTATAACACGAAGGGACTTGCGTCAGGAATCGAACTGCTTATTCATATGTTCACCTACCTACTTATAGCTTAATTTTCTATTAAATAAATTAGAAAAAAAAAATTTTAAAAATTTAAATTTATAATATTTTTAAATTTATAAAATTCTATACTAATATTATAATTTTAAAACGCGACGGCTGTGGATTCGATTCCTACTCGGGGAGAAGGAATGATTGTCATTTTCTTCACTCTAATAATGACCTATATGGAGGATAATTTTATTGGAATTCTTATGTCACTTCATTATGATCTTCTCAGCATTCTATAAGTTTACCATATGCTTCTGCACTCTGGGACATGTGACCCAAATGTAGGCTTAAATGATCTCTTTGCCATATATATATATATATATATATATATATATATATATATATATATATATATATATATATATATATATATATATATATATATATAAATGTTTTCTTGACATGATATCTTTTAGTAGAAAGCAGAGCTGTAAATCAAAGTCGAACGGTATCACAGATAATTTAGTTTAATGATTCGATTCGATGTTTTATAACACAAATCGACTTGTATCGTGACTCGAGATATCGATGTTGATGTTTATATTTACTTTGATATACACTTGTAAACTTTAATAGTTAAAACTTTATTAAAGCTTTTCTTATATAGCAGGGCAAGGCATAGAGAAGGTAGTATTAATATACTCCATTTCTCACTTTCTGCCCAATTATAGAGAAATTTCATTTGTTTTTGTCTTGTTGTTAGAGCGAGGAGCATTCTGCCTAGTGTAAGCTTTAAATGATAACAGAATATTGTTTTATTGACAAGACCCAATGACGTAGTAATCCGCAATGGGCTTGGTTAGGTCTTCAAAGCGGGTTGATGTTTATCTATATGAATATATAGAGGCCATCATGGCTAAGTAGAAATCACAGACAGCACCAGAAAACGTATAATTTCTCACATAATAACAGACATACGTTAAGAAATGAAATCTGTATTAAATAAAACATTTTAAACGCATTTTATATGTATCTGTCGAAACGTCAGGTTTCCAAAAAAGAGTATCAAATCCAATATACGCGTATTTCGGTATTTAATGGTCCATTAAAAAGTGGCTGTGACGTACCGACAGACAGACAGACAGTCAAAACCAATTTCCGTTTTTGCCATTTGGCTACGGAATCCTAAAAACGTGTAAATACGTGCAAATGTATAAAATGCAATCTGATCAAGGCATCGATATTAAATTCTGCAATCTCATTATAAATTCAATAAAAATGTACAAACTAAATGACGATTCATGTTTACAAAATACACAACAATATTGAGAACTAAGCGTAAATTCTACAAAAAAAACTAACAATTCATTAACACTTTATTTCTATAGTATCTTTATTACAAACAGTCATACAGAATTCTTTTTTTATGTTATATGTATTAATTTTTTTTACATTCAATGAATTAAATTTCTTCTTTCTTCCTAATAAAAAAAGGGTCCTAAAATAAGAAGGGTCTTTTTTACTAATAAAAAAAGACCCTTCTTATTCCTATATCAGTATACTAATGTTTCTGAACGTGACGCGACTACTGATGATGTGATCAGAGACGACAAATGACCCAGATGCTAGCAAATGACAAAAGAATGTTGATATTAATAAATATTATAATCTTAAAGTAATAAAATTTTAAGCTCTTTAATATACTGACATAGTGGAATTGTGTCTGTCTATAAGCGCTTACATTCTTCGTTGGGTTCGATACCTGTTGAGGGTTTTATATTATTTTCGTAAGATAAAGATAAGGTGTGGTGTTGAGTTCCGCCACGAAATGTATAGCGGTGAACGTAGTGTCTTGACACTAGATTCTCTCCGCCTACTCTCTCTTAGCTAGATCAAGGATAAAATTAAGATTAAGGCTAGATTAAGGTAAAGAACAATTTCGATTATTTTCTTATTATTGATTACGCAACTTGATTGAATTCAAAATGTTTCATATTTTAAAATTTAGTAAATTAAAATGGAAGCATCTTAATTTTTTATCGTCACACGACTACTTAGTGATAATTATGCTTAAAGGAAAAGTGGGCCGATGATTTTTATTTTAAAAATCCGTATATTCCGCAGAAAAGATAAGCTTAACGCGGCCAGTTTCTGAAGCAATTTCTTTCCATCAGATTTGTTGAACTAATTGTACGCCGTAATTTATCCATTTATATACATGTATTGAGATCATTTCTTTGAATTAAATGACCTATAAGCATAAGGAGGTTAACGGATTTCTTTAACTTGATTTCATTAAAGGATTTTTTTTAAATTTTTGCATATTTATATTTATTATATCTCAACTAATATAAAATTAGACGGCTGGTAGTGACTGTGTGGGTATTACCGTGTAGCTATTGAACTGTTAAAATATAAATATAACGTGAAATACGTTGACAAATTTAAATTTACGGTCGTATGCCCTAATTTTGTATGAAATGAAGTACACAAATAAGTTTGTAATGGCATTTATTCGTGACATACCTATAAATTTGTTAACTTTCTCTCCAGTGACCACTCACAGGTATATAAAAGAACCTAAGCAACTATTTACTAATACTAATAAGTTTATATAGCCCCTAGCCAAAGAATATATTAAATAAAATAGATATGTACATAAAAATTATTATGGTTTGGTATGGTATAACTACGAAATCTATTTAAAGCTTGCTAAAAGATCTAGACATGTCTAGAAATATCATCTAGTCATTTCTAGAAAATGGTGCCAGTGGGATTTATTTCGAATTCGGTTAAATACATAGAGGAGCTTAGACAGTGGAAGGCAAAGAGATCGTTTAAGCCTACATTCGGGTCACATGTCCCAGAGTGCAGAAGCATATGGTAAACTTATAGAATGCTGAGAAGATTCTTCTTTGAAAGTGACATAAGAATTGCATTAAAATTATCCTTCATATAGGTAATCTCAGTAATAAAACTAAAGTACAAAAGAAAAAGCTTTGAAACATTACTTAATAATAAGCTACATCCATTTAATTTTTATATTTTTTTAATAAGTGTATATTATCAACGTCATGTCTATAGTTAATAATCATATCTGTAGCCTGAATATTCGAAATATTTGGTATCAGTATTAATATAATACTTTTTAATTAAAATCACGTGATCACAAATGCGATTATACTCGAACCACATATATTATTTCTATATAATGTATGTACTTTGAAAAGTTTTCACAAACAAAAAACGTTGCATTGGATTCCGCTACCGATTGTACACTGTCCCTTTACTGGACCAAGCGTAAATAACGGAGTGCTAACACAAAAAAGATATTATATATATATATATATATATATATATATATATATATATATATATATATATATATATATATATAAGAGCAATTCTTATTATATTTCTACTAGTGAACGCAATACTACACAACTTCCTCGCCTTTAAACGTATTAAAGATCTAAATTTCAAATTTATACAGTACTAGAATGTCAACATCCTAAACAAAAGTGACAGACACCCTTTACGGTTGGGCCGTACAATATTACGCAAGCTTAAGCACAAAATACACTGAATGGGCCGGCATCGACACTATAATAGAGGCAATTATATATGAAAAAGCATGCTATTAAACATTGGAGACCTAAATAAAGATTTATTGCTACAATATAGTTTTCGCCAACTTCAGCCAGGCTCGAGTCTTGAGCAATTTATGTATTATTGTTCTTAATGCCTTCTTGATGTATTTGATATGAATATTGTATTTAAATTTATAGTAGGCATATGGGATTCTTCTCAATGAGATAACACATTAGCAGACTCTAACAATAAGTGAGAAGGCTCTCATTGCTCCAGCCGCAGTCATATGGAACGAGAACGTTAAGTTCAACCTAATATTTAAATTGGTTCACAATGATGTCACTGCGCCCTTAGAAACGTGCAAAAAGTGACAAATAGTATATAGCATATAGCAGGGTAAGCAGAACTTAGAGTATAGGCCCTCTAAAGCTTCCCAACTTTTCGACACATTGCCTGTTAAATGGCGGAACTCAACGCCGAGCTTTGTCTAAGTAATTCAGTAATTAATTACCTCAGTGATCACACTCACAATCGTTTACAGACAGACGTCAAGACGACCTCTTATCTATTATTTTATATGTTGAAAACATACTCGTATGTATACCATACACCTTATAACCTAACCTTAAGCTAAGCGAATAATCTTTTTCGTAACACGCATATTTATTGTTATGGGCCGTGAATCACGTTTAATACCAATTTCGTGGTTTCCACTGTTAGCACATTGATGCTTTTAGTTAAGTTAAGTTAGATATGTTTTTACATTTGCTTTAAATGTGACTATTTGTAAGATTAGCCAATATTTAGTTCATGGAACGTTTAGTATTTACTTTTATTATTGTTATTGACTAAATCTTGTTTTGATAATAATGTGTTAATATTGAGTTGATATTATTTAGTAGTTGGCCACGATTTCTAGCCATTTTAACCGTTAAATTACGTTTTAGAGCATATACATATTTGATAAAGAAATTTAGCCAATTGATGCCTGTCTCTTGGAAATTTGTAATTGCTAAAAGGATGAAAAAAGAAGTAAGAAATAGCTTCACTATTTCCCGCATAGAAGACTCCGTTCTTCACTTTCCATCAAGCTTTGAGATATTGCATGTTGAGTGGCGGAACTCAACACCGCGCTTTGTCTTATTCCCAGAGCGGGATTATAGAATAATTAATTTATAAATTGCATATACTGTCAGATGTTGTACTACAGCCTCAATTGCTAAATGCATTCACAAAATTGCTATACAGTTGTTTGAAACTTTTAATGCACAATATCAATATGTTTATAAATTTAAATGACTTCAAATCACCATTTTGTACTTATTTAAGTTCAGACAACGACAATAAGATGTCGTTTTTCTTACAAAATTTGCATCCGTTATCACTATTCGATTCAAAAACGACTTACCAATATATATAAATATAACACCTTATTATTAAACAAAAATTATATCGATAAAGTGCCTTAATTTCTTGCTTATTACACATATGACGTTAGCCTTTTAGAGTCGCTCTGGAAGGAAGTAATAAGCCCACATAGGTTGTTGGCCTGCCTCCTTGCAGCCGGTTTTTAATACGATATTTTGATTGCAACGGCGCGACGACTCGACGTGATTTATTAAAATTTCATATAAACTAAAACTAAATTATAATTTTATTGAAATTTCATATAAACTAATACTAAATTATAATTTTATTAAAATTTTATATAAACTAAAACTAAATTATATTTGTGTTGCGACAGCTCTTTGATATGAAGTTGATATGATAATAGATGTTCTTATATTAAATTAGAGTTATTGTTAGAAGTACTGTATAGTTGTTTGATCTGTGATGCTAGTCAATGGCATATGGTGTACTATTAGCTATACAAAATATAGGTGAATTTATTAAAATGAAAATTATAGTACGTATATACAGAATTAACACTATAAATATATATACGCGATGATTTAAAAGATCTTTGCAATATTTTGATTCCTTATAAAGATTTTCCTTAAATTAAACAAAGGGAGATATTTATTGCAGTCATTTGACACGCAATATCTCGAAATAGATAGAAAAATTACTGTGCCACGAACACAAGACAACTTAGTACTTAACACATTAATATGAATTCGACACAAAATTTTAATTGAATTATTTAAATTACTTTAACTAGGACAGTATCTGCCAGTTTTAGGTGTAGATTTCGATCGACACCCACGTTAATAGACGGGTAGCGTTGTATTTTAAGGCCGGTGACACTCGACAAGTAACGAAACCAAACAGCGAATAAAATAACCTGCTATCGTGGCGGCGTCGTTCTGTAACTATTATATCTGTGATACAGTTTCATTAAATGGCATAGTATTTAAATTTCTTGGAATATTTATTAGTAGGAAGCCACTTTGTCTTTAAGGCGTTGCTTATTTATTTTTTATGGGAGACTAATTAATTTACTTTCATTGTTAAGGTAAATGAGGCGTTGAGTTCCGCCACTCAACACCTAGTGAAATAAAAAATGGAGAAAGTAGTGTTTTTATACTAGATTCTCTCTTTTCTGTGAGGGACCCCATGTTTTGTCTTCTTACCAGAGCAAGCAAATTTAAATAATTCAGTCCCCAGATTGGGAATCGAACCCAGAACGGCAACGTTTAAAGCCGCTGCCCTACTACGGCCTCCAGTGAAATTGCACTTACATATATAGTAAGTATACTTCATCATAGGCGAAAGTCGTATTTACCTTTCGATTTATTTCTCATCTATTCTAAACGTCTACAAAACAGCACACATAAATAATATCCGTCCTACTTTCTATATTAAATACGTTAACCACTGGAGTCGTCAATATTCTGTACTTGACGTGGAGATCTTTGCAAATTTTATTATAATAGATATGTATATACAACACTAGCAGTAAATCCTGACTTAATATTAATTTTATTGAAATATTAAAAAATTGTCACGTAGAATACTCTACTATACTTACTACTCATCAATTTTTAGCAAAAATACTATATAATAATAGATACTCTTTAGAAAACAAACTTTTTGTTGTTAAGCACATCAAAAATAAGTTGTAACAAGCAGTTGTTTTAGAATTCAGATTCGAGATGAGTTAAAAAGAATACGTTATCTACATACAATGTAATTATTTACTTTATACTCATACTACCAAATATGCTCTCATAATGCCTTATTTGAAAAAATCTTACTCAATATAGTTTTAGTACACGTTTTAATCATATTTATATTCACAACTATATTGAAAATAGATTTATAGATAAATTTACCTCGAACAACAATACCTGTACATTCTACAATTAACAAAATCCCTTATAAATTAACATATGAACTGACGGCGTTGAGTTCCGCGGAAAGGTGAGAAACAGAGTGTCTTGATACTACTTGAATGAATGTCTATTATGTCTGGTGAAGCTCTAAATTAAAGCTTAAGCATCCTATGTTATTGTATATTCATCTAAAACAGTATAGTATATCTCAGTATAATAATAACTCCCCAAACAAAAACACTATACCTACGCCACTTATCTAAAGATCTTTAGAGAAAATATAACACAGTAGATAGTTATAAATCATTAACTTTGTTGAAGTTACCAAATGAAATAGTTTCATTGATATATATATATATATATATATATATATATATATATATATATATATATATATATATATATATATATATATATATATATATATATATATATATATATGCGAAAGCGGAGAACGGAGTGTCTTCACACTAGGTTCTTTCGTTCAATCCTGGTGAAACTAAAAAATATCCAATTGTGCATGGAACAGGATATAACAGACACGTTTTATGATCATGAATCATGATATAGATATAATATTAAAATATGATAGATTGATACAACATTTGTGTTCATAAAATGATTTAATCATTCACGTTAAAAATAAATTTTATAACCGAAGTAGTGATTAAAATAAATTGTTTCTGCATTAAAATTATAGTTTTAGGCTACCGAATCTAATATTAATAACGCATAATATATACTTATATTTATGTATATATGTATATATATGTATGTAATTAACTAAACTAAGTGGGCAGAAATTATATACATTCTGCTAGCAGGTAGCATGTTATTATACGATTGTATTGATTTTTGAAAGGCAAATGATTTAGTGCTACCGTTGTTGAAGTGGATATATGAGTTCCTATGTAAGAGAGTATAGATTTAAATCAAACGATACAGATATGAAGATCAGGACTGTAATCACGATGTGGGTTCGATTCTCAATCGTAGTAATGATTACATTTAAATTACTTTTATTTCCCCTCTCTAATGGACAATCGGAAATCTTAGAAATTGTCCCAAAAATGGGTTACCAAGTGTCTCAAGACTAAATGGACTCTGCCTACCCTTCTTTACATAAAAAAATTAACTCAGCGGGATTTGAACCCGCGCCTCATGGAAAGAAACCATCCAAGAACGCATGAATGAATGAATGAAGGAACGCATGGATTAGTATTCTTCTTTATATATAGAGAGAAAAAGCGTAAAACTGCTATCATTTTAAATATTAATTACTATTTTTGATATAACTATATCACTAATTCGTTTTTTATTTGTTCACAGGTAAATAAACATATCACGAACACACAGAACAAGATATTCATTACGAATATATTTAAACTTTAGTTTTAAATCACCAAAAATGCCTATATAAAAATGCCTATAGTATAGGATGGTTTTATATACTATGTAATGATATATATCAATATTCAATTTCACATCAAGTTCATACTTTAGTAAAAGTTTGGATAGAAAAAGTTTTGAACATTTGAAATGATGATATAGTTTAGACTGTTGTTAGTTATGTATAAAAGGGGAAAAATGTAGAGCTTTATGTATATATCACTTAATTATCTCTGACGCTGCATAAGCTTGTACAGTAATGAGGGCATTATAGAAAAGTTTAAATACAAATTATAATTCAATTAATATTATTATTCAATTTATATATATATATATATATATATATATATATATATATATATATATATATATATATATATATATATATATATATATATATATATATATATATATATATATATATGCGAAAGCGGAGAACGGAGTGTCTTCACACTAGGTTCTTTCGTTCAATCCTGGTGAAACTAAAAAATATCCAATTGTGCATGGAACAGGATATAACAGACACGTTTTATGATCATGAATCATGATATAGATATAATATTAAAATATGATAGATTGATACAACATTTGTGTTCATAAAATGATTTAATCATTCACGTTAAAAATAAATTTTATAACCGAAGTAGTGATTAAAATAAATTGTTTCTGCATTAAAATTATAGTTTTAGGCTACCGAATCTAATATTAATAACGCATAATATATACTTATATTTATGTATATATGTATATATATGTATGTAATTAACTAAACTAAGTGGGCAGAAATTATATACATTCTGCTAGCAGGTAGCATGTTATTATACGATTGTATTGATTTTTGAAAGGCAAATGATTTAGTGCTACCGTTGTTGAAGTGGATATATGAGTTCCTATGTAAGAGAGTATAGATTTAAATCAAACGATACAGATATGAAGATCAGGACTGTAATCACGATGTGGTTCGATACTCAATCGTAGTAATGATTACATTTAAATTACTTTTATTTCCCCTCTCTAATGGACCAATCGGAAATCTTAGAAATTGTCCCAAAAATGGGTTACCAAGTGTCTCAAGACTAAATGGACTTGCCTACCCTTCTTTATATATAAAGGAAAAAGCGTAGAACGGCTTACATTATAAATATAAATTAGTATTTTTAATATAATTATATCACTAATTTGTTATTTTTTGTTCACAGGTAAACAAACATATCAAGCGTATACACAGAAGGAACGAGATATTCATTAGAAGTTTATTTATAGTTTAGTTTTAAATAACCAAAATATTAAAGTGCCTATAGTAGGTATAAGATTGTTTTATATACTATGTAATGAATGTATCAATGTATATCAATATTCAATTTCATATCAAATCCATACTTTAGTAAAAGTTTGTATACAAAAATTTTGAACATTTTAAATGATGATATAGTTTAGACTGTTGTTAGTTATGTATAAAAGGGAAAAATGTAGAGCTTTATGTATATATCACTTAATTATCTCTGACGCTGCATAAGCTTGTACAGTAATGAGGGCATTATAGAAAAGTTTAAATACAAATTATAATTCAATTAATATTATTATTCAATTTTATTCAAAATAAGAACGTCAAAATCAATACCACCGGTTCACTAAAGCTAGTGCCTCAGATCTGAGAAGAATCGGCGCAAGAAGCTCAGCTATTTTTTTTTATATGTAATTGAACAGCATTGTAAGTGTTGTTAATTATTTTCATTTAGCAGTCTTGGTAAGGGTATTTCTATTACTCGAAAGTAAAAATTTGAAGTATTTAGATTTTAATCTGAAAGAAAAAACGAATTATCTTAACAATAGTTTTGTCCAACTACTTTACACGCAATAAAAACTATTTCATATAGTTCAGTATAAAAAAGGAAAATAATGTGTAAATATCTCATTCACAAGCTACAGCAATCAATAGTAAAAAAACAATCTATAGGAATAACATATTTTTCTCCAGCATCCCATCTGGAGCAGACTGATATTGAGTCCATTGTTTTATAAGAAAAACCTGACAGCTCAACAAGTGTATAGTGGTTGCGATCAATTACTTTCTTGTTTATCCTCCACTTATAAGGCAACACGTCATTCTAGCATTGTATGGAGTATGGACTTCCGCTAGAAAACGGAGCTAATGAGACCGACGTTTAAACACTAACACTATATACATTTTCTTGCTTTCACGTTTGTTTGGAATATATTGTAGCACAGTTGCACTGGAAATGCTGTAGCTTCTAATAGTATATATACATCGATATTTGTGAGCATTTAAATATAGTCAAAATGGATTATATTTACAAAAAATCTAAAGTAAAACACACACACATTCACAACTCACAACACATTCACATTTATTTTTTCCTATCAATCTACATGTTTTATAAGATATACTTATATACTTTCTTATATGTAGGATTTATTAGATATAATACTAAATAACTGATTAATTTAATGCCATATATAATCGAAATAGAATTAAGGAATCTTTATGGTATGTGACAAAGCTAGAACTTTGGCCTTTACCATTATCAGATACAACCAGGTATTACTGTTCAACCATATTTCCCGTCTAACCAATTGTGCTTTAATCGTAGTTAATTAACGTTTTGTTTAGGTTTTATTTAAATTATTTACTCGATTATGTATTGACACTTTAAGTAGTCGTTTGTAATTATATCAATTACTTTATCCAAGAATTAACAGGCCTGTTTGTAAATGGCGATTAAATAATAGAGTCATTTCCAAGGGAATGACAATGCATAATGTGCCATATATGTAAATGTCTAGATTCTTCGCAAAGTATAGCAAATATACGCAAAAATGGTAAAAAGTATGGCTTGAAAAAAAAAATACAAACCATTATAGTGTCCACATAGTATATAAAAAAATATTTTCCAAGGCAAAATGTCAACACAATAAACTTTTATGATCAACAACTCCGTCAAATAACGGTGTATCTGACATCAAGCGTGTTAACACTGTCTTGTCTGACTGGTCCGGCTACAACATGTATTGTGACGTCTTTTATGCGTACCAAACTATCTTGATATACCTCTGTCAATAAACGAGTGGAGTTTTATTTTTAGAAATGTAGAACATTTCCAAGCAAAAATACTTTCCGCCCATTACAAAAGTGCCGAATTCCGAAACAAAATAATAACTATTTTAAAAATATTATAAAGAATGTTTGCTTGAACGCTCTAATCTCAGGAACTTCTGGTTCTAATGGAGACATTTTTATGTTTAATTTGTCAAGATATTCTATGTTACATTATAATAATCGTTTTGATGTGTGTGTTGTGTTATAAAAATTAGTTATAAATGTTAACATTTCCTTGAATGTTTTTTAAGCTTTGCTAGCATCAAGCTCAAGCTCATAGCTTCATGAGGTTAAGTTTTGATAAAATACGCAAGTGTACTAATTTTTACATATAAATTTTATGGCAAAATTATGGCTCATGAAAAGTCTTAGTGCAAGCAAGTCTCGTAGTGCAGTTAGCGCCTAGTGACTGTGATTAACCATAATAAATCGACATTCATTCATCACTTTACACTTTAAATTATATATAAGCTAGACTACTATAAACTGTATATATTACAGTCGTTCTTAATCCTATATGTACAGTAATTTCACTTACATTACTTTAACTGGAACACATTAACGGCTAAGCAATAGAAATGACTCAAACTGGTCAGATGGCCATTTAGCTTAAAAAAAACTATTATCGCGACATTATAGACTCAGTACAGACCTGACCAGACCAGTACCTGACTGTGTCCAATAGCTATGGGTTCAAATACTACTTAGAAAATGCTCATAGTTATAATACACATATTACTTGTGGTGACAAAGCGTTTATACCTCTCCAGGAAATTGGAGACCATTCTGAATGGACAGACATGAGTAAAATATAAGAACATAAATCTCAAGCTCTATTAAAAGTAATAACGATGGATGGCTGTAGAAATGTAGAGTACATCTAACCGTTAACTTCAATCCGCTATATAATATTTTTTATGATTTCATATTAATTTAATTAACTAGAAACTGCTAGTAAATGATAGTTTGCAAATTGTATTCTATAAAGATAGAGGCCGTTAATACAGCGGTGTCTGACTGCAAATGCTACGAATGTCCGCTCGCTCTGGTAGAGAAAACAAAATGCGGCGTTGAGTTCCGCCACTCAACAATGTCTTGAATGTTGGACGAGATGCGGAAATTGGGGACCATACTAGGTTCCCTCTGTCTACCCCTGCTGTCCTGCCATATGCAGGTTACCGCTGTAACCTGAAGCTAAAAAGAATAGTCATAAAATTTAATCAAGAGACTACTAGAACTATTTACTATGTCCATATTTAAAAAAAAAAATTACAAAAGCGTGCTTAATAATAGATTCCGTTAACTTCTCATTTATGGAATTAATCCAAACCTTCACTTTGCCGATTAGCCACTTCCTCCTATATATTTTATCTATTTTGACCATCACTCGTACAGAACATACAGAATTAAATAAAAATAAAAAGTAATCCGATTGACAGTCCACTGATATATTTAAGTCCGTCTTGTCATCACGTTCGTAACTGACGTGCGAGCTGTCGAGACAAACGACGTAGAGGACCAGTGGGCGACAAGAAACAGTGATAGTTGAAGAGTAGATTAATGTAGAGACTAGTTTCAATTATTTGTCTACTATGCTTACGCTATCAGAAATTATGTATTTCTAATAGCGTAATAAGTTTATTCTGTGTATATTCCAAAGTTAGTGTATATTTTTATATGAACAGAGAAAATAATGACTACTTTCTCTCCACATATGCCTCATGTTTCGTTACCAATTATATTAATATAATTTGTTTTTAATTATCAAAAATAAACACTTCATCAACGGGAGTAATTTCAAGATTTACTATCAGAAATGATCACAAGTTTCCCATGAAAGCCAAATCTATGGTAGAAAAAAATTAATTAGTAAGAATTAGATAAAGAAAGTCGAACGCGTGCAACACCATCACCACGATAGCATCACCTCTGTGTCTCATCACGAATATTTCGTAAGAACTCGTGCGAATAGGTAGTATTGTCGTCACGATTGTAATGCTGATATCATCTTGGAGGTAACGGTATAACGAAACTGTTGTAGAAATACATGTTGTTATAGTGAAAAGTGTTGGAAGATTTATATTTTGCTTAATGTTCGTTAATGAGAGGGATTTTTTTCATATTGGAAATTTTAAAATACCATGAATTACAAACAAATTTGAGAAAAATGTATGACACTATTTTTTCTTTATTATAAATATGTATAGCATATATTCGAATCTTGTGAAATTATCAATAAGTCTGGTAATGCATTTAAAGTACCGAACTTTAAGCTGTACAATTCTCGTTCGTCCCTAATAAAAAGAACGCGAACGTGTCTTGGCGGAAAATTTGATTTGCTTTCATCTTAAATTTATAACCTAATCCTAAGGAATCTTAGTACCAAGAGACTATATTCCCAACTTTCCGTTCAATTGTCTAAACTCAATTTACACATACCTAGACAACTTTCAAAATAATTTAATTTTAGTCATTTTCCCCCAAAAAGGGACCGAACTCACAATATTCGCATTTACAGTTAGACGCTGTCACTGCGCGACCACCTCGTATAAACATAAATATTAGATTAATTAGATTTGAATTCGTAATCTCTGTCTATAAAACCTGTTCTTAAATAACTATGAGCTTTTACAGATAAATAATAATAATAATTTTACATTCACCTTTAATTATTATAGCACGATTATACGGAAGTCGAGCTTAATAAAAGATTAGCTTTGTCAGATAAACGACGCCTACATTTCTGCATAAGTTAGTACTTTCGGTATAGAATAAAATATTTAGGGCAAGATACAACAGAAGCCACTTTTGAAAGTCTGTTTCTGGATCTTGAAATTGGTTCCGAAGAAGACAGCTATGTCTTATGGAATATTCTAAGTATAGTGGAAAATTACATGGATACTTTTGTTTTAATTTATCACATTTTCTCAATACTAATTACTACTATCTATTAAATACTACTTATATATATAATTACTACTATCTATTAAATACTACTTATATATGAAAAGAAACTACTAAGCATTAGGAATTAGCCCTTCATGGATTCGTTAGATAAGTGTAGAAGGAACTACACTCAAGAAATATTATTATTGATGATAGTTCTAGACAAATCGAGATCTTTAAGCAAGTGTAGATTTGTTGACGTGCCTTCTTTCACAAACTCTAATGATCGTTCTATAATGAAAAACTGACTGCTTCACGTATGACATCTAGTACTTTTTCAAGGCGACGCGAGTATTGACCGCTATATAAGGGTACGTATGTTCAGAAATGGATGGTGAATATTTTTCCATTTTCTCGTAAAGTTAATAGAGATAACCTATTGATATACAAACACAATGCCAAAACAAAATAGACATATGGGCATAATTTTTAGAAACTTACATTCTATAATTAATATTTATTATACTTGTCCAACCTTTCCTATATTCTAAACATCAAACCAACCACCTAACAGAACTCTTACTATTTACTATAGAATATAATGGACTATAATAAGCTAATGCTTCAATTCAAGTTAGAAAATGTATTCATATTCGTATTTATTGTCCATATTTTGCATTGCCCAAGGCCTATTTGGATGCGACTGCAGATTGTGTATATCATGAGCTTTCTGAAGGTACATACTACATGGAAGCTGATAGTAGCTTTAAACAAAGGGCATATAAAAGTTTATAGCGCCGACAAAGATCATCGAAGTTGGCAATCTATTTATCTGATAAGTTTTATAGAAAACATGTTGTTTCCTGGTTGGTTAGGGAAGATAGTTTAGTGTTATTTAATACCTTTTTAGGGTTCCGTGCCTAAAATAGGAAAAAAACGAAACCCATACTTTGTTGTCCGTCTGTTGGTCTGTCAAGACCACTTATCTGAAAATAACGTGGCGGTATCACGCCGAAAATATTTATATTATGTAGCTTAAATTGAAGAGATTCTTTCAAATAAAAAGTGATATTTTTTTTTAATATTAAAATTTTACTAATATAATAAAATATATACCTAATTTAATCGTCTTATAATATGATTGATAAAAGCTCAGAAGCTCTTATCTTTCTTCTGTCCACTTCACAATATAAGGCTACAATTAATTCTAAGGTTATTTTCACACGCATTTCTATTTATTTGAACCAGATGTGCTATAAAACGTGGTCACGATCACCGCGATCGCTCTACAACTTGAGTTACGATAAATGCGTCAAGTGTGAAATACACTGAATCTAGGGTTGCGTGCCAGTACTTTTTCCTTTACTTGTGTACTAGGTAGCTACGTTTAATCTTCTTCGTGTTTATCTTGACACTAATTGAAGTTACATTCTAAGCTTACTTTGCTATTAGCGATACACCGAAGCTTAAAAAATATTTTTTTGCAACATCATCATAATCTAATTTTTTGAGCAAAACAAAGATAATCTAGTGAGATATCACTTTATTTTCTCTCAATTTTTCACATTTCTAATCTTAGTTGAGCTTTATATACATATTAAATACAGCTTTATATATTTTTATGTGAAGACATTCGGTCCTCCTGTTTCCGCCTTTCAAGACCCAATGCCGTGCTTTGTCTTGTACCAGAGCGAGAAAAATGAAAATAATTAAATCTCCCCGAGTCGGAATTGAACTCCTAACCCTCACATTTACCACAGGCTTTATAACTGAGTTAACTGAGTTAGTTCATCACACAAAAATCTTTGTAAATAAAAATTATTCTATTTTGATCATTTAAAAAAAATGTAAATGTTTGCTCTTGCAGCCCTAAAAAGTAAGCAGTATTCACTTGTATTTATGTAGTACGCTGCTCATAAACTGCCTGCATCTGATTGGAAAGGATAATTGGTAGTGGAATTGCAGGTGTCCGTAATATACTACATCCGAAGCCCGCACACGATTTTGTCAACATTGCAACAAATTGAAACAATAAAAATGTTGCATTTAAATTATAAAATATTATCTGAGGTTATGGAAAAATTATTACAATATATATTAAAAACATATTAATATACTAATATATTTATTTATCTATATATAATATTTTTTATAAATTTCAAGCAGATTAGGCTGAGAAAGCTTACTATCAAGACACCCCGTTCTTCATTCGAATTATTATCATCCAAATTCGAGATTAGCGATTTAATGTCATATCTTACTAGAGCGGAAAAAATGAAAATAAAACTATTTCTGTATATACATATGTATAACTTGTTTATATATTGTAATTCAAAATAACTCAGACATTGGTTTATACCATGTGTATTAAGTTATTGAGCCAAAAAAACTATTAGTTTTTTTTAACAATAAACATATAATATACATAGTATACAACACATCCGATGTACAACTTTCGCCAAAAAAATCTGATCTTAATACCTTTCAAATCTTTCACCGTTATTCGATAGCAGATGTCACTTTATACCTCGTGCTATCTTTCACAGTTATCACTTTTATCATATGTCATATTAAGAACAAAGTGATGATTAAATCCGATTAATAATCGACAGAAGCTGAAGTTTTATCACAAGTATTTGTTTTAAGATATATTTTTTTTTATTTAAAATATAAAAAATAAACGTAGAAGTCCAGCTCAATACTAGTAGCTACTATAAACACACGCTTGTCCTGTTAAGTTAAAAGGAAGCGATTATTATAAATTAATGAAAATATATTTTATATTTTATTATTTTTACAATGTACTGAATAAAGTTATAGTGTTAATTGAATAAAGTTATAGTATTAATTTATAGTGTTAGACGCGAGAGCGAGTTTCGCCATTGAAAACACGATGTTTCAAAAATGAAGTGGAAAGGACTAAATGGATTGTCTTAACACTGTTACATCTGCAATATGATACAGTGTGAAGTTTAAAAAAAGAATTGTAAGCTTTTCATTCATTTTAATATTTGATACATATTTACCAAACGTAGTAGTTTTTAAACGATATCGACTATATTATTTCATATGTATAAAGAAAATAATGATCTGCGTCAGGATGGACTATGACTATACTACCAAGACTATTATAAATTTTTACTATAATTTTATTCATATATAAAGGTTAGTAAACAACATTTTTTTTTATATACACGACTTACACTTTTTTTTCATTATTTATTACAATAAATTTATTTTCTTTAAAAAAATAATTGCAATCACAAATGCAATTATTCTTTTTTAAACTTGTAAAAATGTATACATACTATAACAAATTATGCAACAACTAAAACTAATAAAGCCATATTCCCATACAGACACTCCTAAGTAATATGACTCACCTGTTATCCTAGATCTGAAATTTGATATCAGAAACAAAAGATCAAACACGGTTTACGGCGTTTAATTTAGCATTTCCACAAATACCAACTCAGGTCATAGGTTATTTGTTATATTGACATTGACTGTAACGTGACTAAGATATTTCGCTGTAAAGAAATTTATAATTGCGTAAAGCTTTTTTACAAAATGGCGTTGTAAATTGTAGTCGAAATGCTATAACTGAAAAGAAAAGATGACATTATTATTATTATTATTATGATATTATGAAGTGAATATTATTATTATATTATTTATTTACTTTACATATTATATTATATCGACGAAATATTCAGTACCTACTTACAAGCAAGTTTAAATTTTAAATAATATTAACATCGACATGCCGAATTAATTTAAGTATCTTAAAATTTCATTAACACTATGATAATCTTTCACCGAATACTCAAAGTAACTGTTAAGAACAACAATTCAAAAGAATAAATTATATAGATCTACAGAAGATCTTAGGAAAATGATTTAATTTTAGTCAGATATTTTAAATTTCTAAAAAATATTTTTCATACATTTTCTTCTGCCCTAGGTACCAGATAGGCGACGCTTCGTATTTGTGAGTGAACTGTAGATATGTCATAATTAACTGACATAACTGACTAACTGGCTAGAGGAATGGGTGTCCGCTATAAATCCCTAAATCTAACTCATTAACTATTGTAGAAATTACATACAGTGCTATAGCTTTTTACATTGAAACGCTTATTGCATTAAGAAAAGCTTATTATATAAATATACATAGTTTAATTTAGGATGTAGAGGGATTAGATCAAATCCAGTTCTATAGTTCCTCGAAGCCTAAAAAACAAACTTCTAAGTCAACACAATCAAATAATATAAACGTGTATGCTTCGTTTGCTGTTATTATAAAACGTGTTAAATTTCGTGGCCCAGCCTCGTAAAAATGTGGCTAGCTATGATACTTTTACAAGGCTTAATTAGACTAAATTTACATTTATTAATGAGTCATGAGCCAAAACGTGTGAAGAAGTTGTTGGTCAAAAAAGTAAATGTTAAAAGAAAAAAACATGTTAGTAAGTAAAGAGCAATTTGTACTTGTCATTTATAATATGATTGTATTGTGTTTGTTTATTTCAATACTTTTTAGACATTGAAAAAAAAATTTGAATATTTTATGAAAATACTATAACTTTACTTATTCAACAATTTTTAGTAGGGAACTACATTTTTTATAACTTCACGCTGTATCCCGCATATAGCAGGATAGTCAGTAGGAACCTTGTATTAAGACACTCCATTACCCGCGTTCTTTTGTTGAAACAGTGAGTGTTGAGTGACAGAGCTCAACGCCACGCTTCCTCTTATTACGAGAGCGAGGAAACTAAAATATTTGAGCAATCCAAAGGGTAAATTGAACGTGTTTTAGCGGATATGTGGATAAGAACATTTTAAAAAATTTCTTATATTATACATAAAAAAATATTTTTAATCACTTTGTCTATTAAAAGGAACTGTGTTAATTTGATACGTTCAAGCGTCGGTGTCGAAGAAGAAGACATTCTAACAACTCTAGTTTATAAAACTTTTATCTTTATTTATGCATTTATTACATTAGAAACCAAATGTAATTTAAAACATTTAATAACACATATGTACATGTTATGAATTCTTAGAAGCAATTTTACTATATTTAATCGTCATGTCAAACATCAAAATATTATTTATTATCGAATAAGTTTACTTTAAATGTCTATACATTACAAAATGGATGTATTTATGTAACATTATGTTTTATAGGCTCTTAACCTCTACTTAAACTTACAAGCAGGTTGAAGTCCAAGGCGCCGCTCTAAATCCCCTCGTGCGATGGAGAGGATTCAGAACACTTGGTCTCTGAACACTCTGCCTATCCTGATTTATGCGAGATACAGCATGAAGTTAAAAAAATCGAAATTGAAACTATATAAAAATATTGAACAAACAGATGAAACTAAAATTACACCCTGGATAAATATTTTTCCATATCTAAAAGCTACTACATCTAAATTTGAATATAAAAATACATCCCAGCGGAATATTATTAATTAACTAGGCCTACAATACAATACCAAATGTCAGATTAAAAGTTGTAAAAATCATATAAAATATATTCGATTAATCTATATTCATAGATTAATCGAATATATTTTATATGTTAAAGTAAAAGCAAGCAAGTGTGTTAAGACACTCCGTTGCCTACTTTCCACTTAATTTATGTTAATTGGTGGAACTCAAACCTATTCTTAACTTGCTATTACCAGAGCAAAACTCGAACCCACAACCATGGGATTTACACAATTGAAAATTATAAAAATCTTATAAAATACGTTAACCAATGGTTGTTTAATATAGAAATATCTGCACATATATTTATATACGCTGGATACATTTTGCATAATACACACTTGATAAATGAACTTGCATATAATAATAAATTCTCAATGTTTTACGCATCGTTACGTAGATACGTTATATATTATGTCAGCCTTGAAGTATATTGCTGAAATTGATGTGCCTGACGTAATATTGAGAAGGTCGCAGGTTCGATGCGCATAATTTGATTGACCATATATTATACTGTTATATGAGTTTATGAAAGGTAAAAATGATATACATAATTGAGCTTTTAGATGAGAGAAAATTCAAATTGATAAGAACGTTTCTTTAATTTGCTTACATTAAATTATTTATTATACGATTAAAGTTTTACAAATGTTTTTGAATCCTCGAATAAATGTAAGCTTTCTAATGATTCGAGAGGTAGTATTAAAAATTTGCCGCATTTGTTTAGTAATTTTTTTTTTTGACAATTTAATTGTATGTCACCGCACCAAAGTAAAACATCACTTTACTTAAAGAATTCGTAGAATGAATTATCATGATTTCCTGTTCTAGTAAGACGAATGCAGGGTTAGTTCCGCCGCGTCTAAACATTAGACTCTCTACCTATCATACTATATACGTAATAAAGCGTGAAAATACTTAAAATCTAAAAAAAAACTAACAAATTACCCATTTAACAGTTTTTCTTATAATAAATCATTAATCTCATAAGCATAAACACACAAAACAGTCTATTATAATATAGAATAAAATACAGTTCTCATATTTACTTGAAACATAAAAAAAATGTTTACGATCCACTTCCGCCCACAATAACTTATAAAAACCATAATGAAACGCTAAATAATGTGAATATACAATGAATGAATCAATCGGCACATCAAAGATGCACAGATCTCATTACCTTGAAAGTGGTGTGAGTCAGCGTCTGCAAACTCAGACTAATATATTTGTGTCCTATTTAATTCCTGTGGGTTATACTTTTGCTCTCTTTCTAATGTCTTATGATGGAATGAGATGGAACGTCTTCCTGGCATGTTTTGTTTTTTTCTTTAAAGTATATGTCGTGCATTGAATTTATAAACATTTTTTTTGTGTAAAGTTTGCTATATATTTCTTCAATAGAATTATAATAGACTTCTTTTCATCGTGCCCTACGCTTTTCGGTTCAGGCAGAGAGATCCTATTTAAGATTCTCCATTCTTCACGTACTCTCCGTACCTCTCCGAGACGATTCTTGATCTTTGTCCATAAAAAAACAAGGCAAACATCTAGGCATAAAATATGAAATAGATTAATGTTTATTTTTATGAAAAATATACTTAAGCGTAATTTTTCAAGGCTTGAAAATCAATTCTAAATTATTTTTAATATTACATATGTTTAGTGATTTGCCGTTGAAATAAAAATATAAATGCCGTTTCTCTCATTTTGGACATATTATGAGTTAGGTATCGATTGTCGATGTCATATTTTGTTTTACAAGATATATTTATTTTAAATACCAACCATATTAGAGATTTGAGGCAATAGTGGCGCTGTGGGGTAGCATCTTACAGAACAGTAATGGTTTTTTGGTTTCAAACCCACTCGAAGGATTGGATTATTCTCAGTAAAGACAAAGTAATGTTTCGAACACAAGCGAACAAGTGGTAAATTGAATGTAAAATTGAACTAGATTTATATTTAGTTCAAAAAATTGTTGAAAATCGAACTCATACCCATCACGAATAGTCAGCCATTTACACACTGTACAACAATTGCATCATTAAAATATTCTTTATATATAATAACTTTTCAAAATTTCACCAATAAAAATATTGACAAATGAAAGCTATCAGCGTAGCTTTTTTATATCTATAAAGAAAATAAAATTGCGTCGTTAGGTACTGTTATTATTGAATTAGCGCTGACCCCGTCTAAAGCTCAATTTGAACCATCACTAAATGTACTATTACATTAATAAGCAATTTTAAAATATCAGACCTACTTCTCTTATATTCTTAGAAACTTTTCAACTATAGCGAAACTTAATGATACTTTGGTAAAAAATATTTGATTGATGAAAAAAGCTCTGTAAAAAGCTTTCTATGGAGCTTTTTTTGTTATTACGGTTATTAGCAATTTCGGGATCTATTTGTATGTTTGCGAAATAGATAGTGTACTATGAATACATGGTATATAAATATTCAAAGGGATTATATTTTTACGTGTTATTTTTTCACACAATTGTATGTGGCTAAATAAAATTTTAACTAACGATGAATACTTAAAAATTAAAAACAAATTTATGTTTTAGTCCTTAGTTGTATTTCTTTTTTCCTAATGATTTTGTACATTTATATAAAATATTTGTGTAGATACTTGCTATAGGTCAAATAATAAAATTGTATACAATATATTACACAAAAGGCCATTCAATGACATTTTATTATTTACTAGCAAGTTATTTGTTATTGGTTTTAAGCCGAACAATTTATAATATCAGATTGAAAAAAACATTTAATAATATAAACAGAAAGGTCGGAAAAGGAAAGCTCGCCGCGGGCGTCAATACAAGATGCCGTGATGCAAAATATTGTATGCCAGGAGTCGATTACTTAAGAAATTAATAAATCAATACAATAAGTGCGAAAATTATCTTTAGATTTTTACACATTTTTAGCATTTTGAAATAGTCGCTAGATTAAAAGTCGTTTAAATAAAAAAAAATCCAATAACCATGGTGGCTTGGGCACATTGAAAGTATGAGTGATGATAGTGAAAAAGATGTATGACTTAAGTGTCATAGGTAAGGGAGGTATGGGGAGGTATGCTAATATGCTTCCAGAACGTAAAAAGTGTGAGGACTCCCTGATAGGACTTGGCCTGACTTGACGTAAAATCAATTGTAGGGGGTTTTCTTTTTCCATACTTATTATATTAATTATCAATTTATTTATTTATTTACATATGATTAAAAAACTATTAACAAGATACGAATAAAATAGAATGAAAAGCTTAACTCGTGTCATCAATCATCCTACACTGTCATTTGTCTCTACTTAAATTTATTACAAGAGCAAAATCTGAAATTGATTTACTTTTAACAGCTTTTATTTTAACGTATCGGTCTTGGTAAAAGCCGTTGGTGAAGGTTCATAGTCAACTCAATTGAGTTAGTATATCTGATGAAAAATATAGTTTCCCCCGCTTGGCTAGATAAAAAGTGGCGTTGAGTTACGTCTAGAACTCTCCGCTTATTCCATAATTATGTGAGAGATTAGGAAATATGAAAAATTAACTTTTAATTACATCGCGTGAAAATACACAAGTAACTGATCGTTAATTGTTATTTATTATAACTTGCGCCTTTATGTTTCTCTCCGAGACCAATAAATCAGATTTAATTAAAAAAAACATCTTGCAACAGTACAGACACGCAGATTCTATAAGTGAATTACAAACGTTTTTAGTTATAATTAACTTGCCCAACCTCAACTCACCTACATTTAATTCAACGTGTTCATTTGTATGTAATTCCTTGTACTACATTCTCGGTTTAAATGATTTGTACAATAATTATACACAAGGCAACGACAAGGATAATTGTGTGAATGTATTTCTTTATTAACTAGCATATTCTACAACTATAGAGTTGCTAAGACTATAATATAATTAAAACATTTTTTCTAATTTTTGCTTTCATCTTTGTTACAGATTTGGCAGCACTGAGGCAGCTTTTAGAAAACGAGACAGGCGGAACCACTTGTCCAAGTTGTAACATGCCCTTTGACAAGGGCAAAAAGAGAAAGCTAATTGACACATGCGGACATGAACGGTGCTACTCCTGTATGTTTAGGAACGAAGCGTGCCCTATCTGTGCAAGGAAAAGCCAAGGAAGACGACCAGCTATGGAACGTTACACTCCATCTCCTCAACGCCAGGATGCAGAGTGGCAATCTCCATCTCGACTCCCAAAACCTCCGAAGCAAGCCAGTCTCGCTCAAAGTTGTCCCACCCCACCACATACGAGGCGAAGATTTTTCCTAAGTCCCAAGTCTTTAAGGAGTCCATTCGGACAACGCAATCGTCATTCACATGAAAATCACGTGCCCCTGTCAGGTAAGTGTTATCTCGCCATCTTTTATTTGCATACCAGTAGGACTGCGGCCTCCACTTCGATTGCGTAACCCGCAGCGCACTTTACACGCAAATACTTCAATTTTCATTCACAAAACACTCTCTAGACTTCGAGGATAGCTATAGTGACAATCGATGCCCACGCGACACCGCCGGATGTACGTAGGTACAAAGAACCGGTTGTTGAACGCATTTATTAGTTCGCAGACTTTTGCAATGCGCCCGCGCAGACAGCGGGCCTGCGTTCCTTATCTAGCTATCTGGCATATTCGATTTCCATTAATTACATCATTCCTGTCCCTTCGAAATATAAAGCGGTTATCACAGCTGCATTACCTAACAAATTATAGCTGCACTGTGTTACAACACGTGATCGCTACTGATCAATGTACAAATCTATTTGATAATAGACGTCGTTCTTTATGATTCGACAGCCGATTTCCGTCATTGTCATTGATATAAATGGACAAATCCGATAGATTTGTAGATTTAGGTGTTATATTGATATATTTTAACAGGATTGCCGGAGGAGGGTCCCAGGAGTGCGGCGTGGCCCAGTCTCGTGTTCAATAAAATAAGATCGCTGTGGTCCGCCCATTCCTCCGTACCGCACGGACTCAACTTAGCAGGCACGGCAGCTGTTATTTTTGAAGGAATGTTGACCGAAACCGTCATGCTTCATTTTATTTTAAAAACACAATATTAAAAGTAAACAACTTTAAAAGTCAAATAAACAAGTTTGTGTCAATAAAACGTTTACAAAAACTATATATATATATATATATATATATATATATATATATATATATATATATATATATATATATATATATATATATATATATATATATATATATATATATATATATATATATATATATATATATATATATATATATATATATATATATATATATATATATATATATATATATATATATATATATATATATATATTATATTTGAAGAACTATAACTTAATCATCAACACAATATATATAAACAACTGAATAAGATATACAAAATTGGACGTTAGACGTTTCAAGGTTCTATATCTGGTCTAAACAAATACCTCTGTCGGTATTCGATCCACATTCCTCCGACCGGGCACGGCCGCTCGGTTTTTGCACATCTTTTTGCCTGTTTGCATTGCATCGTTTATTTGATGCACTGCTTTTATTACACGTACCAGTTTCCTTTGGTTTTACATCTGTGTTTAATTTGAGTGGGTTTTTTTTTTTGTGAGCTTTTTATATATCTTTATCATCGTATGCTAATTTTTCATCGTAACTGTTCACGTATTCGTGTAATTGCCTATCAATAGATGTTTTAAATGAATCGACAATTTTATCATCGCCTATCGGAAAGCTTTTATTCTTCAATGACTCGAGCTTTCTGTATACTTGAGATGTAGAGGTGAATAAAGGCGATTATGAGTCGATTACAAAAATAAAGCTTATTTGATCGTTTAGATATACATAATACATATATGCGTGTAAAATTGATTAAATTAAATTTTAATTCACACAATGTGTCATATGATGACAGTTTCATACATACTTACGAATCACATTATATATTGTTTATAATAAGATTTAGAAAATAAATGCTTTCTATCGTTACAGATAATAATTTGATGACATGTAACTAACTGCATATGAAATATCTCAAAAAATGCACAAATTAGTGGGTTGTTAAAAAAATTTAAATACTATATTATAATTTTCATTTTCATTTATGAGTAGTTTTAAACACAATAGTTGTAAGTTCAAACATCCTTAGGAGAATGGATTATTTTGTTTTCCCCTCACTACAGAAAGACAATAATTGAGCCACTAGTATTGTGCCTTGCAGAATTGAGCGTACCAATGAATAACAATGAAAAAAGACTAATGAAAAAAAGTTAGTGACTGGTTACTACTTTCTCTATTTTGCTACCCGTTTGGAAACATATTATATTACTGTTATGGAGACTAATTTGATTTATTTTATTTAAAATATTTATGGACTTTACCAAGTGAGATTTAAATCCTTGATGTGGCCATTGTGTGCAGTCAGACTCTTCGTAACTGTGTAAAAAATTATGTAGTACTTATACGCCCACGTAGCGCTTCTTTCCTGATTATCCAACGAATTTTATGATACATATGAAGTATAATATATATATGATTTATCACAAAACTTGTTATGATGGTATGTGATAAATATATATTTAAAATATCAAGCTTTTCCATTACACTTGACTTGTTAACAAGAATTATCAATTGAACTATGGCTGAAATTTTATAATAATAATTAAATTACATAAATTTGTTAATAATAGTATATGTTAGGACATAAGTGGCATACCAACCGAATGGGGAATACGAATACGATATTTTTGAGCGTAAAATAAAAAATCTTCAAATGAAAATAGGACCTATAACACATATATTTAAAGTTTAAATTAATTTTAATGCATCGTGAGGTATTGAGGCAGCATCTCTTATTAAAAAGTCGAGTCTCAACACAATATGTCTTACATACTTGGGGAGAGTGGAGAACTCTCGGCCTATCCTTCAAGAACGCGTTAAGCCACGCCATTGGCTAACGATGAAATATAACTATAACTTCTATAAATAATTCTAGCTTATACATCGCCCATATGTTATTTTATCCTTAGATATTCTCAACATCTGATGGCGAAATTTGATTGCAATGTTCCCATGACAATTTTGAATAATGCGTACATTACCGGCAGCCTTTGGTTTACGGTAACAAGTTTATCTCGTGTACATCGTAGTATTCGAGGGTATTACGCTTAGTGCTCGTTTCCTTTTCCTTTCTAAATCAATTTACAAGTTGGTCTTAGCAGCAATGTTTGTTTAATCTGTACAATGCTTCATTTAGATAATTTGGACCTAGTAATTATATTATACATTACTTAGAATATTACTGATTTTGATAGATTTTTTTTTTTTAATCTGTTTTTTATTTAGCACTATTAAAGGATGTAGGGCAGTTAGGACGTTGTGGACTTAATTTTCACTGTTATTTCTAAATATTTTTTTATATTTCTTGTCCTAGATAAGTATTTTTAAATAGAACTTTTTAAAATAAAAAAAAATAACTTTTACATGAAATTGGAAAATACAAAAGAAACTTCTTAGTAAAAGTTGAAAATTAAATAGTTTCATGTTTGTGGCAGGATAGGTAGAGGAAACCTAGTGTTGAGACTTCTCCACTGACGCCTAATTTTCTAGAAATTGGGTGATAAACTCTATCTTGTTTTCTTAGCAAAGCGAGATTTTCGTTAATTTATTTTAATTATATACAATTATATACAATATATATATATATATATATATATATATATATATATATATATATATATATATATATATATATATATATATATATATATATATATATATATATATGTATATATTATAATAAATCATAACCTTGAATATTGATTACAAAAGCTATATCATTTTGTTCCTAATAACTCGCGTGCTTAATCATACCATCAGTCTTTACACATAATCTGACATGATCCGACAAACCGTCGGTCAATAGCTCAGTGGGCGATGAGTGGGCTCAGGTTTACACCAAGGTGAGTGACGCCTTCAAAACTAATAATGTCACAAGATAAAATTAGCGTTTAATCATATCCTTTTGTATATATATATAACATATATATGATAATAAAATCAAATATATCGCAAATTATTACTATAATAAATGTAAAAGTTTATGTATTTGGATATTTATTACTCAATCATATAAAAATAGCTCGACAAATGGTAGGATTGAAATATTTAATAACTTTGATGACATATATAGCGTTGCATATATTAATATATCGTTACCAAGTTAGAGATATAGTCTATATTATTAATATAAAGCTTTTAAAGGAGTTTATTTGGTTTAAAGCGCTAATCTCAGGAAATGTAAACCATTTATCAAAAATATTTAAGGATAACATGTAAAAAATTGAAGCATGACATGGAAGAACGCATGGCTCGGAGCGCTTGGACGGTTTCCATGAGGCGCGGGTTCAAATCCCACTGCGTTCAAATTTTTATATGTTATCTTTAAGTATTTGTTCTATCCTTAGTCACACTAGATAACTAATCCACAGATTAACACTTTAAAAATCAATAAAATATCCATTTATCAAATTCTCAATATAACATATATTACATCACATTAACCGTATCGATATAACCCATTTGTACTAACTGTCAGTTATTTCAAGTATTTAGAATTTATCACGTCTGGTGACGTTACAGCTCTAGCATATTTCCATTTGGCCAAAACTGCACAAAAATCTATTTAAATATGCATATGAGAGATTTAAATATTATTAATATTATATAATAAAGGCGAAATTTCAACAATATATAAGTATCGTAATAATATTTGATATATCGTGTTAATACACACGTCAAAAACGAGATGGAGTCAATGGGAAAAGTCATGGGTCAAAGAATAATAGCATCAGAACAAGACACGTATTACACATGTTGCATGAGAGAGCGATTATTTGAACGCATAATATATAATATATATATATATATATATATATATATATATATATATATATATATATATATATATATATATATATATATATATATATATATATATATATATATATATATATATAATATTTATTTATTTATAATAATTTTTCTTGTAAATATTTGTTTTCAGTATAGTAAAAGTTAATAAAACTTTCAGCTTTTCCATTTTTATATTGGGAACCTAACTATTGTTTTACATACAGTGTATAATTAAAGTTTTTTCATATCTTACATTTCCTTACTACTTATTTTTAATACTTAATTGATTAACTTAAAAAAAAACGTTTAAGATATTAAAATACTTTCCCAATGGTGGACAAGGGTACAGTCATCACTGTCTAGGTCTCTAGAATAAAGAACCTCCTCACAATACACACCGTCTCAACGCTTATTATTAAAATTAATTAATTATTAACACCAAAAACCCGCTCTCGCGTGCAATATAACCTGTATGTTATCTCTCACCGATCATTGTGAAACATTTCTTTTAGCCGCAAGTGTCACGTCAACTAGCAGACGTGACGGGACCTCGTAACCCGTGAAATTTAAGTGGCCAGATATCGTACAATTGCTTTATTGATGCATTTAACTGATATTTACGAAAAGTGAGCTGGCTTTGTATACGGAATGAGCCTGTTTACGTATACGGAGCTTTCTTCGATATCTATACATATAAAAAAATAAAAATGATTTCAAAATAAGTATGTTTTTCAAGTGCATATACCTTTTACACCTTAATCTCCGGAACAGCTGAACTGATTTTAATAAAACTTTCACTGGAAAGATAAAGGAGGTTGTAGAGCAACATATAAGCTTTTTATGCTAGAATTCTTGCGAGATCACGTATTCCACGGGAGTATCTTCCGCCCTAATAAAATATTGCATACAAAATAATAATTTTCATTCATATACATATGTTTTTCATTATTCTTCATAGACAAAGGAAAAAATAAAAAATCTTATTTGTATGTAATAAAAATGCACATTACATAAGAGTAAATCGGAGAACATCGATCAAGCGGGCAAAGACGCGAATGTGTCTCTAGTTTTTAATTAAAGTTTGTAGTCTGTCTGACTCGAACATCACAACATTTTTTTTATTTCAACTTCTCTATAAACTGTAGCATTTCATTAGTATTAAAAGTTACATGGCGATATAAATATCAAAATATAACGGCTATCGCCTAAAGTATACTAAAAGCCCTATTTAAATGACAGATGACAGTACTTTCTACGACCTTTGAAAACAATGGGCATCGTCAAGCGCATCGACGTGAACCTCGACGGAACCCGTCCCCCGGCTAACAATTTTATAAAAAGCCTGTATATTTTGCTATAATATCTAAGAACTATTAAAATAGAAGATTTAACGTAAATATTTACGATTTTTCTTCACGTTGTTTTCAACAAAATGTAAATTTAATGATTTTTGACGCCATTTTGGAAGCCGTTTACAAACCTTTACAAGACAATCCTGGCGTTAAACGATAACAATTGTGATGTTGATCTATTGTACAATATATCTGGAAAATGACGAATGTGTGATTTTCTCCGTATTTTCTTTCTCTCCTTAACGAAAATACGTGAATTAAAAAAAGGAATCCTTCCCATACATAATACGGGCCACTGGCCAAGTAACCACTATGTCACGGAGTGTTGCCGGCCGTTACGGTAGCTGGTTCCTATGAGTGAATGCTATTATGTTACATAGCATTACACGAACTAATTAAGATATAGTATGCTTTATTAGGCTGAGATAAAGGATTTTTTATGATAATATATATATATATATATATATATATATATATATATATATATATATATATATATATATATATATATATATATATATATAAAGTAATATACTGATATTATAAATAGATATATCTTACTTCCTGGATTAGTCCCCGGCTTTTGCCAGGGTTCTGCCTTCCGTACGAAAGACCAATCGGTCCATATGAGTGGCGAAGTGGTTTTGTGTGGAGCGATTGCCATCTGACCCTCCAAACCCATTACTGGGAGAAAATAGGAAAGGAAAGGAATAGAGGCAGAAAGACTTGGAATATAGGGGAGGGAACACCAACTTACAGGGGATTGGATCGGGTTATGAAAGTGGTGGCATCGAGTTCCGGGGTCGCGTACGCCGATAGGCCGGAAACCAAATATCGGACAGGATATTGGCTAGACACCCTCGCGAGATGAATAGAATTATATAATATATAAGAATATTATAGATATAGAGATAATATATAGATATATATTATATATATATATATATATATATAATATATATAGTTATCTATATATATTATAGATATATAGAATAATAATAATATATATAATAGATATATATAGTAATATATATATATACAATATATATACAAGCCGGTATATATACTATTATACATATATAACAGAGGTATATTTGTATCTCAATATCGTGTTATACTCATGTAATAAATAATATTTTACTCACTCTCTACTTTCCGCCTGAATTCGATTGTGTGTTGGTTGGCGGTACTAAGCTTTGTTTACCAGGAAGTAATAATAATTACATAAATACTAAATTATATATATATATATATATATATATATATATATATATATATATATATATATATATATATATATATATATATATTATATATTTATATTTAACTTAACAGAATAAAGTCAATGTAAGAATTTCATAATTTTTCCATAAAACCTGTTACGTCTCTTCATACCCTGGTTTTACCATAACGTGGGAACAATTCATGTCACTAGCCACATCCTTAGTTGAAAATTGAAGGGGACCATTCGAAATTACTTGAAGAACCTGCGGTTTTTATCTATATTCTTAAGTAGGAGGTCCGAGTAAATCTCATTTCCTTTTATCTTTATATCTTTTTTTTAATGGATTTTTTTTTATATTTTTAATTTATCTAAAACAAATAGACAACGGAGTTTTTAACACTAAGCTCTCTCTGCTGTACCAGCTATATGAGTACAAGAACATATGAGAATTTAAATAAATATAAAATAATTTATTTAGCTTCACTATACTCGTTCGTAGAGAATTTAAAATTAAATCAAACAAAGTATGCATATATAATAGCAAATATAGCCTATCCTTATTAATATATCTTTCCTTTACAAAGAGATAATATTATAAGTCGACAAAGTAACAATATTGGTTTTAAGAATCTGTAATTTGTTGTATAGTATATACTTGTCATGTTCCGGTCACGACGCCTGTATAATACTACCTTAGGCCTTATTTGTTTTTTTTTTATTTTTAGCGTTCCTTGCCCCAAAAGTAAAAAATGGAAACCTTTTAGCACATTGTACTTTATCTGTTTAGACCAATTTTCTCAATATCTCGTGTACGTATCAAGCTTAAATTAATATAAAATCCAGGTCTCTAGTTTCTTGGTTATGTAAGAGAAGATTTAACTTCTGGGTCCATATAATCTAAAGATACCAGCGCTAATGCTTAATCAAAATCTAATATATATATATATATATATATATATATATATATATATATATATATATATATATATATATATATATATATATATATATATATATATATATATATATATATCTATATATATATATATATATATATATATATATATATCATATATATATATATATGTATATAAGCAAATGCAAATTTAAGCTTGTCAACTTTATAATTAAACTTCCCGTTGATCTACAATAATTATTGGAGCAGGACCCTGAACGGTCGAGAACGACTCGCCCTTGACTGATATTTTTAAAAGAAATCTCCCACTCTCTGTCACTATGACATGATGGAATTTAATTTATATGTAAATATATTCTAACAATTGTGAATTATATATAATATTAATATCAGTATAAAATAATAAATTTGACTTATCCATTTATCAGAGTATATTGTTATGTTAAAGCAAAATACCAAGTGATAATGCCTAGTCATGAATTGTACAATAGCGTAAAATAATGTTAATATTGTATTCAATTCGTGCTATACCTTATTTTGTATAAATAAATATACATGACAATTATATAGGAAAATCGTGACACCTTCGCTGATAGGTGTTAGGAGTTCAAATCTAATCTTTAGAGAGATTGATAAATTTAAATGGATTAATAGGTATTATTTTATGATTGAGGACCGTCGTGGTGCAGAGGCACAGCGTCTGCCTGTAAACGCAACGACTTGTGGGTTCGATTCCCATTCGGGGTCAATGAATGATTTTCATTTTCTCCGATCTGGTAACAAGGCAAGAAAAGCGCGGCGTTGAGTTCCGCCACTCAACACGAGAGTGTCTTAACACTAGGTTCCTACGTTATCTATGGTTCCCTCTGCCTACCCTGCCATGTGCGGGATACAGCGTGAAGCTAATTTAATTATATTTTTATAAATTATTTAAATTATAAAATAATTATACCTGCATTGTACTTTTTCGAATGCAAAAAGCTGTCCTATATATCAAAATCACACACATAATAAACACAAGCTTTTAAGCTCACACTCACTTTGAACCCAACATATACAATATGTCACTAGAGATATTCAAGCACTTTCCCCATACAATTACACTTTAATTATGTATTTAATTTAAATCATGACTAGAGAACGTTCCATGTATTCACGAGCACCATAAATTGGGCGAGCCATTTCTCAAATGTCACGATAAGTCCTCTCTCCCTGTATATTAATTTTATACAATATGTATGAATGATTATTTTATTACTAGCAAAATTTCTCTACACGCTATTTATATTAATATACGAGTTGGTATATATTTGTCAGTTTTATAGTTACGGCTTAAAATCTCAAAAATAAAATAAATAATAAAGGATCGTCGTGGCACAGCGTCTGAATGTAAACGCGAGGGTTTGCGGGTTCGATTCTCGCTCGGGGAGAATGAATTATTTTGATTTTCTTCGCTCTGGCAACAAGATAAAAGCGCGGCGTTGATTTCCGCCACTGAACAAGCAATACCTCGAAGGGTGGAAAGTGGGGAACGGAGTGTCTTAACACTAGGTTCCTTCTACCTACGGTTCCCTTTGCCTACCCTATGTGCGGGATACAGCGTGAAGCTAAATAAATAAATAATAAATTAAAAAAATGTGAAAAAAATATCAATACAAAATTCTCATGTCCATTTATATGTAATTCTGATTATTTGTATCAAATATCATCTAGTAGTAGTCTAGTCAGAAAAATCTTAATTTTTTAGTTAATATATCAAAATTTGTTTATTTTCAAATATTATAGAAAAAAATATTAATTCAATACATAGCCCTTCTCTCATTACTATTAGGATATCGTATTAAACCAGCGGAACCACTGTGTTCTCACACAGGTGGACGTCTCATTTTACATCGCAGGCTTTAAGATCACCTGAGCTTTCAAGATAAAAGCTTTTCTGTTGTACCGACCCAAATTGAATCAAGCTTAATCTAATTTATGGAACTTACAACTGGACTAATCTACATGATCTATATCTATATATGTTTAATAAAAATATAACTGATCGCTGTCTGTACATGAAAGATATATGAACAAAACTATTATTGGATATTTATCAATATAATAGAACCGAAAATATTTAATTTTAATTTTTTTACTGTCTGTTTTTCTTTGCGTTTGAGCATAATGGCTTTACTGATTCGAATGCAATTTTTGCTATTGTATTATGGCAAGCTTTTCTTTATATATAGAGCTTTTTTATTCCAATCAGATGATACATAAAAAGGTTATATTGTACAACCAAATCACTGTTATAGAATTGGCTAAAGCTTCTATTTTTTCATTTATTTTACTACGTAGACAATTTTGCAGGTGCATTTAGTTTAATTGGCTCCAGTACGCAATTCCTATTTTTTATGAATGAAATAGTCAAACTTAGTTAAATAAAATGGTAAAATTTCCCCTCACCGGCAAAATATCCCATGAGCAGGATATGGCACCGTTGTTCAGTCTGACACATCCAAATATCGATTAGATTTTACTATGGATAAGTATGGATAAAGCATTTTTATATTTAAATTATATATATATATATATATATATATATATATATATATATATATATATATATATATATATATATATATATATATATATATATATATATTTATTCAGAGTAAAATGTGTATGGCTTATCTCCGTTTGCGAGTAATGATTAAGCTCCAATTGCATATTTTGGATTTCCAGTACTCCTTATATACGTATAATTAAAGCAATTAAAAGACAGATGAGACTTCTTGGAACATTAAGTATAGTTAATTATTCGACTCCAAATTTGATAGCTATGTCATATTAGCTAGGCCATCGTGCCCTAGCTTCCCTCTGCCAGTGTTAAGCTAAAAAAAAATATCTAGCACTAATTCAGTCTTTAAAAACATTATCATCGACTAAATTTGACTAAAATCTTGGTTAAATTCGTATCGTTGTTTTACTATGGAATATATTTTTAGTTGATATCGTCGTGCAGTTGGACGACATTTGACGGTAAATGGATTGTGGGTTCGATATCCACTCGCGGCAATGATTTATTTTCATATCCCCCCTCTAGCAAGACAAAAACAGCGGTTTATTTCAACATTAAACACACAGTGTCTCAAATTTGGGAAGAAAGCGGATAATGTAGTGTCTTGACACTATATTTTCTCTGTGTACCCTGCTAGCGTGCAGTTGAAGAAACAAAAGCAATAACAAATTTCTCCTATTTTGTTTTAAGTTAAAAGCGTTTTATTTATATTTTAAATAATGCATGGATTTTGCATTCTTTTGTTTTATTCTGTGATACTTTCCGTGTGAAATTTAAGGCAGCAAATTATGGCATGCTTTTGATGTGTTCTATTTTTTTTTGTACTTAAAATATTCGTTTTTGATATAAGAAAATAGAATATTACTTCAGTTATCACAATATTCCACTGTCACAGTAATATATCTCACACATGTATAAAATAAGCACAAATATGTATGTTATATATATGGACACAAGCACCGGATATATAAAAAAAATTGTTGTTTAATGTACTAATTGTCTTTATGTCTTGAAAATTTTGTAAATATATTTATCGCTAGGCTTATCTTAGTCATCCAATGCCTTTAACTTTTAATTTGAAGGCAAACTATTTCCAAATTCTTCTTCTTCTTCTTCTCCTTTAAAAACCTATGAAAAACTAAACCTTTTTTATATAATTACAAAGTTTTCATTTCGTCGTAACTATATATAAGCTCCCACAATTTTAAATATATCAATTGCATGGTATGTGTGTGAAGCATGTGAATTTCATTAAATATCTGAAATTAAAATATAAATAATATTTTTAGATGACGAAGGCGGTCATATAAAACAAGGATACGAATCAAGGAGGCAGAATGATCTCTACATGCGTCTGGGATTACTATTGGGTGAACGGCGAGGATCCAGAAAGTCCAGGGATAGCTGCACGTCACTAGCTTCCTTGGACGCACATACTTTAGCATCGCACAACACTAGTCCGGTTAGTATTACTATTATAACTAGATAAAATAAGTTATATTACAATTTTTTGATTATGTATTTATTAAATACAAATAATATGTGTATAAGCTGATTGCAATGTCTCAGAATGGAATAAAAATGTACATACCTCTTTCGCCTCGTCCAGTGTCATTAACCTCTTCATACATGACCTGCGGGACCTCATACTTTTTAATTGACCTTTCTGCAGTATTAACGATACTGTATTCACAAAGGTCAGCCCCTATTTCTCTTACCACTCACTCTAAAGATATATGAATAAAAAATATTGCTTGGCATATGAGTGAAAAGGTTGTGATCTGGCCCTAAAAAGTCAAGAGTAAATGGCTTTTCAAGATTGTATACAGAAACCGTGTTTTAAATATTATGGTAGACTTTTCCATAGATAACTGTATTATTTTTTTTTAAATATAGCATATAACAGGACAGGCAACCTAATGTTAGAACTTCGTTATCAAATTTCCGCCCAATTTTTAACATTACAGGTTGAGTGACAGAACTCAACACCACCTTCTTACTTTGCCTTTTTACTAGAGTTAAAAAATTAAAATAGTCTATTCCCGGGTACTAGAGAATAGAACCAACAATAGTCGCGTTTCCACTAAGACACAGAACTGTTGAGGCATGAAACCTTTAAATAATATAAATTAAACGTTAGATATTAGCATGTTTTATCTAACCGCAATACAAGAGATGAATTTCAATAGGACATTATTGTTTAATATGGAAAAACTAACTGTCTTGGCAAAATGCCATTGTAGCCTTCGACATCATTGTTATTATCTGATAAATAAATATGGAAATATGTTTGCTGTGGTATAGATGACATTTGGATACTAAAAGGCGGAAAGTGGGGAACTAAGTGTCTTAACACAAAATTCCTTGAGCGTACGGTTCTCTTTTTTTTTTTTTTTAATATTCTTTATTGTACTAAAAAAAAACATAAGCGTAACAACATAAAAAAAGAAAAAGTAGTACATAAAAGTGGACTTATCCCTATAAGAGATCTCTTCCAGCCAGCCTATGGTAGTGGATGAGTTCTCTCTGCCTATCCTGCTATTTGCGGGATAAAGCGTGAAGCTAAAAAAGATTTCTTTTTTTTTACCCTTTATCCTGCAGAGAGAATCAAACGTCAAGACTCCGTTCACAGCTTTTCACCTATTGTATATTGAGTAGCAGAACACAACTCCGCGCTCTCACTCCGGTTCTTGCTCACCCACTGCGGTACGAAAATGTCAATCACAATCACATAATATTTGAAAAATATATAAATCTAGAGAAAGCTCTGAGATTTCCATGATAAAAGCTATGTAAAGTTATTGAATTTTTTACATGCAGTCTTTATAATAGAGTATTTATAAACAACTGTATAGTTTCTACGCGTTATCTCATGCACCGCCCATCCCTTTGCATGCTAAGTAACTGTACCCAAGATGTGATGTTAGGCGATGACCCAAAATGATATAAATATCTATTACGGCGCGATTACAATTTGTAATATCTTGTACGTATTTATATGAAAGTGTGTTGTGTGCATACATAGATTATATTAAAATCCGAGAATGTTCTACATAACAATTCAAAAAAATTGTGAAAGGACGTTTGTGTGTTAAAGGTTTTTTACCTAATTAATGATTTTGTAAATGATCCACGCAATTTGGGAATAAAATGCTCGCTGCAGTCTATCTCAAGCGTATCATTGACTAACTATATAAAAAAGTGCCGCTGAGTTTCTTGCGCAGGTTCTTCTCAGGGCTGAAGCATTAACTTTAGTGAACCTGAATTGAGTTCGTTTCGATATGTTATACTGAACCGTATATACTCCAATATATAATTTTTTCTAAAATAAAAATAGCCTAAGTTACTCCTTATTATATCCGCTATCTCTTAGTGAAATTACTTTCGAAATCGGTCCCACCATTTTAGACATTAGCCGTAACAAACATACAGACAGACAAACCGTATATATTCATACGCATGCAGTAAAAAGGCTATTTTAATATTACAAACAGACAGATCAATTCTATTTATTAATATAGAATAGATTAAACAGAAGAAAGGTACAAAAAGAAATTTGTAAGTATTTATGAGTAGCTCTTTAGTAGATTTAAGACAAAACTGGAGTATGGTAGTGTCTTATCGTAATTTTTTAACAACACACTGTATCTAGAATTCGTTATGCTTAATTTTTGAGGCATATTGTAATATAGTTTTCGGTAAATTGATTATTTTAGTCATATTTTGATTATTATAAGGACTTTTCTTTCCTTAGTGAGAAATTCGAATAAATTATTTATATTGTCATATAACAGAGGAGATTTCGATATCACAAATTTTATACATTTTTCTCGTTTTCGTTTTCAGGTATCAACACTAACAGGTTCATCAGAAGTGGACGCAGCCACGCCTTTGGGCAGAGATTCACTCGGCTCTTTAGCTTCTATGTCTCTATCTGCTGCTAGCAACTGCTCATCTTCAAGTCCTGGTAGCAGAAGGCATTCAGTTACAGGTGATTTCTTTATTATAATATTAATATTATTGACTATTTTAAAAGACATCGATCAAATGAAATGAACTAAACGAATTATAAATTATAACTCTGAGAATATACATTCTACTAAATGCTTAAGGCGCAAATGAAAGCAAACGTATTTTAGTAATTAAAATATTTCTACAGCGTTACAATCTGGACGCGAGGAACTGACGCGTATGTCGAGTGGCTTCTTTAAAAATAGAAAGACGGCGGCGAGACGCTCGGCGCGTGTGAGCAATAAGCAGTCAGCTACTTCATCTGAACTTAAGAAAGGTAAGCGTAATATTCTTGGAGAATATATTTCACATAAATTAATTAAATCAAAGTATGAACTAGTATATACAATGTAAACCTGAGAGTGTTGGGTTCGATTCCCACTCGGCAAACGGATTTATTTGCATTTCCTCGTTGTGATAATAAGATAAAGCGCGGCGTTGAGTTACGCCACTCAACACGCAATGTTTCGAAAATTGGACAGAAAGCAAAGAACGAAATATTCTAACATCCTGGCTTTATCCTGTTCAATGCGGGAATAAGCAACAAGTTAAAATTTAAATAGATAAAATTTAAGAAGTTAAGTAATAAATCTTAGTTACATTTATAACCATTTACACCACCTTTTACATTTATAAATTTTATGCTCATTCCAGTTCATCCTGCCCCGCAACTAACACTACGGCCATTGTTCTTCGAAGTGCCTTCAAGTGAAAGTGAAAATGTGTTCTCTGGACGACAGTGGTTAATGCGGGATATGGAGAAGGCTTTAGATTCCACTTCATCTGGTAAGTAGAATATGTTTATTATATTTGACTTCTGTCAGCTCTGATTTATTTAACTATTTTTTTCACGTAGTTACTTATTATACGTTTATTTAAATTATCAAAAGGAGAAAGTATCTTTGGAGCAGATGTATATTATACAGAAACGACCACTTAAATGTATATAAAATTTTACAAACTTATTCACAATACTTATAAATTCTATCAAATTTCAGGTATTTTAATAACGGGCTGCCCAGGAACAGGTAAAACAGCCTTGATACTACAATTAGTAGACTATTCTTGTTTTGGTCGTAAAAGAAATTTTGAATACGAAGAATTAAGGGAACAATCTGATATTAGAGAAGTTTTGCCTGAAGAGATATCCACGGAGATGGTTACCCATCTAGCATCACAAGTTGTCGCTTATCATTTTTGTCAAGTAAGTTACCTCTTAAATATCTACGATTTACTATATATTGCTTATAAATTCTTATGCTATTGAATTATTACGATATTAAATACTCACAATTATTCTATTACAGGCTGACAACAATAGCACTTGTTTGGTCGGTGAATTTGTGCATTCATTAGCTGCTCAACTTTGCCAAGCTCCAAGACTACAAGCTTATCGAGAATACTTACTGAGTGAACCACATCTCCTTGCCTGTCTTTCTTTGAAAGAATGCATCGCAGACCCAGACCTTGCATTTATGAGAGGAATCATAGAACCTCTAACAATTTTACGGAAAAATGGAAGCATAGACTCAACAAACAGTGTCATTCTGGTCGATGGACTCTGTGAGGCTGAATATCACAGACCAGACCATGGTTATACGGTCGCATCTTTCTTGATAAGACATGTTCCGGAAATGCCGACATGGCTTAAAGTCGTCGCTACAATCCGAACTCAATTTTTGGAACTAACAAAACAACTGCCATACACAAGACTAAGCTTAGACGAATCAGAAAGTGTTAATAAAGATTTATTAGAATATTTCAATACTCGAGTCCAAGCTGCACCTATTATAGAAACAAATATAAAAAGCTCAACCGGCAAAACTGAAGGTGTACACAATTCGGTCCTGAAATTCGCACAATATGTACTTCATCTAAGCCAAGGATCGTTTTTGTTTTTGAAACTAATACTCGACCTTTTAGAACGAAGCCACATTGTTGTAAAGTCGACAAATTACAAAGTGGTTCCTATATCTTTGGCACAAATATTTCTACTGCAATTCAATTTAAGATTTCCTACACTACAATCATTTGAAAAAGTTACGCATATATTAAGTGTATGCTTATCTGCCTTATATCCTTTGACGTTAGTAGAAATTTATTATTCAGTTAATGCTCTACTTGTAGATACATTTTTACCATGGGAAGAGTTTTCCCACAGATTTGAGAGCCTCTCAGACTTTCTGGTGAAACGAATTGACAACACTTATATGTTTTTTCACCCTTCATTTAGGGAATGGTTAATACGTAGAGATGATAACGAAAGTTCTAAGTTTCTGTGCGATTTGAGAGCGGGACATTGTGGAATAGCTTTTAGACTATCTCGAGTACAAGCACCTTTAGATGCAGAGAAATCAATGGAACTGGGGCATCACATTTTGAAAGCTCATATGTACAGAAACATGGGACCGGCTCAATTAGGACTGTGTCCTAGAGACCTGCAAGCTATGATGGTAGCAACGAGCTCGGCTAACGTTGGTGAGGCCGTCGCTAACTTAAGAAATATTTACACACCAAACGTGAAAGTATCACGTCTAATGCTTTTGGCAGGTGGTTCACCGAACCAAGTAACAGAATGTTTAGGAAACGCTCCGTTACTATGTATGTATGCATACCAAGGTATTATATCGATGGTTGGCTTGTTAATTGAATTTGGTGCTGATTTGGAAATGACTAACTCCCAAGGATGCTCGGCGTTATCTTTGGCATGTCAAAGAGGGCACACTGATGTTGCTAGAATGTTGATAGCATCAGGTAAATATATATTGTACTTTTGCAAATACACATTTAATAGACATTATTGTATTAGATTGACTAATTTTCATTAAAATTGTAATTTTACTATAAGTTTTTAAATTTTTTTAGGTGCTTCGCTAAGCCACTCTGATACTGCAGAACAAACGCCCTTAGTTCACGCTGCCAAAAATGGTCATCGAGACACTGTAATATATTTATTAGGATGTCAAACTGGCAAAGACGACAGAAATTCTCTAGACATAGACGAAGGAAATATTGAACAATTAGTTCCTGGATCAAGACACGCGCTGATAGCGGCTGCACAGAACGGACATTTAGATATTGTAGAATATCTATTGGATACTGCCGAGTTAATTGTGAGCTTTTTTACATTTTATCAGCCTACTTTTTGTAACAGAAGCTATAAAAAAATATATAAAACATATATCACTTTATAGCACATATAAATATAAAAATGAAATTCATTACGATTTTTCTATATTTATTATTCCATATCTCTCTTTATACATTGCATTGTCAGTGAAATATTTATACTTGTAACAAATATTTTTTAAAAATATATATATTTTCTTTTAGCCGGATGGAATTTGTCCAGTGACAGGCGAGACTGCACTCACAGCGTCTTGTTCTACTGGAAATGCCGCTATTGCCGATGCCCTACTGATACGAGGCGCGACTCCATATTCTCTAAATGCAAGACAAATGTCTCCATTAGCACTGGCTTCTAAGAACGGGAGATCAGCACTAGTTTTGAGGTTATTGGACTCAGGAGCTGATGTAATGGGCTCAGGAGGCAAAAATCCATTAATATTAGCTGCTGCGGAAGGTCATTCTGATGTAATTGAAATGCTTTTAGCTCATGGTAAGTTATTATAATTTTTTCAATATTTTATTAGCATCTCATCCATGCTGTGGTGTTACCAGACGTACCTGATCTTATTTCCCTCTATTGTTTACTTGTGCAATAAAGTGCAATAAAAGAAAGATATTATATATATATAGATATCGTGTACAAGACCACAAAATATCGGACTATTCTTGTATTATTTCACCAATAGATAATAGAAAGACATAAACAGGAATATATGGATAAAAAGCTTTATTTTTATTTGTGTTCGTGTTTCTTTGTTTTTAATTTTTTTGTTATTTCCTCTAGGAGCTGATCCAGATGCAGTGGATGCGGATGGCATTACTGCACTGGGCTGGGCAAGCTTACGATCCAGAATACCAACAATTCAAGTTCTATTAGATAAAGGAGCTACAATCGGTAAGCTTAGATTTTTTTGTAAATAATATTATTAAGGCTTATTATACACAAAGCAAAAAAAGCAAAAAGTGTATCCAAGAAAAAATAAATATTCTTCTTTAAGTAAATGCAAAATATGTTCTTTTGCAGATCTTCCCGATGGCAATGGAAGAACTCCATTGGGGCTTGCATGTGGCGGTCCAGCAGATTTAGTAGAATTACTATTAGAACGTGGTGCTTCCTTAGAAAGAGTTGATCACAGCGGCTTAAGGCCCTTGGACAGAGCTATCGGACAACGAAATATTCCCGTAAGTTAATAATACGTTATTTTATTTCTTTGATGAACAACTTATTATTTATTATTTAATGCTTTATTACACCAACAAAAAAATAATAATAAAAGAAAACAAAAAAAATAAAAGTGTAATACAATTGTGGTGTAAAAGCGGCCTTATCACCACAGTTGATCTCTTCCAGGCAAACCCTGCCCTAGAAAAAAAAATAATGACCCCTAGATATTACCTGTTGTACTAATAGTCTTAGTACATACAATACACTTATATAAAATATTACATAGTACGAGTATTATTACATAATACTTAGTTATTTATTTATTTTAATATTTTAATAGTTTTATATTAATCTAATCGTTTCTATAACAGGTAGTGCATTGCTTTTTGAGAAAAGGGGCTAAACTCGGCCCTACAACATGGGTAATGGCATCAGGCAAACCAGAATTTATGTAAGTTTGATTCTAATTGAATCTTTGTATTAAAAACTTTTTAGAATTCATATTTTTAACATAAAACTATACTTGTCACAGGCTAATACTCCTAAACAAGTTGCTTGAAGACGGGAATATGTTATATCGCAAGAATCGTCCCTCTGAAGCCGCACACCGCTACAACTACGCTCTAAAGAAAGTCAATCCTCTCATCAGCGATGAAGGTCTCACCACACCATCTACTCAGCCGCTGCCACACGAACACATTTCAGCATTCGTACAGTTGAAGACTAATTTGCTATTGAATTTATCAAGATGCAAGCGAAAGCTTAATGTAAGATTTTATTTAATAACAAGCGTAAACTTTACTTTTTTATTATTGTTATCTTTGTTCGTGTTTTACATTAAAGAAACTTTCTAAATCATCCAACACTTCGATTAGAAACATTGGGGAAATTACTTTAGATATTTTGATTTTCGACTATCTCACCAGATATTGTAATCACAATCATGTCGCACTGTCAAATTGACAGCTATTTATTTAACTAAAAAAAATTAAAAATTATAGTGAAGTCCATTTCATTTAATATTCTTATTTCTGTTTACAGGAACCGACAGAAGCTTTAGACTTGGCAGCTCGAGCGTCAGTCTTACGTCCGAACGCATTTGAATGCGCCTATTCTATGGCACGAGCTATACTCGCACTTAACAAACCATCAGATGCCCTACCTCATGCCAGACGAGCTTTACTACTGGCACCGTCAACAGATTTATCAGCCATGAGGACTTTAAAGGCATTACAGCAGGAAATCCTGACGAGAATCAACACAGGGACACATAGTGATACACGATCTATGAGAAATTATGACAGCATAAGCCTGAATATGCCTTAGTATAGAATTATTGACAGAGAGTAGTATTTATACAACCTAAATAATACGTAAAATAATAATTAACACGTTAATTAATAACAATTGAATATAAAAAATTGTTGACAGAATATGAGCGCCATTTGTATTATATAATTTCTTATATAATCTGTGTTATAATATTTGTTCCTTTAAAATGGCGTCAGAAATATAACATTTAGTAAATTGTGATTGTTGCATTTAGGTTTTGTTTTGTGTTTTCAAAGAAAAAAATAAAAAAAAATCATCAAAAAATTTGTATACCTAAATTATATAATCGATGTAAAACATGTATTGGATTATATTTTATTTAAATATTAGTTTAAAATGGTATGATCATTATTAAATATACTCTAGTATGCTACGGTTCTTATTGGAGCATTAATTAATTTAATTAATATCAATAAATGAATGCGGATTCGATTACGGTCGAGGCAATTTGTAACATTTAGTTTTTAATTTTACCCGATTTTTATAACTACTTAATTTTTTGTTTACATTTGTTTGTATGTATGGTGTAATTTTAGTGCTGGCACATTCATAATATTTTTAGTGCATATAAAAAGGTTGTTTTAATATTTCTTTTACAAAATAATATTAAGCTTATCAATCTTTAGACTTTAACAGAATCCATGTGATGAAATTTTCTGTAAATAAGTTATTTCATTTATTGTATACAGTTATTAAGGCTCATATTATCATAGACTCGAATAAATATCGATAAAATTATTATATCAAGCTACTTACTCTGGCAATATTAACAGAAACTCAAACTTTCTATACACACACATATATATATATATATATATATATATATATATATATATATATATATATATATATATATATATATATATATATATATATATATATATATATATATATATATATATATATATATATGTATATATATATGTTACAAAATATATATATTATAAAATGCACATTTAATTATTATGTATAAATGACATAAGAAATACCTTAATTATAATTGTTGTTGTTAAAAATATTTTTTTGAGTTAAACTCGAGTGCCCATTGTCTTGCTTTATTTTAATTTATTAAATTTTAGGTTTTAAATGAATACATGATGTTTAAAATTTCAATCAAAATTGTGTGGTTTTTTATAAATATTATATAGAGTGTTTTAAAATATTTATTATGAAATAAAAACATAACATTGCTAAATCGATTTTGATGCGAATCACCGATGTGAATAGACAATCATTTATAGCATCTATTGGAAAGACTGAAAATTTTCGCAGCTTAAACAGTTTTTTTTGTATAGCGATAAGTATTATTAAGTACAATAGCTCTGACAGTATATACTGATTATAAAATAAATTACACATATTGCTTCGAATTCTTGTCTTTTATTTTCACCTTGTTAAATGAGTTGTTAATTACTACGGCTATATAAAGATGGAGTAAACAATTTTAGAGGTAACGTCTAATAATAAAATTAAAATTAATACTATAGCTATTTTCAGTTTTGCCTCCATTTAATATTGAGTTGATCTTTATCTTAGCAACACATATCATAGCTCTCATATCATATATCTAGCGGCTCAGCGTCCGTCTGTAAACGCGACGGTGTTTGGTTCAATTCCCATTCAGGGAGAATTAATTATATTCATTTTCTTCACTCTGGTAAGGAGGTAAAGCGTAGCGCCACTCGAAAAGGTTTTAAAAAGACGGAAAACGGAGAACGGTGTGTGTGGCTACAAAGTTAAATAATAAAAAAATATATATTTTTTTAACTAATTGTAAAGAATATTATATCTCTATATGTACTAATATTATAGAGATAAATAAAAAATATAATATTTTGATTGAAAACGCCTATCTCAGGAACTATACTCTCGAAATATTTTTTTTTTGTGTTGTCGACATCATTTATCGAGAGAGCTATATTACAATTGATATAAAGCTATATTACATGACCACTGTACTTCAAGTCCTAGCTATTCGTAGGCCAAGCCTTAAATAAAAGATACAATATGACTTAAGCTAATCTTTTCTCTGAAAACTTGACATAGGAAAAAAACGCACTCTTATTTTTGCCTCTGAAAACTTGACATAGAAAAAAAACAAATTCTTTTTTTTCCTATATACATTTATTTCAAGATCTCAGAATACCGTCACTGTGAAGTGAATTCAGTCCTAGTGGTTTCTTATAATTTTCATAAACAGGCAAAAGGACTAATGTCTTCTCCGTTTTCTCATATTTATTCAAATCGATTACATTCACTTTTGGTACATCATCAGTACCAAATATACCGAAATTGTATAGAGGATTACTTTTGTATGCAGAATAAGGTTTTTTAGTTGTTCTATGGAGATTCAGAACAGGTATATGGAGTGGGTTTAGTTTTTGATCGATATTGCGCAGAGATCTCTCATTTAATTTGGCATTCTTAATTTTTGTTATAAATTTTAAACATTTCTGTTGTTGTTTCAATTGTGAATATGGACATGTCTGTAATATGATGAAATTGATTAATTAAAATGGTTATAATTCCAAATTTTGAACATTCTATTACATTCACGATATAAAAGGCAATTTGTATGGACGTAATAAATACGTCCATACAAATTGCCTTTTAATATATCAATATAAATTGATATATTAAAGTTTAAATTCTTGGCATACGATTCTCTGTTCATTCTTTCGTGGACTTTCGTTGATATACAAAGTTTAGAAACATTTTAAAACTATTCTATTTTTCTCTCTCTCTTTCTCTCTTTCTCTCTTTCTCAGGAACAATTGACATTGATATTTGTTAATAAAACTACAGTATTGTAATTAAATATAGTAAATAAAAATCAAATCAAAAAGCTCACCCTTATCATGGAATCGATGACATTTAAAAGCTTCTTATTAGAACTACACTCATGTGGATATAAAGCGCCGTTATTAAAAGCATTTTTGTACGTGTTTTGCAAACTTGAAGGAAAACCTTCGGCGTAAAAGGAGATACTGTCTTGCATTTTGAAATAATCAATGAAACCGTATTTGTTTAGAACATTCATTTTGTTTAGAAGACATGTTGTTTGTTGGGAGAGATCTTTACACTGGAAACAATAAAATTTAAATGAAAGCAGTTCAATTTGTCTATCATATTTTGCTTTTGGTTTCTCGTGGTTGTTGGAGAGATCCTAGCGACACTCTATTCTCCACTTTCCGCTCAAAATTCTGGCATTATGAAATTTGGACTTATCAATGCTGCTTTATCAAAGTGGAGAAATTAAAATAATTCAATGGAGCCCACAACCGTCGCTTTCAATTAACTTATTTTTTTTATTTTTTATTTTATTCAATTTTATTAGGTAATTTTTCATAGTAAATTTTTATATAGTATTTACACTTACATTAACAACCGGGCTCCACTTGCTACTTTTCACTGGTGGTTCGGAAACATATTCTAATTTATATATCAAGTTAACACCACACTCCTCGCGCTCTTCTGCATTCACAAAATCGGGTACGTTGCAGAATTGACGTCGATGCCTCTAAAATTACAAGAAAAAATATTGTATAGGCATCATATGTGTGAAATTTTTGTGTTGGAGCTAAATATAATTAAAAATTAATAAAAAAAAATTAAATAAAAATAAAATTAGCTTCACGCTGTATCCCGCACATGACAGGGGTAGGCAGAGGGGACCGCAGGAAACGTAGGAACCTAGTGTTAATACACTCCGTTCCCCGCTTTCCGCCTTTTTGAGGCATTGCGTGTTGAGTGGTGGAACTCAATGCCGCTAAAAAATTAATAAACCTCCATATTTTTTCTTTCCTTGGGTGTATGATTGAGCATTTTGTATAAGAGGTCGTCACACTATACCGTGCATATAGCAGGGAAGGCAGAAAGAGCCTAGTGTCAAGTCACTCTGTTATCCACTTCCCACCAGAATTCTAAGTATATATTAATATTTAACCAATTTTCCATATTTTTAAAGAATTAAGAGTACGACAGAAAAGTGACAGTAACTTACTGGTCTGTACTTAGAAGAGCTTATTTGACAAATCAAACCGTCGTGCAATGAAGTCGAATGCCTGTTAATGAGTAAATATAAAAATTTAAAAAAAAATAATGATGAAAATTAATAAAAATACGCCAATTTCTAAATACTTACTTGCATGGATCATTTTTATTTGTATTTGGACAATTCTGAAATGATACAAGTTATTAATTGAATACCACAATATGTGGAGAATGTAAAGCATTACGTTAAAATGTAAAATTTCTCTACAAAATTACTGATAAATGGCGCGTAAATTATTTTTAAAAAAATCTTTATTTCTAAATCCAATAATTACCTGGAATGATTCGTAATTCATTTGCGATTTAAATAATATATTTATTTACTTCACAGTATATCCCATGTATAGCAGGGTAGGCAGAGGAAACCTAGTATTTAGACACTCTGTTCCTTGCTCTCCGCCTTTTTTTTTGACATATTAAGAGGTGGAAAAAACTCATTCTCCCCATGTGGGAATTGAACCCCACTATCGTCGTGTTAACAGTCAGACGCTGTGCCGCTGCGCCACAACGGCCACAGCTGTACAATAAAGTAGAATATATCTCACTACCTACCTCAGTCAGAATATCAAAAGTACATGACAATATTTGATTAATTTCACAATCTCCCTCATATCCTAGGAGAGGTTTGTTCAAACATTGAGTAACAACTTTGGCTTTAGCGCTCGTCCATTCCGTATGTCTGTGTGTCATAGAGTCTAGCAGCCTTGAATATGCGTCTTTACTTACTACACCATCGGTTGTTATATTTAATTTGGTGAATATACAATTTTGTTTGTCACACTGAAAATAAATTGATATAGGTATATATGTTAAGAATTTAAAAGAAATTAGACACCTATGGACATAAAATATAAGAAAGTATGCCTCCAACTATATATATGTATTAAATAATTATTAAATAAATCACAATAAAAATTATTTAGACCCGCAAAAATATATGTTTTATTATTTGTGGTAAAAGTTTTTTTGAAACAGCGCCATCTATCCGTCGTTTGAAGAACGTTTCTCATTCTCTACATGACGTGATATCAACTCTACATGAGATAATTATTAGCTATTTTTATTGCTAAGCTTAATGTATTTGACCTTTTTGATACGTTTCCTTTAAGCTTGTATTAAATAGCAACAGTTTCAGAAATTCATTAATTAACGAGCAACATTTAAAAAGTAAAAAATGATTTTTAAAAAATCATGGAACCAGTCAGGTTTAATATATTAATATTTTAGATATAGACATGTATTTATATTATTATAGATATATATTATATATATAGCCTAGGTGAAACTTGTAAAACTTATAAATGGACGGCGAAAGCTCACTTGCGTCATAGCATTTCTTTCTTTAGTACTAGACGTAGCTTATTATTACAACAACTATTTCGATATAACGGTCACCATCCCGTATGGTCTAGTGGCTAGGATACCTGGCTTTCACCCAGGAGGCTCGGGTTCGATTCCCGGTACGGGAAACACTTTTTTTTATTTTAGAAGTTTATGTTTTTGATTTTTATCAACTTAATGAATTTGTTACTTTAAACAAATAATTATAACTATTGTTAATATAAGTAAAATATAAATACATATATTTTATAATAAATTAATATACATTTTTATAAAATTATGTGCCTACCATAAAAAATATTTTATATAGAGTTTATATAAATATAAGCTCTATTTACAACAAGCTTACCGGAAGTGGCACTATTTTGACATCTTTATTCCTCAAAGATGGCGCTTTTGTAGTAGTTATTACATCACTTTCATTGACTATTGTCAGTCGATTTACATCGTCCCATTTCAATTTAAAATCACAATCCGATCGCCATTTTGGTCGAATAAACTCATCTAATATACAACAATCTAATGGGTCTGAGTCCTAGAAAAATATATATTTTTTTAAATTCTACAAATATTAAGGCAAAGAACTTTTACACGATTCAATTTTAATTATTATTTCGATTTGTTGATGGTACTTTGCTATGCTGTATATATTTTTAGTAACATTCAAGTAAATGTAAGCTAATTCTGCCATTTTGTATGTGCTGTGTCAGTTAGAAGTGACCAGTGAGAGTCGTAAATGATGTGCAATAGCTAATAAAGGAAAATTAATATTACATAATATTTTACACAAAGGCATTTTATATTGTGGTAACAATATCTGATTTTTTAGCTTCACGCTGTATCCCGCATTTCTCGCATATTCTAGAGGGAAACTTAGTGTTAAGACACTGCGCTCTCCACTTTCTGCCCAATGTTTTTTGTCACAGATCTCGACGCCGCGATTTAAAATTTAATTCTCCAATTGGGAATCGAACCCAATGCCAGCCATTACGTTTGCAATTAGAAGCTATCCCACTGCACCATGAAGATCCCATTTTTTACAATAACAAATTATAATGAATAATATCAAAAAATATATACAAATAAAGAAGAGACTTACCCTACATTTCTTTAAGTAACTTTTATTGGCTTTAAACGATATCATCCTAAACACTGACATTGAGTTGACACTGCAAGGACCACTAGCATTCACTTTACGGAGTTAAGCCGCAGCTTATTTAATTAACAGATTCTCATTGCAAAATAATGTATACTTACTTCTTCATCTTCTCCATTATTGTTATTATCTTCTTCATCATTCAACTTATTTGTTTCCTGAAATAAATTAAGCTACATATTGAAAAGCGATTTTTTACTAGCATTCACTCATCAAGTGATAAAAGCATTCCTCAAATTTAATTCGAACCCGCAATAATCACGTTAACTGGAAGCAGTTAATAAAAACGCCATGACAGTGAACAAACTTGAATTTTTTTTTTAAATAGTATGTAGAGTAATGTATTAATAATAAAGAATGTGGAAAATTAAAATATATCTACGAAATTATTAATTAATTTATAATAATTATATTTTTATCCATTAATGTTTTTTTTTTTTTATAAATATAATAAAAATATTCCAAAATCCATTCCTAGCCATAATTATCGAGAAAAACGAAATCTGGCCGTTGAGGGGGAAACCACCCCATTGCCATCGCGTTAACGGTGAGCTAATAAAAAAAAGCTATCTATAAAACCTTACAAAAATATATATTAGAGAATTAATTACCTGTGTAGTAGTCTCTATATCGGTATCATACTCCAAATACTTTCTTAGAGGCACGTAGCTATGATAGTGAATGATCTCTTCAAATCCACATTCATCTAAAACACTGTTATGGAACAGTTTTGTTATATCGCAGCATTTGTTGGACAAGTACTGAAAATTTCATTATATTTTGATTTAATTTAAATATAAATAAATATACTTTCTTATATTTTAAATACTAATAAATATTTTATATTTTTTTTCTTTTTTAAATAACTTTCTTTGGTGCATTTTCTAAAATATTATTTAATAGCATAATTTTTTCGCTGCTTTTTAATTCTTTACCAAATCTAGAAATTATAGGTAGAGTACAGAGGTATTAGATATATAGAATGTGGGTATGTATGTGTGTGTGTGTGTCTGTTTGTGTGTGTGAGTACGTACTTACATTTCTCATAAACCATTCTGGACGCTGTTCTATTCCTACATACTCTTCGTAATTGTCGTACCGACTGTAAAATAGAATGAATAATTTTATTCTTTAGATATAACGTAGGTTTCGTCATAAGAAGGTTCAGTAGTAACCCCACCCTCTGATTACCGACGATTCATATTTGATCTAATGGAATGAATCGTGGAGTCAAACTGGGAATAGCAAAAAATAGTGTATTAAGCGGGAAGTCGTTATAAGCGTGTACGTAATATGCTGGATCTACTGTAATTAGACAGTAAATTACACAATGGCATCTACAACTATATATATTTTATTTATATTAAATAAAACAGTTTAACCGGATTAATCGCTTATATTGACATTATTTTTAGAAACCCGACGTTTCGATCACTTTGCAGTAGTCCGTTGTCACGGGTAAACAGAGGTGGCATTCGTCTGTCAGTTGATATAATTATTATATCAAACTACCGCCAACGGTGAATCCGGTTACACGGTTTTATTTAATCTGTGTAAATATCGTGACCCCAAAGAAGTTATTATATATCTTATTTATTTACCTTTGACGGAACATATATGTAGAATTCGCTGAGGCTCGCGACACTGGCGGGGAACAAAAGTCAGTGTTTTTTATATATTTTTCTGGACAATTCTGGAAATTAAATAGTATTTCATTTATTAATCTGATCTACCATTTGTAAACTTCTTTTTCATATTGTCACTTTCCTTTTTGAACTAGTAGTAGTAATATATTGGTACTTAATTATAGTCAATATTAATTAATGAATTATCAATTTATCTGTTTATCTATATATATATATATATATATATATATATATATATATATATATATATATATATATATATATATATATATATATATATATATATATATATATATATATATATATATATATATATATATATATATATATATATATATTTATCTCTCAATTAAAAATATCAACCATTCGAACCTACCAGAAGGTAAATCAATAACATTAGAAATTAAAAAATGTGGACTTACTTACCTTATTTAATTCGGTTACAAAACAATGCAACACTCCTTGTCCCGGACATGTATTCGTATATCCTTTATATTTGCTTTCTTCACATTTACTCGCTGCTCTATTTGCAATAGGTTTCCAATCGCCAGGCAATGCTGTTGATAAACTTGTAAGCTTAGAGCTTGGATTGTCCAGTAAATTAAATTTTTCATTGATGCAGCTCCATTTTTTACACTGTTAAAAGTTAATTTTAATAAAAAAAAACATGTAAGTAGATTCATGTAGAGTATACGAGAAACGAGTATTATAATTTGATTTGAGGCATTTTTTGTATTGCAGTTAAGGAGTGTATGGCAAGTCAATTTTATTTAAGTTGGAATTAATTTTAATATAAATACACCGATCTGGTGAAACAAAGCTCGATGTCACTCTTATATCAACATCTAAAACATATATTTTTTAAATATATGAAGAATAAGAAAAGATAACAATAAATAGTAATTCTAGAATATTATCGATTTGATCAATTATAGTTTATACAATTGTATTGGCACTTACTAATTGAGCTTTTCCAGAATGTAAGTTACTAGAGGCCACATGGGCAGCTACCTGAAAAAAAATCATAAAAATAATAAGATATATATTTAATTTGACACAGCTCGATAAGAACGTATAATTTAATTTAATAGAGCGCTTGGACGGTATGCGAGAGGCGCGGGCTCTTTGTTTTCTTCTTTCAAACGTTTCTTTTATATTTTGCCTTAGTGTGATAATAACTTTAAAAAAAAATATTAATAAAACAAAAAAGAAAAAATAAGTTATCTCTATAATTTTTTCAATTATTATTTATATTATTATTATATAATGTTTTTTTTTTTCAACACTTTGATTGATATTCGTAGAAAATGTATTTAACTAAAAACAAGTGAGAGTAGAAGTTACTACAGAAGACACATCTAGACAAACTTAAATTTGCGTGTGTATGCATTCATTTTGTATGAAATGAACTACTATTATGAGTTTGTAATGGTTTTTTTTTTTTGTGATATAGTTACAACTTTTTTCTCTATTTGTAATGTGTTCCTAAATACCTGTCAAATTTCTCAACCCGATGAAAACGGGAAGTACCCTATCGGTGTCGATTACTGATATGATTTTATTGCCTTAGAAAATTATAAATATTCTAAATATAAATACTCTGTATTGATTTCAGCCTTCACAGAATCTTCACGAGAAAAGTTCTCTTCGCAGACAGACAATGAAGTGGTCCTATAAGGTTTCCGTTTTTTCTTTCGAAGTACGGATCCATAAAAATAATTAATAAATACAACATTTATATGTTACAATCTATTGAATTCAAAATGCTAGCTAGCTGTCTGCCACTAATTAAAGTACTAACAAAGGGATTATGTAACTTGGTTATAATTACTTAAGTTCATGATTTGTTTACTGTCATTAGCTACTTAGATAAAATATGTACCTAATTGCAATTGAAATTTTTATATAACATTTTTCGAAATATGGTAAGATTTATTTATTTGGTTTATCACATAAGTACAGTACAGTTTTAAAGTAATATTTGTACATTAACACTCAAAATAAAATAAAAAATCCATATATATGTTTGTTACGATAAACACCCTATACAAAAATTTTTAGTGAGAGAAAAATTTAAAAAAAAAAAACATTTACAATAATCCTTACAAATTAAAAAGTTTTAAAGTGAAAGATTGATTGATTTATTGATTTCATGGTAATTGGCGTTACGTTAAATGAAGAAGGCAGACAGGTATGGTCAGTTAAATTTCAAAAAAAGAACCAGATCAACGGTTTTGAAAGATAAAAAGAACTATAAAATAAAATATATAAAATATATTAATCATGATAAGATTAACTTTCAAAGTTCTCGAAACACTATGACTCCAGAACAGAACAAAACGTGTAGATGGTTTTAAACAAGTGAAGCGTACCAATACCTACATCTCTTTAAATCTATATACATACCAACATGTTGGTATATATACATACCAACGTTGAATAGTAATACGACGTAGGAATCGAGAACAAAAAGGGATTTCCCAAATTACCTAATGAGAATACAGTGTTTAAAATATCTCATCACAAACTCCATACAACAAAAAAATGAGCAACAAAAACTTTCCTTAAACATATTCTCATCTACAATACCTATATATAAAAAATATTTATTTATGCATTCATTAGTTACGTTGAAAATGTTAAGAAATCTTCCTGTATTACTTGACCCTTATTATCTTTTATAGTATGTTTGTAATGACCTATTAAGCTTACGATAAGAATGTATCTAGCAAAATAAACAAATTACAATATTGAAACAACTCAAAATTAATGTATTAAAACAGTTTTGAAAGACACCAAAGGAATAAAACTATTATACCCAAGAGGTGCAGGTTTGACTCCCGCTACGTTGAAGTTTTAATACGTTTTAGAACAACATAATATTAATATTTTAATACAAACGTTAGTGATTTATCACGATATATTACTTTCTTTCTATATATTAGTTAAATATATTATTTTTTACTTAAATTTAATCTTATATATAGATAAATAAACAAACCAATGGTAGAACAAAAGAATACAATAGCCACATAGTCGACCGCACTGAGTGAATGCACAATAAGGACTGATAATAATATATTGATCTCTACGGCTTGGGTCACTTGATAACGTGTTTAATGGATGTTTAATATAATAGATACTATAGAGATTTCTAATAATAATTTAAAACTTCTCTATGAACAGATTCACCAGTGGTAAAATTATTTTGCAAATAATTGTCTTTTTCTTATGACTAAATGCATTACATCAGGTGAATGCCGCATAATTAACTAAAATATACGCATTATTAAATAATAATTGTAAAATTGTATACGTTTTTTTTAAATTTAACACAAAATTAATCTGTAATTGTTGTCTATGAATATAAATAAAGTTGATCCCATATATGATAAGAGCAAGCGCTCCTCTTTATTCTTATCTTTTCTTTTGACAAAACTCTTTCTCTTCCCAAATCCCCTTCTCCTGTCCTAAATTAATTGATCCCTTGTATGATGTCCGTCCTCTCAAAGTCCCTCATACTATTTAATTTTCAGTGTTTGTTAATGTTTGTGTTTAGTCCTCTAGGTAATTTTTATGTAAATATATTATATATAACAATATTAAACTATAAATTAACACCCATACAAAATAATATTTATTATTAATCTACTATATTGTGTGTACATATTGTAAATATATAAGTCTATCTCTTATAAACATGCATGCTTTTATTGTGTAATGGTATTTCTATATACATTTAAAACCAAACACTTTCCGGAATTTGCGATTTTGTGTTGAGGCTCAAGTCAACGTCATGATTTGTTTTACTTGAGAAATTTAAATACATAAATATTATACTTAAATATAAAATTACTTCTCCGGATGAGGGTACACCAGGATTCCAACATCCATACCGTGCAATGAGCTCTTCCACTGCACTCCAATGGCCTCAGACCCTCATATGCACACTCTTATAAAATAACAATTTTATTATTATTCATCTTTGAACAATGAAATAAAATGAGAGATATGATTTATACGTATATATATATTTATATGTGTATATATATATATATATATATATATATATATATATATATATATATATATATATATATATATATATATATATATATATATATATATATATATATATATATATATATATATATATATATATATATATATATATATATATATATATATATATATATATATATATATATAGATACGATATTGATATTATTTGGTTGTAGATATATACTTTAATCTGTGACTTCACCACCATGATCGTGTATGACATGTGACACGTTCCAAGGGCCCAAAGTAACTATAGCACATAGAGATTGACAAGCAAATGATTAACGTAATAACGCAATATAGAGGCTATATCCAAAGCCTAGTCTATAGCCTCTTTGACATATGGACACAAAAATAATATTTCAATACAAACATACAAAGTCTCCATTTAAATAATATCACAATGAAAGACTATAGATTGAATGGTTTAAATAAAACATGGAGCAAATTTCTAACATAATTTATTGGTAAACCATAAATTAAACTGTTTTCAATACAGTACATTAGAGCTAAGCGTGAATTATGTTGAACACTAAGTAACTAACTTAGCAAGCCTTTATCTCTGCGTACATCACAGGTGTACTGGTCAACAAGCTGTGGGAATCTTCGAGCAGTGGTGGTAAATAATCTGGAAATAATAATCATAATTTATATTATTAATATATTATAATATTATTAATAATAATTGTAATAAATAACTAATAATTGATATTGTTAGAATAATGAAAAGTTGTGAATATAATAACTTAGAATTGTCTATTAATTTACTAATAATTCTTGCATAAAGGTTATTTATAAATTTTAGGTAGCTCAGTTATTCATTAATTTCACAAAATTGTAACTATACACATTAAGTCAATTATATCATTTAAATGAACAGACTTTCCATAATGTACGCTGAATTGATTGCACTGGCTGAGGTATTATCCTATATTGAGACAGTTAATTTTGATAAATTTATTGTTCTGACCGACTCAAAAAGTGCATTACAACATTTGGCTCGATGCACTTCGACTTTTTGAGGAACACCGATAGCCAACTCCATTATTGAAAATATCTTAAAATTAAAATCTTTGAACAAGCATGTTGTACTGCAATGGATTCCATCTCATATTGGTATCACTGGTAATGAGAAGGTTGATAAATATGCCAAAGAAGCCTGTACAGATGGAAAATTAGTTAATGTGTTGCCTTTCTATACGGACTGTCTTTATTATATTAAAGAAAAATGTAAAAAATCTTGGCAAGAATACTTTAAAAAAAGATCCAAGGAAAAAGGTATTTGGTATAAGACAATTCAACCTCAACCGATGATGATGATGTATGTAAATTAGACCAGGATAATATTGTGACAGCATTTAGACTTCGCTCCGGACACATTCCATTAAATAAATTTGGTTTCTTAATGAAGAAAACTGTCTCGCTTAATTGTTCGGATAGTGGAATTAGAGAGGATGTGTATATTTTAATGGAATGTATCCGTAGTGAACCTTTCATTTCGCAAATTGCAGACAAATCAATCGGATGTTGTAATATATATCTCTTAAATCCTACATCCAATATGGCCAAATTGTTATATAGTATAGTTAAGCTTAATATAAGTAAGTGTGAATATTATGCAATGAATTATGCAAGTGTATTAGTAATATATTTTTAAGTTTATTTGTAACTATTAACCAGAGCAACAGTCACCCAGTGACTCAGCTCTTAAAATGAGAATAAAAAAAAAATAAATGAACAGACCCTACCAGTGAATTATAATTTTTATAAAATTGTCTCATAGTCTAAATAATTTCATATATTTATGTATATATTTATGTATATATTTATGTTTATATATATATATATATATATATATATATATATATATATATATATATATATATATATATATATATATATAATACTCCGTTCCAAGCTTTCAACCCAATTGTTTGTATAAGACATTATGCACAATTTGTCTCGTTGCCAGGAAATGGAATACTAAATAGAGTGAACTCTCCCCTTTTGGAAATCGAACCCACAACCGTCGCGTTTCCATACAGACGGTGTGCCATTGCGCCACGACAGATTATAATAACAAATATTTACCTAATTCATAAAGCCAAAATAATTGTTCACAGGAAAGCCCCGAATCCGAATGCACGCTTGATACTGTCAAAGTAGTAACGTTTCCAATTGTCCCTAGTTTGATCCACTTCTGATGTTGGAACTAGATCCTGCTTCAGAGTCACGAGAGTGTGGTCGTCCTGGAATATGATAATATGGTTTTTATTACTTATGTATAATTAGTAGCATAATTAGGGAGAAATTATATAGAAGGTAGGGAAGGTAGGGAACTCAACGCCGCGCTTGTCTTTGTAGTAGAGGGAGGGAAAAAAAAAGAAATAATTCTCCATTAGTGGGAATGGAACCTATAACCTGTGAGTAGTACCGCTGGTCACTATGGACAAATGTTTATAATGTAAATAACCTAATAAAATTAACTGAAGGAGTTGACAATAGATTTTAGTTAAATATAATAAATAAATTTAATAAAAGACATATCCATTGTTAATACATATAAAATATAAATTTACTGTAATATTTTTTTTTAATTCACCTTTACTATGAAACACTTCAAGTAGACTAGTGAAACTTGCCAGATGGGGATAAGATAATATTCAAACCATTGAGTGGGGATCAAACTCAGAAACCATCACCACCTTTACAGTCAACTTTACTGTTAAGTGTACCATAATGGCCTTTATCTGGATTTAATTTCTAATATAACTAAAGTTTTTTTGAATTTTTTCATTTTATTGAATGGAGCTGTGATCCAAAATAGTACAAGTTCAAAACTTGATATATAATTTTTTAAATGTTAAAGTTTATAGTATATAGGTTTATAGTATATAAATTCTATATTCTTTTTGTTGGTTATCACATTCTGTTGACCACTTCCACAAGCTAACCACTATAATTTTATTAAGTTCATTTAAAATAATAAGTTTATTGGTATATAAATAATTAATTAAATAAGGAACTTAAATTGTGTTACAGGCAGAAATATTATTATATACAATAATGCTTGGTGTGATAGGCTGCCAGTTGCAATGAAATGCTGAGTTACTAAAGATCGTATTAATAGCAAGGAAGGGTAAAGAATGTTTTTCTTTGAGTCACTTGCGGTTCTATTAATTATGCTAAAAATTGTAATTTAGTTAATATAAATTAATAATAAGTAAAGTTCATTGTACTTTCAGCCTCCAACTATAGCACTGGTAACTTATTAAAAAATATTTACATCATACTATTGTATAACACAAAAAATAAGCACTTTAGAACAAATTAAACTAAAAATATTGTAATAAACGACAAATATGCATACCTTCTCTTCAATATTAAAAGTGACTTCTGAGAAATGTTGATCGGGCCACTGCTTATATCTCCAATACTGAACTATCTTTTTGCCTGGTACTAATTCTCTAAATACACCACTCACATTCCCCCCAAATAATGAAAATTTACCACCTTTTTCGGCTTCCATTTTTACATGTCCTTGAGTGAAAGCTGTGACCATTTCTATTCTAGTCATAGCATCATAAAACTCATGAGCCCTACATTGAAAACTTTCTGACAATTCAATTGTTTTTGTATCTAATTTTAATCCAATTTGCTTATTTTGAGTAGAGACTACAGGTTCCATGTTTATTTTTTTATTAAACCCACTGGTGATTGTTGAAACATTGTCTGGTTTCACTGGGGCTTCTCCTTTCTTGGGTAAAATTAAGCCTTTTGAGTATTCTTCCTTTAAACTTCTTATGTATTCATTTAATTGCTTTCGGATTTCATCTTTGCCTACATTATGCATGAAGGCTTTCACTCGTTGGGCTTCATCACCGCTGCCTTTGATGGTAACGGTCATCTGTAAAAGAGGAATTGAGAATATTGCGTGTAAATTATTTATATATGTTAAAGTATGAAATGAATTCTTGATAATGGAAATAATTATATTATATTATATCAGTTACAAATTACAATGTTAATAAGCAGTTCAGTTATAATGGAGTGTAATACTATTGGCTTTACTCCAATTAAATTTTTGACATTGACAGTACCTAAAATAACAGTAGACATGCAATAACATTGATTAAGAAGTTATATTTTTTAATGACATATCAATTAAATAAACTTCAAACCCAAAGTATTTTACTTACATCAACTTCACTGACATCATTCTCCTCCGATAGATTCGGAATTTGGATCTCTCCTTTCACCTTGTCCTTACCACCAGCCAACATACCCTCCCACTTCAACTTAATATCCCACTCATAGAAGAATATTAGTTTTCCTTTCCTATTATTCGCTGTAGCTTCTCCATCTATTTTTTCTACTTCGCTAATCTTACAATCTATTCCATTTTTGGCTATTTTTAAATTAGTTAGTAATTCCTTTAGCCGATCTTTTGACCAAGGCCCGGCGTTTTTTTCGGTCCAGTGCCAGTTATTTACGTTTGTTGCATCTGGACGTTCCTCGACTATCCATCGAGGGTCTCCTTCTCCCCATTTGGCCATTTTCACCACTTAACCTTAACACGAGGTGCCGAATGATCCGCGTTCTTTCGAATCTAATGCTCAAGGTTCCAAGATTATGTAGTGCAATATATGAATATTTTCTGTATTATTCGAACACAAGCAAGGTAAAAATTTTCCTATTACACTTACAATAAGTCAATTTCACGCAGTTTTCAGTACTACAGAAGCGTTAAATAATTCGTCGTCGCCGTTTTCAATTCTGCGTAACTATATCATTCGAGAAACGTCGTATGTCTAATAAGAAACAAGTCAATGGCAGTGCCAGTTTGAATGACTTTAGAGGTGTTGCTATAATAAAGCGGCTTGTTACCAACTTTGTATCTTAATTCACATTGAGTTACTAATTCGAAATTTTAATTATTTACACTAGATATTAATTATTGATTGATAACAAAAATAGTAGATTTTTAATTTATTTCTCAAAATATAAAATTAATATTAGTAACGCATATTTTTATTTATATTATTTTATAAAATCAAACTGTTGTTATAAATGAGTGTATCTTAAAAAGATACATAAAACATGTATAAAACCATAAATAATGTATAGTTAAATAGTTCTAAAACTATAACGACACATACATCTTTATCAGGGTTTTATTTTGCGTGTATCAATCAATCACCACATGTTCATGGACTCCTAAGAAATTACAGATTTCAGGGAAATAGTATTAGCGTGGTAACATCTTTGCATTTTCTGTATGTTTCTAGAAACTTTCTTACCAACATAACTATACATACTTATCCGGCTGTCATAATTACGTTCCATTTCACATAAATATACTGTGAATGTGGTTTGGAAGACGGTTTTTCTTCCCACATCTTCAAAGTCCCTTGTCTTTTCAATTTTCAGTACTTGATAATGTATGTGCTAAGTCACTTATGTAATAAAATGTATGTATATATATATTAAATAAAACAATATTAAATTATATTCTAGCACTCATGTAAAATATAATTTATTACTAACTTACTATGTTGTGAGTACATATTTTAAATAGAGCATCCGCATTAATCTGACAAACGTTTTGCAGGCTCATGTTGGTTTGTGGGTTTTGTTGGATTGTAGAGTACTGTTCATTAACCCTGTATTGTCCGGATCATTTTTATTAATAATCCCTTATAATCCGTCACATCAACGAAGTTCGAATAACTAAAAATTATGCTACATAATTGGAATTAGTAATTATGCTATAAATTTGGAATTAAGTAAATTAAATATCACAATAGATATCTCTTTTATATAGTAGTATAGCATCTTATTCTTATTAAAAACGTTACACCAAATTCACATAACATGCCGGGCAGCGTCGTCGCCCATACATATAAACACCATTCTAATCAAGCTGAATGTTACTGAAGATTTGGTATTTTTTTTATTTATTTAGAACTGTCATAGGCGTGCGGTTTACACGGGGATTACAGAGTGATTGGAGTCCGTTTTATCTGCTTTTTCTTATTATAAGACTATATTTTTACTGGATCTCTATTTTACTATATTATCTCATTTTTTTTACTGTACAACCTCCTTCGTGCGCTTTCCATACAACGCGACATTTGCGGAATTATTCTTAACTGGCACGCTTGAAACGTCATCGTCTTAAATGAACAAAAATATTTTAAATAGAAGAAGTGTTAATCCCACCGAATAAACGAAGTTAAAAATAATTATATAAAGTCAGATGTTCAATATTTTTAAAACGCCTTTAATATTTTAAAAGAAAATCATAACGAAACAATTGCTATGTTTTGGCCATAGTACCAATATTTTTGCCTTGAAATTATTATTATTATTATTTTAAAACTTATAATCGGTCTTAATTTTTAAATTAAATTTAGTAATTTAAATATTACTTAAAGAAATATTATAACACAACAAAAGAAATTACTTTGTCAAAGTTAGAAACTGATAACTTGTAACGCGGTATATTTAGCTATTGTATCACATTCAAGATAACATTTCAATTAGAAATATTTGATCTACAAGTATCTACTAGAACATAAATAACAATAATAAGCGGACGGTAAACTACATATATTGAATACGTAATTATATTATTTTGAATTGGGCAGCACGTTATCTTCGTGCGAGTGAGATAAATAACTGCTAACAGGCAAGCAATACCAAATCAACCAGTTTATATTCAAGTTTCTAGCGCACAACTACATAAGTGTACCGCAAAAAATAATAAAAATGTTCCCATTACGTCGCGTTGGCTGTAAGGTGTGGAATCTAATTCTAAAAAAAAAGTTAAATAATTCGCGCTATTTTCAGTGTCAATACAAAAATATATTTATTGAGGAATGTGTTGCAGATTTTAGAACAATGGCGGGCACCGGCTGCTCTGCTTACGAAGAATTTCAGTTCGGAAGCTCCACGGCCTTTATCAGTATTGACAGAGGATGAATTAGCAATGAAGGACACAAGTAAATTTATTGTATTTTATTATTTCATTCATTACATTTATATTATTACTACATGTTGTGGTCGGTGTGTAAATTTATACACTAGTGATATTTAACAGCTTGTCCGTGAACTGTCTACTGAATAAGTTATAAGTATACAGAAGGATAACTGCGATGTTAGAACTTTTTATTTAACTAACAGAACGAAATATATTTTTTTTCCTAAAAAAAGTACATAAGTAAATAAAAGCCAGTCAATTTGTTTAAAATACAAATTACAAACGACTTAAACATTACTAATTTTTTAGATAAGCTCGATTCAAAATGAATTTATGTAAATGTCATATTAATCGATAAATATCAAATTGATTAATAATCATCAATCTCGGATATCAAATAAATTAAAGCGCTTTTTCATTATGGGCTGTAGTTGCAAGCCCAAAGTAAAACATATATCTAAAGTTCTATTCTGCTCAAAAATAGGCCATATATAAATTTAAATTTCGAAACATTACCTTTTAACGCAATAGTATGTTATCTGTTTCAAAACAAATAAGTGACATTGTTTATCAATGGTATAATTTTGATAATACTGATAGTTAAAAGGTTTTATTATTTGTGCACGAATTATGGATATTTGTAATAGGTTCTATCGGTTCCATTACCCACCACGCAATGTTTTTAATATCGAAATCGAAAAGAAAATCATTTATCATTTGAAAAAAATAGAATAAATAATTTTACAATAAAAAAGTATTTCACTTAATAGGTACTTATTATATCAATAATTCCAAAAAATATATTTTTTTAATTTGTATATCTGTATTTGTACGGTAGATAGTCAATATCAATTTGTCATATATGGCTGTTATTGACCTTGACTTTTGTTTCGGAGGCAATTGTTAAGTAATAAATATTAATATTGTATGAATAATTTTTTTTCGGAATTTAGTTGTCCATTGTGATAAGAATACTATGCTTATTTTTTTCTACTATGTACGAAAAAACAAATTATAATTCTCGGTGAACATTTTATTTGAAATGAATAAAGTTAGGCATTCGGGTTTTAAGGACTAGGCGACTAGAGTATTATCATATTTTAAAGTAAACTGGGGCAACCTAAGTTATATAAAAGCTTGTAAAAATGTATATTAAGATTTATTGAATGTAACAGGGAAGTAAATATGAGTACAACTTCACAATATCGGTTTTTGTATTACTTCAAACGTTAAAAAAAATATATTAATAAATCCTCGTGATACTAAATTTAAGTTGCTAGTTGCTACTGCCCTAAAACCCCCAATACGACCTTTTCAATAAATAACCTTAAAAAATGTCAACTAAAGAAAAGGACGAAGCGCTAGTCCTTGCGGCCCCTGCATACTTACATTTTACCTCGTCCACTGTAGTAACATATGTGTACATACGACTATGTTTTCTATGTTTATATTTATTAATTAAGTAGTATGCATTTCATTATTAATATTTTTAAATTTTTGTTTATATTATTTTGGTCTCTTAAAACTATATATCTTAAGGCCAAGTTTAGGGGAACACGGGGGAATTGGCGCCACTTAAGAAACTCCTATAACTTTTGAAAAACATCGTTTTTTAATAAAGTTTAATTTTTTTTACAGTATCAATAATCACGTTTATCTTATTATGACAGAATTTAAAAAACAAAAAAAATAAAAATATTTATACGCATTTGTAATAAAAGTGTCATTGGCTCCCATTGTCCAAGAGTATGGGTTAATTAGAACTAGCTTTAGGGGTAATGAGATCCACCGGGGCAATGGTAGCCAGGACTAGATTGACTATATTTAACAAAAATTATATACCTATAACATTTTTAACATGTGCTTATAATTTGTGTGTTAAACGTAGTTACATTATCTTTAGGAACATGCAAAATCAGTCTTATAATACAAATAAATGATTACTTATTGCTTGGTATAAAAATCTCTAAAATTTGGCGGAATCATTCCCAGAACAATGAGAGTGTGCCCACTCACCACAGGTCACTGTATCTATACCACATTTCTTTAAATTTTCTACATTCACAACACATCATGCACATGTCGGCATCATCATCGCAGATATTCTGGATATTGACTGATTCATCTTTTGAGCTGGTATGGTCCTTAAATAGGATTTTTTAGCTTTCTCATTTGATTGTTTAGTGCTTTTTTCTTTGCTTGTATAACTTTTTTACCTTTCCTTTTGGTTCTCTATTTTGTTTCATGTCAAATATCGTTCAAACTTCTTTTCTTCCGAGATGAGGATATGATAATTCTAATTTGCCATATCTGTTTTGCAAATTACTATACGAAATATTAAATCATAGAAATTCCTTCATCATTAACTCTCTTGGTAGCACGGTCTTCTGCATTCAGACTCCAATGAGACTTCACCGTAATTCAGTCACGTTTTCGAAGCATCTGAAGGAGAGTCTACCCCAAATGCTCATTTTTAAGTTTTCACACAATTATCCAAATATAGTAATCTTTTACGTTATTTTATAATGATAAATCTATAATTAAGAACAGGAGATATGTACCACAAAACAGTTTTAATACTCAATATCTGGAAAATCGTAAAAAATGAGATCAATTCGCCGAAAAACAGGAATGCGGTCCTTTTGCATTACAAAAGCTAACAAACTCGCGATACGTCGAGTCACACGTACCTCTCCCGCGTTCTATGTTTTTTAATAAGAAAACACGGTCTAACGGTGGGTCGGTGTTCAGATATACGTAAACTAAAGTGCTTCTTATTACCCCATAGCTCTGATTCCCCCGTGTGGGGAACACGTATACCTTAGTTTTTCTTTGTCTACAACATACCCTGTATCCTGAAACTGTATTTCGTGAATTTGGGAAAAAATATTCTAGTACTATCATTTTTCCAATCATAGAATAGATTTGTTTATCTTCGTTAGTAGGTAGTTGTATGCGAGCGTGTCGCTTATTTACTTTAAATAAGCTGTTTTATCTCGTTGCCAAAACTTTATCAAGCAGACATACCTAAGTACGAATATTATCATAATGTTGCTATGTAAGCGTTATTTATACGTAGCGAGTACAAGCGTAATATGTTACATAAACGGTAGGCTCGTCTCACATACTGGTTTTAGTATTGGCCTATCACTTTCTAATATACTAAATTGCAAATTGAAAAGGATATAATATTATGTTCGTGTTTATTTTTTTGGCAAATTAGCGCCATTTTGTTCCAGATATAAAATATCTGACGTAAAGTGAAATATTGATGATAATATAGAAGAAATTCTGTTTATTTACAAAAAAAAATTACACAATCACAATAAAATATTCCATAATTCCAAAGGAATATTTATTATATAACTATCGTAAAGTTAAAAGAACAAAATATACTTACAATTAAATTTAAACAACTTGCTTTTTTAATTATATAAAATTATTTATCAAAGGATTAATTTCATATTTGTAATAAGTAATAAGAATGAATTTATTTATGGTAAATTATGAACAAAAATTTGTATATAAATAAAATTATCATTTTATATACAATATTTTGTCTGAGCGGTAGGTGTGATTTTTCCCGCGTAAATCTCAATTCCGGGGCAAAAAGTAGTCTATATGCTGCTCCACAACCTCTTCAATCTCCTTTTCCTCCTCGCCCTATCCAATATCCAATCCAAGATCCAAACCATCGCCCTATCCAAATATATGTAATATTACTGTGCTTTTATTAATATACATATTCATTGATAACAGGTACAGACAGACGAATACAGATATAACATAAACTGCTTATTCGTTATTAGCATTACGTGTTTATCAAAACATTTCTGTCTTATCATATGATAATTCTTCATTTGGGTGATATTTAATAATATTTAATATTTATTTTAAATGACAACTTGAGGTAATTTACTGATTTTTTTTTGAGATAAAAATCTCAAGGTTGAGTATATGGTTATGATATATTTATTATAAATTAAAGTAAATGTTACAACTACCGCGCATTCGGACATGTTCCAAATAAAGCCGATTCATTATATCAGTCGGGAGACGTCCACTGCTGGACAAGGGCGGGATCCCCCCCGGATTGAGCTCCATAAAGACCGGTTCTGGGTCGCCCTTATCCATCGGATTCCTGCACCCTGCCCCAGTTCGTCGGTCCACCTCGTGTGGGACCTGCCTACGCTACGTCTCCCGGATAGGGTAGCCACTACAGAGGTTCTGCGATCGGTTCTGCGATCTCTGTACCCTGCTCACAGTCACTTAGGTTGTTGCGAAACCAGATTACGTCGTATGTATAATTTCACTCTGTTAATTGTGCGATTAAGAATAGAATTGTAAAAAAAATATTTGCAAATTACTAACTTAACTTACATATGAGATATGTATAGAATATTGATGACGTAGGTATTATTTAAATGGCTGTAATTATGCGTAACGCTACTTGAAAAACAATATGAAATTCTATCGTATGTAATTAAAAATTACGGTTAAGTGCGAGTAGTATACCGGGTTCGATCGAGGGTTCGATACTAATTTCTAAAATATAAGTTATAAAATATTGAAAAACTTTAATTTGTAGGCGTATGTACTTATTTTGTATTTAATGAACTGAAGATATAAGTTTGTAATGTTTTTTGTTATGACTGTAAAGGGGGGCAACGTGTAACAGGGTAACGTGAACAATGTATATTAATAATAGAATAATCACAAATATTTGCTTATATTAGCTATCGAGTTATCAAATACCATATAATGAAATCCCATTGAAAATCCTATCGTGCCCCGTAATAAAGGCAGCATGGGGCAATTGGCACGTCACATGCATAATTAATTTGTCTCGCAGAATCCGCAGGTGTGAATTTCTTTAATATTTTCGTCATCAGCATGCACAGCGTGGTCACCCAACGCTCCCACAAATTCCTAGTCAACAATCGAATCAAGTCGAAGGAGTTTTTGAGATGTTTAGAGACGCACGATATTTCCGTTTTAGTCGCCATTGTATCATTTGTCTGATCTTATATAAAATTTATCATATATTTCCCCGAGCAAATAATAGGATTTATCCACGACAATTTATTAAAGCCATATTGCTCAAGCTGCCGATGATTCTTGTTTTCGAATGAGAAATCCAGGTACCGCCTAAGAACCCTTTTAACCCATCTTCACCTATATACATCAGCTATTATATTACGATTCACAGGACCATGGTAATAAATCCAAATAAAAATTTATCTATTTCATTAATATCTCATCTACTTCTTGTTCGGTAAGCCCGTATTTTACGGGTTTAAAGTTACGTGCAGTTGAGTTATGAGACAACTCGCCCTTCCTTATTTTGGCGTCATGACATTTCAACATGTTTGGCGGATGCCATACAGTTGATCTGCTTTTCTGAAGATTCATGCTTTGCTTAAAACTTTATAAAACTCCATCGATTGCCTATTTTTTGCATTCTATAAACTAACTGCCTCTCAAACTATATTTTTTATACGTTCGCACGATAGATATATGCTTAAAACCAGAATTTAATATTGTTTAAAATAACCAGAACTTTTCTTTAAATCATATATCATATTAATGTATCGCTCTGATAAACACTTACCTTCTTTGGATGTATTCTCGTAACTACATCAAACTAGAGGATTGTCGTGGCGCAAAGGCACTATTTCCCACTCGGGGAGAATGAATTATTTTCATTTCCTCGCTCTGGTAAATTTTAAATTTTTCTGCACTATAGGTTTATATACTACTTGTCTCTAGATCACGTATATATACATATATACGTGATCTCGAGCCAATTAGTTTTGACAGACAGACAGACAGAGAACAAAGATCCTATAATTGTTCCGTTTTTTGTTCTTTTGAGCTACGGAACCCTACAATTAAGCATATTGTAATTTAATAATACACGTACTTTTTTCGTACGTACCTGTAGCCTGAAATTTCATTGGCATGGACTGTCAAATTTAAAAAAAATCATTATTAACATTAGAAATTTTGGAATTCTCCTAACACTCCTCTACACTCATAATACGGCTTCAGGCATTTCTACGCTGCTTAGTCTGTGCGTTATACCTATGTACGTCGTCGACAGTCGTGGAGTCGTGACACTTGAAAATTTCACTTCACTTGAAAATTTGATATTTCCTGTACACCAAGAGACTGGAAATTGGCTTTGATGGCTAGAGCCTCCACGCTTTTTCGACAAAATGTTCTTGACAGACGGACAGACAGACAGACTGACACAAGCCGACGGATAATAAAGTGATATAAAGGCTCTATTTTTTCCATTTGGGGTAGGGAAACATAAAAATACTTCTAGGGATCTATATATAAGTTATAGAAGCCATAACTATGATTTTTGTAATCTCTCCGCTTTTGTGCCTCGTAAAAACTACTGCACTTATTTTGATAAAACTATTATTTTAGCTTCACGGATGTATGCTGAATGCATATAGCTGGGTTTGCAGAGGCTAGTGTTAAGACACTCTGTTATTAAATTTTAAATTGTAAATAAGAATACCTAATAGTCTAATCTACTCGTATAAGATAAAAATATAAATTTATATAACGCCTTTGGAAAAGTAATTCAGCATGATTAATACTTATTTCTTGATATATCTAATATATTGAAGGTCTAGAACACATTATGCAAAGATCAACATTAAATAGCTAGGCAAAAGTAAATTTTCAATGAGTATATATATATATATATATATATATATATATATATATATATATATATATATATATATATATATATATATATATATATATATATATATATATATATATATATATATATATATATATATATATATATATTACTTTCTCTAGCTTCCAGATATTATAGCTTTTTATTTTCTGTTTCAGTCAGAAAACTAGCGAACGAACAAATAGCACCACTCGTGAGCAAGATGGACGAGGAGCACAAAATTGATGAAGGCATCAGAAAAATGCTATTTGATAATGGCGTAAGTTATCTAAAAATATTGACATTTCCATACTTACTTATGCTACTTACTGTTTACTAATGCTAAATTAACCTATACAGTGAGACGCCTATTTTGTGTAAGCTTCCGAGTAGGAATTAAGTCACTAGGGACCAATGTACAGGTCATACGTATACGGATTGGTACTGCATAGATATTTTTTTTTATGAGTTTAATGCTGTTAGTCCTATTGGCCTCGACAGTGACTCCAGTTGGGAAAAATTAAAGTCTGTATAGAGCGTAAGAAATCACTATGAAAGAAAATTTGGAAATCCGGGGTGGATAAAGGAATAAAATAGAGGCAAGTATAGAAACGTATTATTTCTCATTTAAATTCCACATTTTTAATAGCTTAGGCAGTCAATTTAATGTTCCAGATATTGGATTTGTATAGGCCACAGGCTATTTGAATGTGAGGTGTTTTAGTCCTCACAAGCACATAGGTGCCTACTATCTACATATTACGTCTCAAATTTAATAATTGTACAGCAAAAAAAAAATAACAAGAATTGTTCAGTACATATGCGCAGAACAAACGTTCAGTTTTAACAGTTTCATTTAGTATATTTTAGTATTCGATAATACAGCCTTGTATCACCTCACGTTTAAACGAATGGCCCCAGATTACTGTCAAAATGTGTAAAAATCGCGGAAACTCATGCTTTATTACTATCTATTATTGAGTGATGCACCGGATCGTAAACAAAACCAATCCGTGGACACGGATATAAATACGGATATATATTAGGCGTCAATATCCGCAATATTAGCTAAGCAGTGTAATTTTCAATTGTTAGTAATATTCTTAATAATAACTTTTGCTCTATAATAAAAACAACAAAAATAAAAAAATACAAATTAATAATATAATTTTGTTATTTGCACTTCATACAAACTAACACCAGCTGTTGAGTTGTAGGACATGAGCATTAGAACGGAGAAATGATTTTTTTTTATTTAAAAATTGGCCAGAATATAAGCCGCTCGCTGTTTATAGTTCCTGCAATGAAAATGAATATATCAAATCTTATGATAAAGAATCATAACTTCTTCAGATGTGTCCGGATACGGATACGGATATCCGTCGATACGGATACGGATACGGATATTCAACATATTATTAGTCTTATTTTTATTCTATTCTAGCTAATGGGTATAGAAACTCCAGCTGAGTACAGTGGATCGGGATGCGGTTTCCTTACAATGATGGTAGTCATAGAGGAGATATCCAGAGTGGACCCAGCGGTTGCCGCTTATGTAGACATTCATAATACATTAGTAAATTCCTTGTTTATGAAACTGGGGACTGAGGAGCAAAAGCAGAAATATCTCACGAAACTATGTACTGAATATGTAAGTATAAGATTAATTTTATTTTATTTTTAGAATTTGTGGTAAAAGATAAATTTAGTTATTTATAGTCTAGAAATAAGTTTATAATAAGTCTTTTTATTCATTTTGGAAAAAATATTGTGATTAAGTACTATATGTACTTAATCATAGCTAATCTTGAATTAAGTAATACGTACCAAATATCCATTGACACCAAATATATAATTCAAAAGTATCTATTATAATTGACATTATTATATACACACTTAATTTATAATATTAACACACACTTAATTTTAGTAAAGAACAAATTTCTTGTTAAATGATAATTCACAGCAATAATCTTAAGGTATTAGAAACTTGTAAAAATCTCCCTACAGAGAGATATTAACAATATAAATAAATTGTAATAAGCGTATAAGAATTGCGACGTAGCTGGATAGGAACGTAAGGCTTGGTGGTCAGAGCGCTTGATCGGTTACTAAGAGGCTCGGGTTCAAATCCTGTTGCAATGAGTTCCAAAGTTGAGTTTCCAAAAGAATATTATATATATCCTTAGTGTGGAATAACACTTTAAAAATAATAAATATAAATAAATACACATTATAAGATATTTTCAAAAACAATTTCAGGCCGGTAGTTTCTGCTTAACCGAGCCCACGTCCGGGTCAGACGCTTTCGCTCTGAAGACTGTCGCGAAAAAAGATGGCAAGGACTATATTATAAATGGATCCAAAATGTGGATATCCAATTCTGATGTAGCTGGAGTTTTCCTTGTAATGGCTAACGCTGATCCTTCGAAGGTAAGGTTAAGATTTTTATTGTTATATCCATATTTCTCTTTGTGCATACAAATTTTTTTTAATAGAAAAAAATTAATAAAATTATTAAAGGAACTTTGCGGCAAGAAGAAGCGAACAGTTACAATTATCAGGTTAATGCACCGTTGCCATAAAACATGAAATATTTTAAAATGGATACATATAAAAAAAAATGTGCTTTATCGTAAAATAATAATAATAGTAGTTACTATTACTGAAAGGAAAACAGCTCAAGCAAAAATATATTCGGTTACATCAATTCATTCTGTTGACCCTCTTAGATAAAACTATGATGCAATATGTAAATATATATGGACCTATATATCTACAGCGAATATACGCGATGTAAATAACAAGTTGACTTATACGTCATTTTAATCACAAATATTAATTATCTATAGTTACGAACAAAATATTTACATATAATTTTATAAATATTTAAATTTATTTATATATACATATTGTTTACAGCTTAGTTATAAAGAAAGATAAACACAATTTTACGCATTTTCCCGCATAAAGCAGGGTTAGCAGATGGAACATATTTTTAAGACACTCCGTTACCAATTTTCCGCCCAATTTCCAAAATATTGCGTGTTGAGTGGCGGGACATAATGAAATTCATTCTTCAATCACGGGAATCGAACCCGCAACCGCTTACAGTGGCACGCTGTGCCGCAACGACGGCCTCTTACGTTTTATATATACCTTCAACTATTATTTTTATATTATTAATGTATCTAACAATAGGTCTATACGTTTTAACTAGTACTTTACTATAAAACTATAATATTGATGTCTGTGATACATTTTCATCTGCTAGATAGTCGCTTATTCAGTGATTTTCACATGTGGAAACTGATTTTTTTTTTACTAATACTATAAAGAGGAAATATTTGTGTTCTTCTATATACATACAATACAATGTTTAGAAGTTTGTAATGTTTTCACACAAAAACTACAGGATGGATTTCAAAAATTCGTTAAAAATTAAAAAGTTAATTTTTCAATGAGTACCATAGATATTACATTTTCAAAAAAAAAAGGGATCCTTATAAAAATGCAATAATTTAACCCAATGTGTGAAAAAAATTGTCACAAAAAAACAACAATCGCGTGCGCCGCCGAAACTATACATCATAGAAACATAAATGCTTAACAGCATTATAGAAGCGTATCAATTTCTACAATATTCACCTTGCTAAGTAAACCATCGTGTAGTTGAAGCGGGCGAAGTCGCGCGCCGCTAGTTGTTAAATAAAAAGGAACGTTTCAACCTTTTATAAATAATGAGTTTTATTTTTTTTTATTACCAAAAGCCATTTATAGCCAGTTTATTATTATTTTCAATGAAACTAAGGTATTAGGTATGAGAAATATGTGTATACTGGTTTTTACATATTTCACGTCTATCATATTTGTATACATATTATAATATATAAACTAATTAATTTATTTATTTTAAAGTGGGTTTTTAAATCGAAGGTGACCTATCAAGGACAAACTTATCAATAGGTATCCAGCGATTGTCAAAGTTTTCTTTAAATTTATCTTTCACGTATTATTTATTAATATCTGATTTACGTTTCTGTTTTAATTTTTATTATATTTGTAATTTTCTAATGGGAAAATGTTACTATATTGTATTGCTATAGTTTGAAAATAGACCTGATATCCTTCTTGTATCGAAAATAAACTTAAATTTTAGAAACAAGTAAAAAAGTTATAAATTATCTAAACACCTATATATATATATTTAATTAATTTATTATTATATTATATTATTTATAGGGATATAAGGGAATAACCTGTTTCATAGTGGAGCGGGAAACCCCCGGTCTCAGTGTCGCCAAGCCCGAGAACAAGCTCGGTATTAGAGCCTCCGGCACTTGTATGGTGCACTTCGACAACGTCAGAGTGCCCGAGGAAAATATTCTGGGAGAATATGGGAAAGGGTTAGTTTCACTTTTACTTGATTTTGTTTTGAATTAGATTATTTATATTCATTAAAATTCATTCTTAGTTTAATCAAGTTTGAGTTAAAGATTAAAGCTTATTTGGATGAAGGTGACAATTTTTTTATTGTATTAAAAATATCATATTAACGAGGAATACTTACAACTATTATTCCATAGTTATTATTATTAGATTTCTCATTCGAGCAAATTTATAAGTGTATGAAATTTTATAAATTTAAAAAAGTTTAAATACAGAACAAAAGAGAGCGCCGATGGCCAAAGCCTACAGTGTAGCAAAACTCGTATAAAAAATACAAGAAATATTATTTTAACTATGTGTCTCCAGTTACAAGTACGCAGCGGGCTTCCTCAACGAAGGCCGCATAGGTATAGCGGCGCAGATGATCGGGCTGTGCCAGGGCTGCATGGACGCGACCGTCCCCTACACGCTGGAGAGGAAACAGTTCGGCAACAGGATATACGCTTATCAGGTCAGTGCTGGCGTACCGCGTCTACCGCACGTAGAGTAAGAAAAAAAAACAAAAAAAAAATAAAAAAAGAAACGAAAAAAGTTAGCTTTGAAAGACGTTAATTCCAGTTTTAAATTTAAATTTCGAACAAAGGGTTACGGAGCATTCTATACGGATCAGACTGCCAGTCTTCATCAGCAACCCTCATAACACAACTACATGATGCTCCAGGACTGCTTCATCCAGAAAATTGCTTCACATAATATTTGAATACTTCAACACTATACGTTTTGGTTGTTGACATTAACAGATAAATAAATAACTCCACGCTGTACTTCTGCCGGCCGAGATTTTCTTGTTACCAGCGCGTAAAGAAAAATAAATAATTAGCGCAACCATCACGTTCACAGTCATACATACGCTGCGACAAAACGGCCGATACTTACTCGCATTTAGCATCATTTAATTATGATTAATAAGATATATTTATTCCGTATGCTAACAGGGCATCAGCTACCAAATAGCGCACCTGCAGACGCAGTTGGAGGCGGCGCGGCTGCTCGCCTACAACGCGGCGCGGCTCAAGGAGAACGGCCTGGAATTCGTGAAGGAGGCCGCTATGGCCAAATATTTCGCATCAGGTACTTCACATACTCTTAGATTTATATTTAATCCTACTAAAACGAACTAGAAGAAAAAAAAACTAATTCATTCTCTTAAGAAGGATTGAGCCAACAACTCGCATTTAGAGTCATAAGTTGAGAGCTTTTCTCAACACCTGATCTGTCTGATAATAAATATGGAAATACCAGTAAATAATGTCTTGCAATTAATTTAATTTGTGTATTAAAGCTAGGTTATATGCACCCGGTATAATCATTAAACATGTAATATAATATACAAGCTTGAACCCAGCATTCACAAGCAGTCAAACACATCTCAAATACGACCTGCTTAATCTATTAAAATTTTATATGCATTTCATGCTGCTATATATAGTTTATGTGGACTAAAAGGTAGTATATTTTGATAATTTCTTAACAAAAGTATTATAAGTATCCTGCACACAAAACGAACAATACAGTGAACTTAATAAAGAAACTCCTTTACTAACCGCCTTTCAAGACCTTGCGTGTTGAATGGCGGAACTCAACGTCGCACTGGTCTTGTTACCAGAGCCAGGAAAATAATAATAATTCATTCCCCTGAGTGAGAATCGAACCCATAAGTCATATGCAGTGCCTCTAAAAAAATATATAGAAACATGTTTTTTTAACTATTATTAAAAAAATCATCATTATCATTATAATTTCAGAAATAGCCCAAACCCTTACATCCAAATGCATAGACTTCATGGGAGGAGTCGGCTTCACCAAAGACTTCCCTCAAGAGAAGTTCTTTAGGGACGCTAAAATTGGCACCATTTACGAAGGCACCAGCAACATGCAGCTACAAACTATTGCTAAACTTATAGAAAAGGAATACTCTTAATGAATATATTGATTGTATTTTATAAACAACACTTCCCATCCAATTTGTATATTTTTTAATGATGGCAAAGTTTATGTTTAAAAAGTTAAAAAAGCAATATTAAATATAATATTTAATACATTATACAAATGTTCATCTATTTTAATCTACTTTTATAATTGGTACCATAAATGAAGGACCCAGTTATATGCAGCTACAAATATGGATAATTTTAATAAGTAATTAAACTAAAAAAATAATGAGGTATTTGATTTATTTGAAAATATGACTATAATCTAAGAAATATAATTAATTAAATATAATAAAGTAGGTTTCGAAACTAGTTAGTAAAAATTTGTTTTTCTAAAATTAGTCTAAGTGGAAGAAATTTTGGTTACATTTTTGGACTAAACCAACTACTACTAATTTTAACTAAAACACTATTTGAATCAAAATATATTGCTAAAAATAATAAACACCAGGTATTACTTAATTATTTAATATTACTTAATACAATTTAATAAATCTATAGCAATTTAATTTCATTTTGGATCCTGCGGTAGTTTAAAACCGACCATTCTTGCCGTCTCCTCCACACTTCTCTCACCTTTCCCTTTAAATTCGGCATTAATTTCCTTATATTTTCTCGATGAGTGTAAATATTCATAATAAGTTTTAGCTTTAAAGTGCATCTCGTCAGCTGCCTTACAAAGTTGTTGATCTGTAGTTTGATATTTTCTATACTGGCTTAAAACATATCTTGCCATTTGGTTTTCTGTCAACTTCTTTGTTGAACTATGCTTTCTAATTTCCGACAGTACTTGTCTCAATGTGACTAAAGCTGGTTTTGTTGATATAGAAGCCATTTTGAGACCTTTAAACAAATTTGTTTATTTAACAGATTATTCTTATTTTTCAATGTTCAATTTTTCTATCATTAGTGATGTTATAAATTCTTCAGTATTCTCATATTTTGGCTTACTTTCTTTAGACCAAAAATCAAGGGCCACTTTTTTAAGATTTTCACTTAAAAAGTAATGCAATGAAGTATCATTGAAAATATCTTTATATTTAAAATTGTTACAAAATTTACTTTCAGTGGTATATGGATAAATCTTTTGTATGTATGGGACAGTTTCTTTTAGTACTCTACTTGGATGATTCTCTATAAGAGAAGAAAAACTATTACAAATTAATAGGCAATTCTGTAAATTTAAGCTCCAATTACTCCAAAGAAAATTATTAGTCAGTTGTTTTGGACAGTGTGGTAAATAAAGTAAAGTTATATCCTGATCACTTGTTACATAATCTCCTTCTGTGTTCTTTTCTATTATATCAAGTTCAAATTGTTTTAAAATTTCACACTCATCTGTATAAAATATAGGATCGTGTACTAAAACTTTTTTAGGTTTAAAGTGATTCTTTAAACATAATAACAGTGCTAGCTGGTATTTGGATATGTGACAGTCTCCTATATGACCGAGTCCAAAACAAACTATTTCTACAATTATGCTATGTTTTAAAACGTTACTCACAGTTTTTATTACGTCTTTTAAATACTCGGAAGTAAGTAGTTCTTCTTCAGCAGCTTGTATACGTCTAAAAATAAATGAGCGAGTTAGAAGACATTTGAACATAACCTCAAAATATTATTTTTTAAATATTAATATATTACCTAATAGATTTTTCTATATCAATGTTTAGTTCCTGCTTTTGAAAATTGTTTCTTTCCTGAGGTACTTTAGTTGATTTTTTGTTTGTAGATTTTTTCGATGTTACGATTTGAAAACCATCACTGTCAAATTTTGGTTTTGACATTTTGACAAATCATTGCCACTTGCCACTCGATCCCTAAGTAGTTTTAATTTATTTAGTTTTTTAATAATGCCACAAAAACATGATTAATTTTTCAAAAATCTACAGTTATCTCTAGTATAAATCTAGAAAAAATAATTCGCTTTCTTCTGGTTCTTTTCGCTCCAGCTGGCGAACTGCTTACTTATTATTCTTTAAAATTATTAGAGCGGATAGTCTATTGTCAACTCTCTTTACATCTCTCCAAATACAACATCCTCTGTTCTTTTCAATCCATCCGGGTTACAGCTCGACTACTTACTGCATTAACTAAAATTAGTGATGACGTAAGACACGGATTCGACAACCAGCAAGTAAGTGTTATTGCTTTACTAGATTTCTCCAATGCTTTTAACAATGTAAATATTATAATATATACATATTTCCCCTAGAGGTATTGATTGGTTCCACACCTATTTATATAGCCGCAAGCGGTGTATAACATTCAATGATATGATAAATACTCCTCCTCATATAGTCTTAAAGCCGGTGTACCCCAAGGTGGTATTCTATCTCCTCTTCTCTTTTCCATTTTTACTAACTTTATCTCTAATTCCCTTACTTTACCCTCCCATCTATATGCTGACGATCTACAAATTTACATAAGTACACCTCCTGACGATTATCATCATGATATAGATGCGCTCAACTGTAATCTTAACTCTGTTAGAACTTAAAGTAAATCATAAGGGTTATCTATAAATGCAAGTAAACCTCAGGTTGCTCTCTTTGATAGTCATCAGCAAGTATAATGTTTGGTGGGATTAAATTAGAATTCCGTGGTGTTGTTACGAACTTGGGTCTTATATAACAACCCTTGCCTAAATTCTTCTCCTGTGCCGACGCATGTACCTTTCTCAAATTCTACAGAGCAAATTAGATCGTTTGCAAAATATAGCTAGATGTTCATAAAAAAAATTTACCATATCTCTGATTATAGGATCCAACAAAGCAAGTTTCAGTTTTCTCGGCTGGAATCATTCTTTCAGTCTGAGATCGCATCGCATCGCATCGAGTCAAACCTTTGGGAATTCATTCACAATTAACGCTGCAGTAAATTCGTGAGGCTACTTCTGTCAACATATTTAAACGTCACATATATATATACATATATATATGTGTATTTAAGCACGTATGTATGCAAATATGTATATATATATATATATATATATATATATATATATATATGTGTATTTAAGCACGTATGTATGCAAATATGTATGTATGTGCTTATGTATTCATGAGTGTACATATGTTTTTATGTACGTGTATGATCTGTTTTCGTGTGTATTATTTTTTTTGTGACTATTTATATAAATTGTAGGTAATATATACGATGTAATGTTTATGAAATTAAGATCACTTGTACACTAGTCGATATCCATGGGTCATTATTTCTTTTCTATGGTAGCGGTTGAGGTCACCTGTGGTGATGAGGCCACCCTTACATCACAATTGTATCACACTTTTATTTTTCTTTTTTGTAATTCGTATTACTTTTGTTGGTGTAATAAAGCAATAAATAAATAAAAATCTTCTTTAATCTTTAAAAACAAAATAATTTATTATATGACTAAGATAATATTTTAATTACTTTTATAGTGATATTCTACAATATGGAAAAAAATAATTTATTAACTTTTTTAATACATTTTTAAAAATGTTATATTTGTCTTAACTCAGGTTGGACGCTTGGACGGTTTCCAGTAGGCACGTGTTCAGATTTTTAATATATCATAATAAAACCTGTAAACGCGATGGTTTGTTTTGTTGTGAGTTTAATGCTGTTAGCCCTATTGGCCTTGACAGCGACACATGTTGGGGAGGGAAGAGGGTACTCTGTCCCTGAGAAGTAGCAAGCTCTATCGTGTCTGCTTGAGAAGAAACGTCGGCGGCAAGGGCGTCCTCTGCGGGACTCGAACCTCGGCTTGCGGCCGACGAGCAGGCTTATACAAGTTTTGTATAGCTGTTTACAAATAAGAGGATAAAGTCTACTGAGAATAAAAAGAGCTTTGTTTCTGGCTCTTTTGACGTGTGGGCTAAAAGAGAGTCTGGAATCTAAGATTACTCCTAGATATTTTGCCTGTAGTTTTCAGGGAATAGGTCGGTGTTACATATACACGGTAGAGGCCGTTTCTTCTTTGACACGAGGAAACAGGATCGCTTCACTCTTATCTGGATTAACTTCGATCCTCCATAAACTGTACCAATCGTCGAGGGCGTCGGCCGTAGTTTGGAGTCTTTCAGTCAACAGGCGAGAATAGCTAGAAGTAGTGTATTGGGTGGTGTCGTCGGCGTACATCGCCAGGTGGACTAATTGTACGAGGCTTGTCGTTGGTTTACAGTGCTTACAAAACCGGAGAAAGGGCAGAACCCTGGGGAACGCCTGCGCGGACGAGGCGGGGAGAGGATAGAGTGCCCTCTACTTTGTATCGAAAATACCTATTTGACAAGAAGTCTAGTAGGATGTACACTAGACAGTGTGGTACACCGGCTATGAGCAGCTTGAAAATGAAGCCGTTTGCCACACTCTGTCACAGGTTTTTGGGATATCGAGAAGAATGACTGCAGTGCTACTGTGTGCCGTCGTTATGATGTTATAACGAGCTCTATGCTCTATGAGACGGTGCACTTGGTGGACAGCAGAGTGCTTTTTCCTAAAATCAAATTGTTCATTTATTTCAACAGTGAATTGAATATCAACACTAATAGAGCCACGAACTGGGCCGGAAGTGATTTTAATATTCTGTTGGAAAGACGGACAGGCAAATATATATATATATATATATATATATATATATATATATATATATATATATATATATATATATATATATATATATATATATATATATATATATATATATATATATATATATATATATACATATATATATATACTGTTAAATTCAAATAGAGATTACAAATATAGCCTTTAATCTGTCTATGTCCTTTTATGATCCCATTAAAACAAAAGAAGTCTTTTAAAAACCAGCAACTACTATATTTAAAAGCGACATCGACAATTATGAAAAGAAATAAATAATAATTTATATTCAAATTTATCACATATATTATATAAATTAATAGCTTATTAGAATAATACCATAAGTGAAAAGTATCTTAAACAGCAACTCTCTAATTCATAAGAAAAAAAAACAATTTAACTTGTTACCATCTTATAAATATTCAACATTCTCAATCATAAATATATAAACATATTAATATACAAAATAAATATATTAAATATGAATATTTTATTGATAATATTGTGTAATAATATATAGTTAGGCATTATCAAAATTCAAGTCATTGCCTTAACGAGGACTAAGATTTAATAAGCTGTTATAAAATTTACGTTCACATCACGTAGCTGATTAAACGAATGTCTAACGATGTTAATGAAGAATATAATTAAATATGATTGTAAGCTTATTATTTAAATATATAATTTATTTTATGTTATCTCAACATTAAAATGCTTTTATATGTTTTTTTTTTGTAATTTTGATTTAATACAACCTTTATTTTTAGGTATAAATTAAATTTTGTCTTGATTTTAAATTTTGCAAGCCAAATCTAAACAAAATACTGTTCAAGGGCGTGTTGGTCCCGTGCACCGAGGGTTCCGTACCAATTCCATTGCTGTAGGTCAACAGGAAATAAAATGTATGAAATTTGATATGTAAAACTAATTTAGTATAACTAACTGAGTTCAACGTGCTTTTGGTCTAACCAAATGGTGAAAAAAAAATATAATACACATATTCCTAAATGATAATCGAACCACCAACTGCATTATTCTGTTACAGAAGGGTAACTACTCTACGTTGACATCAAAATTTTATAATAAATAGCTTCAGTGTTCGGACACTGTGTTTCCCATTTTCCGCCCAATTCTAAGACTTTGCGTGTTTGGAGTTACGGAGCTCAACGCCGCGCTTTGGCTTGTCACCAGAGCGAGGAAATGAAATAATTAATTTTCCCCAAGTGGGAATCGTACCCACAATCGTACCATCGATTTTACAGACAGACGCCGTGCCACTGCGCCATGACATCAATCGATCGCTTATTTACGTGTTAATAAAATTGAATAGACTACGCAGCTGTTAACTAATTGAAGCCGACTTAAGATAAAAACAAACACGTTTCACTACAAATATTTCATATGTGACTGAATGCGTGAAATTAAGGACGCCATGATATATGATATATGTATATACTGTTTGTATGGTTTTAGTTTTTAGCGCATGAAGGAAGTAAAGAATTAAGCTCGATTTTTCTTTTTTTTTTTAACTTATGTTGTAGTATTTATTTAGCCTAATTATGTTTTTTAACCTGCAAGTCAAGTGGCGGAACTCACCGCCGCTTGCGCCGCTCTTGTTACCAGAGCGAGGAAAATTAAAATAATTTAGTGGGTGTGAAATAAATTGAGTAGGAATGAAACCCATAAACGTTGTTACACAAACGTTGTTACAAGTTACACGCTGAACAATCAAGGTCGTATATATATATATATATATATATATATATATATATATATATATATATATATATATATATATATATATATATATATATATATATATATATATATATATATATATATAAGTATATATATATATATATATATATATAAGTATATATATATATATATATATATATATATATATATATATATATATATATATATATATATATATATATATATATATATATATATATATATATATGCATACGGAACATTCTGTGTCAATTTAGATACAAACTTGGGTATAATTTAAATTTATGGCTCGGTAAAAGTAGAGTAAACTATCTCTATTACTGTTTATGCTTTTTAGAATGGACTAGTGCGTGATATTAATAATTAAATTAGTCAAGTAAAATTTGCAATTAGATTCAATATCATGTAGAGTTATAAAATATATTATTAGGTAGGTATATATATATATATATATATATATATATATATATATATATATATATATATATATATATATATATATATATATATATATATATATATATATATATATATATATATATATATATATATAGTTCATTTAGGACATGTAGAGGTATATCCTCTACATTCGACTACGGTTGTACTGTTTCATTTAATGCAAATTTTAGTAGGATCTGCTTTACGACTAATCCTACTAGAGTTTGCACGATCTTCAAAATCCACAGTAATTAGGTTATTGGCTCTCATATCCTGCATCATGGCACCCAGCCATCGCTTCTTTGGACATCCAGGGGGTGTAACTTCCAGGCGATAGATGTGGCAGTGCTTATTGACATATGGACATGCAATCGGACAGTGGAGCACGGAGTGTCTCTGCCATATGCGGGAAATTCGTAAAACTACAACTTTTTATATTTATTTTTTACTTTGCAGAAATATTATGTTTAAAGTCAAGTCACATCCGTGGGTCGTCCTAGCGGTAATGTTGAATTACTTAAAGTTTTCTCAACAAAAATACCTTAGTTCAGGTCGGTCATATGGTAGATATGCGGCCGCTTTACTACTTTTATACAGGTACGAACATTAGTATGCCATTGTGTTTACTAGCCCGATTGTTTCGGTAGTGTTTATTTGTATATATATATATATATATATATATATATATATATATATATATATATATATATATATATATATATATATATATATATATATATATATATATATATATATATATATATATATATATATATATATATATATATATATATATATATATATATATATATTGTATTAGTAATATATACTATAGTAGTAGAGAAGCTTGGAAGTTTTATTGTACCTATGAGTCATAAAAGACGCTACCGTCTTTACCTTCTTCATCACAATTGCGCCTATTGCAAGGTCACTGGTATATTCCTTTACAAAGTTCATTCAATGGTCTACCTGGTACAGGTTGCCCCAGCATGAGCTCTTATATCGTCGGACCATGTAGCTGGTGATCTGCCTACGCTTATCTTGCTAAATCGGGGTCTCCATTGCAGGACGACTTTGCTCTATATGTCATCTCCTATCCTGCCCACACTAACTAAAGTTTCGCAACGCAATACACATTAAGACAGTAGACAGAACTTATTTTCAACACTCAGTCAAAACTGAGTACTCCGTTAACCGCAAGAATTATTGAGACCACTATGTTTTGAACTGTGGAAGTGTGTGGAGTGAGTATGTGTAATTAAATTCCTATTACACAAAAATATTTAAGACGATGAATATTTAAAGAAATGAAACGTACTTGCATTCTGTTGTAATGTTTATGATGTAAAAATATTATAAATTCTATTGAAACAAATCGAGAGATTAAATGTCGTGTTATAATTATATATGTATATATATATATATATATATATATATATATATATATATATATATATATATATATATATATATAATCACAATAATAAAATCCTCCAATAGCAAATCAATTAAACATGGGCGTTTGAATGTATAGAATATAGAGGAATGTAGAGAATAGTGTTGCGCCCACATTATTTTTTTTTGGTAATAAGAAATGAAGGCTGAAATATAAAAAAGAAACCTTAGTACAACTTTTGTTCACAGCAGCAAGTGAAAAAAATTTAGCACATTTTTTAACTAAATTGCATTTCCTTATTTCAAATTGCAAAATTAATAAAAACTGCATATATACACTATTATATACATATAATATTAAAATCTTCCCGCCACATTGTCTTGTTACATTTTAAACCACTGAAGGCAACAGTAGATAATATTTCTACATATATTTAAAAGTCAATGTATTTAAATCATTATAATGTTAGATAATTTTATATATAATTATATACCTGCCTTTATACCTATTGCACGAACGGTCATCTTGTATATTAGCATAATACCATTATGTTGAAGTCAGACTAAGGTCGGAGGAAAGGTCGCAGCGCCATTCAGAGAATTGAGTATATTGATCAACAATGGAGTAATTCATAAATACTTTCATAGTTACGTATGTGTTTATGTAGATATTTACTAGCCAAGTGTGCTATGTTTATTATAAAGTTATATAGGTATATACATATTAGAGGCGAAGGTGTAATTTATATAAAGGTAAGCTGGTGCCGAAAAAAATGTCTATCTGGATATTATATAAATTCTTATAATTAATATTGTATTTAATTTTGGTAAGCTTACTACGAGTATTAATTGTTATTTATTCTTTATGTATCAAGGTTTAAAAAAACGTAACAACGATGGGAATCGTGTTATATGGGCGGCGCCGATATATATATATATATATATATATATATATATATATATATATATATATATATATATATATATATATATATATATATATAACTTATTCCCTCAGGGTTCAAAAACATATATTATAATTTAATGTAATGAAATTAAATTTTAAGTATAGGTACTTGCGTACAATATTGTATTTCTATCATTTATAATGTGGACATGTAAAATTTCTCTAAAACTTTGAAATTGAAGTTAATTTATATAAATTATACATATAAGCAGCGCGGCGCGTAAGCCTAGGGCAGCAAATTTTTGGGGCGGCAAATATACGGATAATTTTTTTGGCTACCTCAATTAAAACATCTTTGTATTATTGTTTAAAGGAAGAGTGGCAAAAGCTTTACAGTAAATATCCCCTGGATTTTCGATAATGGACAGGCACACAACATTGTATGGGACTTTACTAGAAAATACTGTTATCTATTTATCGTGCTAATACGGTTTTGCTACGGATTTGAACCCATAAATGTCTCGTACAGTGGGCGTTGTCAGACACTTTCAAATTGTGCCACAAAGATATGTCCAATCTAATAGCATATGTACCATTGAATGCTTTCTAAGTTTAACACATAATGAATTCTTTAAATACAATAACGGGATTTATGAAACCTACTTTCTTTTTAACATTAGAGCCCTTATTAAGGCAATTTCGATTCCTAGAACTCAGTGACCGATATATGTACAAGAAACAATAAATATTTTAGTTTATGTAATTTTTTTATTATGAATTTTTGATATATATTATATAGCATAACTTACAAATGAAAATTTCTGAGATTTCATAGGAAGGTTATTTTTATTAGTGTTTCTTATGTAGATCTGCCAAGTGATATTTACACATGAATATAGTAAAATAATATATTAAATAACAAATATACTATGTATATTGTAGTATTTACTTCATGTTCATCTGTTTGTAGTCTGGCCCGTCCTTGATCAAGTATTTAGGCTAGGAAAATTACCTACCAAAATGGAGGGCATCAATACGTCGCATATTGAACGTCTATTGTCCGATATATGGAGCGACAATTCAATGTATAAACTGCATTCATATCACGTTTGTATTCGTTCCACCATACCGTAAACTGGCAAACTCACACGAATTATTGTACCCGCGTCTCTATTCACAGGACGACGTCTCCTGGGAGTTGACAGCGCGCGAATTTCAAATTAAAAACAATTTTACAACAGATTAAATATAACTTTCTAAATGAACATACACTAAAGAAAATTAGAGTAAAATATTCATAAGTAATTAATGCATGGCGAGTTATTTTTTATATAACATAACATTATTTCTAATCTGTTTTTGTGAATGCATTTAGTTTTGGCGCGTTTGTGGGCCGAGTCTATCGTTTAAAGTGTTGTGTGTGTCTTGGACTATGGATAGATATGTGCTTAGCCGGCATTCTAAGCGCCGGAAAAGTAACGATGGACTTTTGGCGAGATGGCGAAGAAAATATGTTAGTAACATACTAAATAAACATACTTGGATCAGCAGTGGATATGATTTGAATGTAAGCGCATAAATTATTTACTTGGTCGTAACTAGTTTTTTCATAAATCAAAGTGATTTATTTCAAGTTTTTCGTCAATGATCTTGTTTTACAAGTCACTTTTTTATTTTTTATTTTATGTTTTGGCCTTGTAGCGTTCAACTGTAGCCGTATTTTTGCGAAATACAGATATTACAAATAAGGCCGTTTTAATATATTTATATTATACATTTTTTATAGAGCTAATTTTTTTTGTTATTATAACAAAATATAGTTGATGAGATAACATACAGATTAATGAGATGAGAAAACACTTGTATGTACACCATTTCTATATAATCTGATATAATCCCGAAATATGTTTTCATTTTTCGTAAGTAAAGCTTTCACTGTTTGTATAATACTGTTTGTATAATACTTATCTATACTTTATTTAAATTAAACGTGATACTGTATCTGATATCTAATATCAGATCACTGTATGGTGGAATTAAACATAATCCTACATATCAAGAGAATAAAAAATCATAAATTATATGTATATATATATATATATATATATATATATATATATATATATATATATATATATATATATATATATATATATATATATATATATATATATATATATATATATATATATATATATATATATATTACAATGCGTCACTGTTAACATTGAATATTCTATGGAGACAAATGGCATATCTCGCCTTTCTATATAGTCCTGATAGTACAATAAGCTGTACATCCTCTATAACCTGGCAATCTTTATATTGCAATACCCATATGTAAAAATGCTGTTTTTAAAATAACCTATTTTAATAATAAGTTAATATATTAAGTAAAAATACAATAGCTCTGATCAGATTTATAATATTCATTGCGTATCCATATACCATCCATTTAACTAAATACAATATACTACAACACCGTGACTTATCTAACTACACTAAAAAGTATCTACAAGCCCAAGCCTAAATAAATTCATTTGTAATTCTAAACAAGACGTCACTTTCACCCACAAGCCAGTACAAACATTAGGCACTCTGAATTCGGAATCGCCGAAGTATCGAGGCGTGACAAAACGCTTCCTTATTTAGTACATTTGCATACGTTACGAGCGACGACGAATGTTTTCGTGAGAAATACCTTTCAGTAATATCAATAATGTCTAAATTTACATATAGATATTGTTTTCTAGATGGCGTTAGGCACGTGTTTCAATAATGTAATTGTAAGATGTATTTATCCGAATTAATAATATTGGGAAATATATATATATATATATATATATATATATATATATATATATATATATATATATATATATATATATATAGTGGTTGATATGATATACTATGGGAGTTTAGATGGTGGGGTGAACAACGGGTTCGATTCACACTCGAGGGATAAATTATTTTGATTATCTCACTCTGGTAGGAAGAAACGCACGGTGTTAAGTTCCGCTACTCATGTTTCAAAAACTGTGCAAAAAGTGAGAAACGGAGTGTGTTTTCACTAAGCCCAAAGAGGGCTTAAAGCCGAATAGGCACAGGTCTATCCTGCTGTAAGTGAGATAAAAAGAGTGTCCTTAAAATAATTAGAACATTAAGTTAGTTAAATCAACGACTGTAAAGTATTCAGAACTCGAGCTAAAAAATCTTTTAATTTTGATTCAGTATGATATTCGCGTCTTTCTAGTAACAAAAAATACTAGAAACCACACACACATCCAAATTTAATATACTTATTTAAACATTACGTTATAACTACACTGTAAAGATAATTTTAAATTATTATACGTTAAACTTTTAAATATTTGTACATTCTGTTTACATTACTTGTTAGCTACGCATAATGTAATAAGCTTTTATGTAGCTAATAGGTATATAGGTTTATAGTACGTACATAGCGTAACTAAGTTATATGAGTTTTTATTTAACCCGGTCGCGTAGTGAATGTGAAGATGTAATCGATGTGACATACACATTTGTGTCGAATTATAAATTATATTTAACATATAAAATAGTTTTTAGTGTATTTTCCTCTGTTATATGATATGTTTAGTTTCAGTAGATTTTTTCATTACAATTGAATGATTTAATTGTATTTAAAATTTAATTTAATTTAATTTACATGGAATTATACAAGTCAAGTAGAATTAATCATATCGATGTAAAGATAGCTATTGTAAAATTAGCATCGACAACAAAAGCTCTATTTTCTATATACATATAGGGCAATCTATAGATAATAAAGTCAAAGTTAATTTTTAAAATCATATTTCTTAGATTAAGTCCTTAAAAATGTAACTAACATTTTTTAATTATCTTGTACAACTCACAGAGTTTAGTACCGCACTCTATATGACTGAATAATTTATGTTAAGAAACATTTAAAAACTAATTTACGTCTAATACTGGTAAGTATTATTAATATCTAATTAGACATTTTGCAAAAGAAAGAAAATCACGTTGAAATGTAAATAGAACACAAAAGTTAGTCAAATAGCGTGCCGTCTATTCTATATAAAACAAAACTCATACTATTTATACGGTATAGGTATTTGAAACGACAAAGCATTCCTATTCTATAAATGGCGGTTCGATGTCAGCTTAATTTGTTTAAACGTTTTTTTTTTAACATCGCTTGAAATTCACCGAAAGATATACCTGGGTCTTGATTAAAATATGTATTTAAATATAAGAACTTATTTTTAATTTACTTTTTATATTTTAGATTTATGTTTTTCATACTTCTTAATTTTTGTTATCTTTCCATTTATAGTTTATGTTATTGCATACTTCAATTGTAAATTGTAACTTCGTCATATCTATTTCGCTATTTATTTGTTTAGGAATTGTAATTTACATTAAGAAATTCTCGTAAAACTATCTTAAAATACTATTTTAACCTTGCCTTTATTATATAGCAGTATATTGTTAATTATTAATAAAAAATATTTATTCATATGCTGTAACTTGTAATATTAGTTGATAAAACTAGCTATCTATAACTATCTATAAATATTTTTATTTTCTATTAATTTTAATTGGATAAAAAGTTATCCAAGTGAAAAATTTACACATTTTAAATGAAATCAGATTCATCGCATATATACACGAGTATGATTGAACATTTTAAATAAATACGTAAAATGTACATAAAATATTAATTATGTTGTATGTACTTGAATTAAGAGACATATTTCGGAATATCATATGACTAAAATAACCTAGAAAATAAAAAGACGAGAGATTAATCAAAATAAGATGAGAAGATAATGTTTATCACGCTTGTACTAGTAGGTACACTAGTAGGTACTACGCTTTCGTATTTGCCAAATAAATCCAAAGCTATTTTAAATAAATCATGTAATTTTGATATACCTATTAACTAAAACTTATATATGTAAAACAGTATATAAATAGAATTTATTTCAAGTACCTGAATCCGGTAAATGAATTACCTAACACAGGGAAGTTGTATTGAAAAATGCAGTTTTATACAAGAAAATAGTGCATTCTTGTTATAAGGCAAATTAATCAAGATTATATCTTATATCGTTTAGGTGTATTGCACTGTACGTAGGCCAAATTGTAACCATTGAATATTTTATATAATATTTAAATGATTTTGAGTCTTATTAATTCGACAGAAGGCGCAGAAACAGCTAGAATTCGCCATATTGCAACAGCCAGTTGTCGAGGTAGTCAATGTTTCATACTTATAAACATTATACTTGTTTGGTGGCTTAGTTGACTATACAGTGTTAGAAGGCAAAGTTCTGTTTAATAAAAATATCGGCGTCCATTTTATTCGATTATCTATAAATAAATATTATCTGTGAAAAGTATTAATTATCTGTGCATTGAAAAATTATTTCGCGCCAATAAATCAATCACGAAAAACAGCGACCGTGACATTGTAAACTGACTGAAAAATGTGAATTTGTAAAAAGTTTTTAGATATTGCTCTTTGTTTATTGTTATTCTGTAACAGCGTGACGAGTTTGGATATTATAACAACGAAGTGAGGTCGGAGGTGACATTATGCCCCAGATTTTCTTTAAAAAGGTAATGGTGGTGCGAGATCGTGGCGATTTCGAGGTAAGTCACTTTCACTTTTCGCGGCTTCAGTGAACAAATTAAATAAACACACCACATTATATTTATAATCGACCGATACGAGATTACGTAAGTTATGCATAATTATTTTTTTGTAGCTTGAAATTCAGTCTTTCGTTTGTATTAGTTTTTGCTGTACAATATTAATTTGTTATGTGTTTTATATATTTAAAATAAATATCTTGTTTGCAATTCACTTTATTATATTTAATTACTAGCTATATATTACTATGCGTGATTAAATTTGACCATATTTCTTTTTTGTTTGTTACGCGATTGTACATTGATTTATCAGTGGTAGTTTTCCTTGTACGTTTTTCTGTCAAAGTGTGTCTACTACTATAATATTTAATATATCTAAAAAATCTCAATCTCTCTAATGTTATAAAACTTAGTGATAATACAAATATTAATTAAAAAAAAACTGGCTTGTTGCTAGTTTTTTTAGTAAAACAAAAAATAAATAACGCTAAAAAAAATTCAGAGGCATCCATGGAATAGTGGCAAAACGTTAGACAGTAATCGTAACGATTATGAATTCAAATCCCATTAGAGGCAATGAATTTTGGTCACACATTTCTCTGCTCTGGTGAAATTAAGTGCGGCGTTGAGTTCTGCCAGTCTATAAGCAATGTTGCCAGGAATCAAAAATAAAGCGATATTAATTTGCTAGCGTTTAAAAACATTTCGTAAATATTCAGTATTAGAAATATCCTGTATTGCAAATAAACTGTATATGTCACCAATTATGTGCATAAGCTTATGTTGTAATGGCTAGGCACATCCTACTAGGGTTATCCAAGCTATAATAAGTGGAATAACATATATTAAAGTATGAAGCTTTTTGGTAAAACCAGTGTATATATATGTAACGACTAACGACTATGGTATTCAAATATGTTGTATTTTTCTCTACACACGAGTTTGAAATATTTAAGAAGTTTTGCTTTGTTCATATTTTCTTATAAGGAATAAAAAATTATATCAGGCAGAGAGTAAGGAAAGAAAGAAGAGTATGCAGAGATCTCTCTCTCTGTAATGTTCTCATCACACTTCCGAATAAACTTAGGCTATACCTTTTTGTTTATGTAAGACAATCACAAAGTACAAATAACCAGAAAGAATATTAATTAAATGCAAACATTTTGTTTAATAGAATACAAATTCACGATTTCGCGACTATATCGTATTTACAATAAAATAAGATATAAAATAATGAAGATTAGTTTACATATTATATTCTGGTTGATAAATATTAGTATTTCAAACTTCATATACTGAACTCTAATCATTTACAGTACTAGTCAAGTTTCTTGAAAAAAAAACATTATTCTACCGATGTTCCAAATATACATAATTAAATATGCTTAATAAATAAATAAATAAAAAAAGCCTTCTATTTCTTATTAAATATAAAGAAGAAAATATATATACCAGCTATCACGGTCTTGTGCTGCCTCCATCCACTGTTTGCCAGCCGTTTATGTTATATCGTCAGTCCAGCGGGCGGCTGGTCTACCTCTCTTTCTGGTACCTTCCTTGCATTCCATGTTATCCTGGTGGTCCACCTGCTGTCCGTTAGTCTGGCAATATGTCCAGCCCAACGCCACTTCAGCTTTTGAGAATAAATCAGAGCGTCCGTAACTTATGCTCAAAACATATATTGCATATGCAATTGCTTAACATGTAGCTATGTAGCATTATAATAAATCCTAGCATTATCAACGCTTCATAGAATAAGGTGCAAAACATAATTTATAATCTTAAATGCGTGAGAATTGTGTTGCCTCACGCGACCTCGTAATGCCAATCACAGGCCATGTTATAGTTTATTTATTCCTAACACGTATTTCAATGACAATATTGTTATAATGAACTGTTCAATCAAAACCTTCGCAATTAGTTTGGTTTAGATTGTATGTCTGTTTGTCAGAGCTGCTGAGCTGATCTCATCATAATGATATAGATATATAGAAATATTGCACGTATATTAAATAATAATTGAGGCCATTGTGGCGCAGTGGTACAGCGACTGACTATAAGCGCGATAGTTTTGGTTTAGAACCCACTCGGAGGAATGAAATGTGTTAAGATAAAGCGCGTCGTTAGTTTCTGCTATTCGACACGCAATATCTCGAATACGGGTGTAAAGTGAACATTACAGTGTCTTAACACTAAGTTCTCTCTCTACCCTATGTGTATAATTAATTATTTCATACCATATCGTGAATAGTCCGCTATTTCAATTCTAATAAATTGAATGTGTTTTTTTTTAATTCTTCGTATTGTACAAAGTAAAAGGCTTAAAAAGGTACGCAGCGAAATTTTTGTACCAACAGTAAAATAAGCGCTTAATTATCGAGAACCAATTTACACTTTGTATTTGTAATTTACAATTCATTTTATACATATATATGTACACATAAAATTTTAACATCTTTATAAATTTGAACATGTTCGTATTTGCCACCATAAAACCTTAGTGAAATATGTGTCTATATTGACTATCCTTCATAAATTACTCAGACAAGGCAATAATTATTTCATAAATTATAATTCTTCGCTTCGAGTTTAACGTCAAGATGCTATCAACACGAAATCTGTATAAAATATGAAAGTCACTACTTACGCTGTAATGGCGAAGTAGCTTAATTATATATATATTATATATATATATATATATATATATATATATATATATATATATATATATATATATATATATATATATATATATATATATATATATATATATATATATATATATATATTTGTCTAAAACTACTTTCCATATAATATTATTTACGTACAGAGATATTTTGCATATAACCCGTACAATGTATATACCTAAGCATATCATTCGAGATCTCAACCTGTTACCCTTGTTGTCTTCTACATATAATGCAATCAAACATAATTTATCCAAATGTGACAACAAATCACGATAAACCTTACGTCAGAATTTCGACACAGTGTAATAGAATTATAATGAACACATTATTACTGTACTATTGAACCTGCAACATCCAAAAATGGTAAACTGATCTATAGATCAATTTATAGATTCACGAATTGATATTTAAACGCAGTTACAATAATCTATGTGATGGTATTTATCTATCGCAAATAGAGTGTACCTAGTGATGAATCAGTATGGAGAACATACTAAAACAACATTTTAAATATATAAGATATATGGAATAATGCTAGCTTTAATATTACCTTTTATTATCGGTAAAGGTTGTCGGTGTAACCGTCTGTTTCACAATGCCCCAGGGGCATACAAGCAAAGCTACCGCTGTATTGAGTACTTGTATGGGAATCACTATGTATGAGTATGTTGGAGGCAACGATGGCAGATCATCTTTGTACCCGCAATATTAGTTTGGCATAACCCATTGGCATTGGTATTTCTAACCCCTACATTTATAGCATTTACTAATATTTTTTATAGCCGAATGGAACCTGCACTTATCGCTTTCAATGTCCCAAATGCGTACGGCGCACTAATGCGGTAAATGTGTAAACTTAGTATTCTAATTGGAATATATTGCGAAGTGTGAAAATCATTTACATATATATTGAAAACGTGTTTTGAAATAATATTTACAGTGGCGCAAACTATTTGCTTTTACATTATGGTATGTCATACTTTTTAGTTATGGGTTCACTTCCTAGATAGACCAACTGTTATATTTAAGTAATAATATATTATCATTTGTCCCTTTAATTTCTAAAGATGTAATTCTGTGATATACCAAAAACATGTAAAACACTAGTTTTGGTAAATTTCTAGGAGCTTACATAATTTTTTTCTTCGTAACAACGTTATTTAATACGTAAATACGTAAACGTTAACAAAGGAAATATACACTAAAATTAACGATTTAACTGTTAACAGTGTAATAAGTGTAGAGATATTTAAGTTGTAGAGCTTAGAGTTGTTTGTGCACTAAATACTGGATATAATTGTAATTTAAAAAAAAATGTATTCTATAGTACATTAATCGAGGAATATTATAGACTAAGTGTAGACCCACTTTAACGACGAGGGCAAGGCCGCAGTTATAAGCTAGTCTTAAATAAAGGTTCACAGAGAAACAGAGCGGAACAGCCCCGTTGCGTAACTGCATCCACCGTTGTGACATTTCAGTATATAAGGCTAATGCTGTTTTTATTACACATCTTTATCCACTTGATGTAAATTGAAGAAGAACCTGATGCATTTAGATGCAAGTTATTGAACTTGTATCAATAAAATTACATCGATGTTTGACGTTTATACAAGGTAGAGCGCGAAAATTAAGTGTATTCATTGTAACAAGATATTCCACTTTTCACCCTTCTACATGTAGATCTGTTTTTTTTTGTAGATGCCAGTCAAAGCAAAAATAAACTTAAAATATAACCACTAAATACACTGAACGAATAAGTATACCTATTAGTCAAATTGACACAGACTCCAAAAGTAATGGATTTTAAATAGCAATTTTTTTTTTACCATGAAGTATTTTTATTAGTAAGTAAATAATTATTTTTACAACTTTTGTAATTTTTCTTTCAGTTTATTTTTCATAAATTGAAGAATTTCTATATAAAATCCTTAATTATTAAATTAAGTAGAATATTTTAAAGACAAAATAGAGCATTAAATTCAATCACTCAATAAAAAATATCTCGAATTATGGCGGAAACTGGAAAGAAGAGAAAACGCTTGGTTTATCTAACCCAAGCTGGGAAACACGAGTAAATTTTTCCCTCTAGGCTAAGCCCAATAAATAGCACGCAAGTCCAAAAATAGTCAATGAAACACACTGAAAATGTAATTTCTGTAGTCATTCAAGTTGGGTGAAGCTTAAATTAAACAAAACCTATGTGGATTTAAAATTGGTATGAAACGTAAGAAACCAGTAACGTAGTATATGTACGTTGTATTATATTGTATGTACATATGATCGTATGTCTGTCAGTTCCTAAAATGAAACAAGAATTGTGACATTCAATAAATTTATAAAATTTAAAATAATATATAAAAATAGATAGTATATAAAATAGATTTAACATTTACATTTTAAATTAAACTGACATTAAATATTAATGCCGGAGATTTCGGAAAAATAATAAAAGCCACTTTGTATATGTACATATATTATAATTATGGCTCAAATTCACATTCGGGGTATTATTAACTAAAAGTAAACTAATTTCTTTGATAGTTAAAAAATATACTTAGATTTTGACTAGAGGTCTAAATATGTATCAAGTGTTGGATTTTTTATTTATTATATCAAATAAATCTAAAAAACAATACAAAGAAATCTAAAAATCACAGTTGTAATTATATTTCTTTTGACGTGGTAAAAGTATTGATAATAATTATTATTATTCTACGCATTATTTCAAGATTAAGGGGAGAGTGGAGAATAGGACTCACACTATCTCCAATGATATTATTGAAAAATTATTCACAAAGCGAATAAAATAACGCTACTTTATCAGATGGCGTTGGGTGCGTCATCTTGATAAAATTTTCTAGATTGACATTCTGCTGACCTTTCTGTGTGCACATTTTTGTTTTGGTTTTATTTAAATATAAACACATCTATTACAATAAAACTACCATTAATTATTATACTTGTAAACGAACACCACAATAAGGGATAACATTTATTTATTATAAAGTCCAAATTGATCGATCGTTTATATTTTAAATTCATACATATAGATATTAATTCGAGTGAGGTGTAAACTTTTTGATTATTTCTTATGTACTATATATGTATACAAAAAATAAAAAAAGTACGAGCTTATAAGTAATTATATAATATTAAATATTACGTTTTTCCTAGTCTTTTTCCCTAAGTCGTGAATTATCAGATTGGAACCGGTCAGGACAGACCCAAAATTCACTGTCTATATCGCTTTTTTTAAATAAAATAGCCTAAAGTAAAAGCTAATTTTTAACTATCATGTTTAACATAGTTTTTTTATATATATATATATTTATTACACAAAATAATTTAATCATCAAAATATATTGAAAGATGTCAAAATGTGTAAATTGCTATATCTAAAAGATAGTTAGTTATCATTTAAAAAGTACTTTCGCGATTAACAGAAATTTACTTTCGATATTTTGTGATTATAAAAAAACTTGTAAGCCGCAAAATGACAAGTAATTGAGTACTTAGGTTGAAAGGTTGTGAGAAAGGTGCTATATTGAAAAAAAATACTTAAATTTCGTGTAAGTTATAGGTGATAGCGAATTTACCTAACACGTTTATGTTCACGTATAAGCAATACTCAATATTGTTAAATTCTTGGTTGACTTATGCTGTAATGATAATAATTAATACACATATAATGTAGACTATATTATTCTAATACTTCGGTTTAGGCACAGCAAGCCTTGCGCATCATTTTTTTCTTACTTTCTTACTTAGAAACTTATTAACGACGTACTTGTTTAGTAGTAGAAAAAAAATAAAATAATTATTGAATAAAATACTAGTTAATTTCTATTTAAGATCACTTTGGCTTTAAACTATTATAATATATTCAATTGCTGCATGTTATAGCTTTTACCACACTCCACTGTCGAATAATATCACGTTTGGTTATGTCGGGTTATTTAATAAGATTTCACCGACAGGTGACTCAACAATTTCGGCTTTGTCTCTCAATAATAAGCTTAAATAGCTTTCTACGTGCTGTGCCCATCCTTTTAGCAAACTTATGACCATATTTTTTAAATTACATAAATCATAATACAAGGTAATATTATGATTGGTATGCTATGTAAGAATTAAGAGATATAATAGTTACCACTGCTTCTGACTGTAAGCGGGACGGTTGTGGGTTCGATTCCCACTCAAGGGAATGGAATGTGTTTATTTCCTCGCTCTGACAACAAGAGAGCTCGCGGTGTTGAGTCCCGCCACTTATCACACAACGTCTTGAAAGGCGGGGAACGGAGTTTTATATACTAGGTTTTGCCTAAAAACAAATATAGTAGGGACAGTAGTTTCAAACGCCCTGTATTCGTAAAATATTTGTTATATGTTAGGTAATTGTTATAGGTAAAGGCTTTTTTTTTACTAAATCACTTTTTTACATGAATTCTATATTTATGTAAAACTATTCCTTTTTCCGTACAACCTCCTTCGTACAACTTGACATTAGGGAAGTTAATTGTACTCAACCGGCACGCTCGAAATGTCATAAATAAAGAACTGAACTGAAGGTACTTCAGGCAATGAAACCACAGATCATAAATGATGTCACACAATTAAAATGAAAATCAAAATATTTTACTTCTCCAATAAACTACTCTATTCTGTATTATTATTATAATTATACATAATTAGAAAGTAACATAATACATTTTTTTTTATAAACCATTAATAATTCAAGTTATTCAAATGATAAATAAGCATTGTCTCATATGTCATATATATTTTAGCTTAACTGAAATAATTAAAAAAATAAAAGTGTAAGTCGCAGGTATTCGTGTTTCGTGATATCGAATGCGTACATATTTTAATGTACAGTACCGTCTCTTAATAAAAAGAAAACCACTTTCACTCATTGTTTGAACGGCCGATCCGTTCTGTTAACTTGTATATTGTTTGAAAATATTTTATATTTAATTTTTATATTTTACATATCTAAGTGTAATACTAGTACAAGATTATTGCTTTACTGTAGTAGAAATACAATTTTTCCATACAATATTCTCGTTTCATTAAACATCTACAGTCTAAATTGAGTGCTCTATATAATATAAATAATGTATTTATCATATATGAGTATCTCATAAATCCATAACTCTAAGAAGTAAACGTCATAAATTTTTACTTTAACCCTCGACTTAAAGACTGATAAGTGATAACAAATAAACTATATAAAATATTTTTATTCACTACAGCTACGGGAGACGAAAGCAAATAAGCATGAAATTATGAAAGCGAAATGGACATTTTAATTCAAGATTCGAATATTTTATGTGAGATATTGTAGCTCAACAAAAGTTTATGAGGTTGGCACCGTCGTGGCGCAGCGGCTCAGTGTCTGACTGTAAACGCGACGGTTGTGGCATTGATTCCCATCCGGGGGAATGAAGTATTTCCATGCTCTGGTGAAAAGACAAAGCGCGGCGTTGAGTTCCGCCACTTAACTCGCAAATCGTCTCGTCTCGGAAATTGGGCGGAAAGTGGTAACCATAGTTTTTTAATTCCTAACAATGTGAAAGTGAAACTAAAAAATAAGTTCATATCAAAAATTTTACTGTCCTTTAATAGTTACAGTTACATAGGGCAAATACACAAATGCATATAATGCTCTTAATAAATCTAAGTTTCAAATGATCTTGCCTTTTTTTAATATTCCTGTGTGAAACTATTCATTATAATAAAATTAATTTTAAATTATATATGTTTGACATTACTTCCTTATGCTTGAAGCGTCGAGTTCCGCTACTCTGCACACAATCATGATTTTTTTTTTAATTATAGAACGGAGTGTCTAAACACTAGATCCTGCTAAGTTGGTGCTGTCTATTTATATGATTAATTTCTACTTATAATAAAAAATATATATTTAATAAAGAAGATTAGAGGCATAGATTAATAAAAAAAATTATCACAAAATAATAAATTATCTTTACACTTATATATGTACACCTATCCGTATTGAAGTTCGGATCGATTCGCAAAAAGCTTTGAACTTTCTCCTTAAACGCTCTTCACTATCGAGTAATAATAGTTTTTAAAATTTATTTGCAACATAATTATAGGTTATTAAAATATGTGCCAATATTGGAGCCGTGAGATAGCTAGCGTTAATCTCAATAGCATGACATAAATTTTACTTTCTTTATATATAGTCGTAAATTGAATTTCCTAATAAATAAGCTGTCTTTAAGGCTGTTCTGGAGACATTTATGAGCTTAAATCTTTTTTAATTAATTTTTTTTTCCGGATATTCTAGAGTTGGAGGAGAACATCTACAGTTAGTTGTTAACAATTCGTTTTATGATTTCAACCCGAGTTGCAAGTATAATGACGAAACTCAACGCCACACAATCAATATAGATCTAATTTCTTTTTCTTACTAAATTTCTACTTAAATTCTGCAAAATCAAAAATGTTTAAAATTCCTGGTACTTTAGAAGAACCGCTTCGTTAAAGAATTTTTTTTTATCTTTTTATTTAAGTACTATTATAACAAAATAGAAAAATGTCAGTATCATCGTTCCCTGAAAACAAACAATAATAAACACTATTAAGCCTTTATACTTGCGGAGGCTAGATTGTTGTATAAGTTATACAACAATCTAGCCTCCGCAGAATGAGGGGTAAAAAGTAAGCATTGAAAAATACATCCACATATGTTATATATAAATTGAATAAGACCTTTTCTAATTTTATCATTGAATAGATATATAACATAGCAATCTGTGAAACGATACGCGTTTGACCACCCTATTAAAAAGCGACTGCCTTCCATACAACCTCCAACGCCAAGGGCGAACCAGTACTATAAATATTTAATTGATCATTGCAATTACAGTACAACATAATTCTATGTCTTGTACAAGCTCTGATTCATGTTTAAATTTAAATTAAAAAAAAAAAATTAAATTAATTTACTAAATAAATTAGTAGAGGCCATAGTGCACCACTATAGAGGTACAGTCTGAGCATAAACGCGATGGTTGTAGAGTCGATCTCCACTCTGCTAAGAGAAATTGCCTTGAGCTCCGCCTCTTAACACGCTGTGTCTCAAATTGGTTCAGGAGTACCTAGGAACTATATTTATGAACAACTCGCTTAGGTAGATTCTTAGTTCTAAGTGACAATTAACAAAAAAAGAATAAAGTATAATTTCTTATAATCAGTATTAATTACTAGTAGTTATAATTAATATTGAACATAAGCAAATAAAATTATTGTGAGCTAAAAAGGATAGGGATCTCTTGTAGACCCGGGTGTAGTGTTGTAATTTTAAAATTTAGAAATAAAATAATGTTTTTAAAGTGGACAGCTGAATATCATAACACTAGATTCTCACTGAGTTATTGATGATCTCTATAATTTAACGTTTTAATTTGATAAAAATAAAAATAGTACCGGCTTTTTAGTTAGTTTTCCGCCTATATCGTGGTTCGAGTTATTAGTCGTCGTCACGCCGTCGTGGAACAGCGGCACAGCGTTTGACTACAAACGTGACGGTTGTAGGTTCGGTTCCCACTCAGGGAGAATGAATTACTATCAACATGCAATGTCTCGAAAGGCGGAAAGCGGGGAACAGTATGTATTAAAATTAGAATCTTCTAGAAATCCTTCTACATACCCTGCTTAATGTGAATACAGCGAGAAGCTAAAAATATAGCACCAATAATTTTACTTAATCAATGATTTTCTACAAGCTTTAAATTCCAGGTTAAAATAATGGCATAGATATTAAGTTAAAACTCACTTGTTTCGAGGTCGGCTGAGCAGCGTGTTCAACAATGTAGAACTTACTTAGTAAACTTAAAAGCGAATCTGTTTCCATCTGTTTACATTCATAATGACAAATATCAAATATCTTTTCGCTTTGGCATATTTTTATGAAATTACTTAACGAGTCGATAGTTAATTACTATCTTCTATTACTACCTTCTATTGCATATATATATATATATATATATATATATATATATATATATATATATATATATATATATATATATAATATATATATATATATATATATATATATATATATATATATATATATATATATATATATATATATATATATATATATATATATATATATATATATATATATATATAATATATATATATTTATGTATATAAACTTTTAATCTTTGAAAGAAAATTAGTTAACGTTAATAAAGTATCTGTAGATGGGGTAAAAATTTAAACCTCAATTGTCAATTAAATTGCTTAAAAATAGATTAATAAATAGTTAGATAGAGAACTTAGCTAAATGTTGGATAGAGAACATAGTGGCGCAACGGAACAGTGTATGACTGAAAAAGTGATTGTGCGTTCGATGCCCACTTGGGGGCATGCAATGGTCAGCACGCAATATATTAAGTTCGGACGGAAAGCTGAGAAGAAATCTCGACCCTAGTTTCTCTCTACATACCCTGCTATATGCAGTATAAGTACAGAATGAGTAAAAATAAACAATAGTTTTTAATAATGACGATAAAATAGAAATAAAATATTATATTTTATTTTTGACATATTCTTTAAATGACATTTATCCCGTGGTATTTCGCATTCGACGTGTACAAGTCGTGAGTACGACGGACGTTATCTTAATATTTAAACAAGAATCTTTTATACGTGCTAAAATGAGGCCGTACGCGCATCCGTTATCGCTGTGATGCAACGTATTGGAACTTGGAAGAGATCACTAAATTCCTAACTGTAAATTACATAGTGGTTATACCTCTCCAGGTCCGTTTAAAATATACGATATTTAAGTTTGTTATTGGAGATATATTATGGAAACATATTATGGAAACATAGCGGGACTCGAAACCGCGCCTCGTGTGTGGTGTCTAAGCCCTCAAAGCCAATCGAAATAGAAATCCTTATTCACTTGTATTATTTTTCTTAATATCCAAGAGGCGTGGGTTCAAATCCGATAATGTAAAATTTTATGTACATTTCCTAAGTACTTTTCTTTTCTTATTGTGGAATAATTATTTATACTTATGTAACAATGTTAAAATATTTTCTATCAATTTTCATTTGTATTAGTGAAAACTAACTGTCTTGACACTAGGTGTGTCTTCCTGACTAAACATATGACAGTTTAAGAAAAGATCTAACAAAATTCTCGAACTTCAAAAATAAAAAACTTATGCTTAACTCTGGCATCCAATAAATATATATATATGAGGAGATAAATATATATAAGAGGATAATGGAAATATCTGAATTTATAAGTAAATAATTATTTACATTATAGATTATATTTAAAAAAAAAAATGATAATTGTATATAATCAAAAATCGTACGATATATCGTATCGTGATCTGTAATCGTATGTTATAAAGTCGTTTTGTCACAGGTCACATCACAGCGCTTGTAGACCTTGGCTTATTTCCTATTTAGTTTCTTTGTTATATCTATTATTTGTTGCACGCGGTCGCAGACTGCTATCAACAAAAAAAGAATTGATGTAATTTTGAATACAGTAAATACAAACCGGAAATTCAAATAATTTTGGCTACTTTTTGACATTGTGACTAATAATCTACTGTTTTAATAATCTACTGAATACGAAAGATGCGTCAAGCCATTTGTTTTAATATCAATAATTTATAATTGCTGTCAAATAATAGTACCTAAGTAAAGCCGTCGTGGCGCAGTGGGACAGCATCTCACTGTAAACGTAATGATTATGGGTTCTATCCCCACTAGACAAAATTTCTTTTTTTCCTTTCCCCACTCTCTCATAGACAAAGCTCGGCGTTGATTCAAAAATTTGGTAACAGAGTGTCTTGACATTACATTTCCTTTGTATAGATTATTGTATCGACAGTAACAAAGTTCTTGTTTACGTTTAAAAACATCAAGCTCAGTCAAACATTAAGTAAATTTTAGCGATGTAAGTGCAAGTAACAAAATAATATAAATATTATGTTCACGTTCACACGTTTTTTTTGAAATTCAAATTTAATACCTAAGAATTGTTTATAGTGACGGAGGTCACATGTTCCATTTCCGCGCTGAGCATGTATAAAATATACGTTAAATATAATTTGATACGCTAAATAACATTGAAGAGAACCTTATTTAAGCTATAATAATATTTTTCAGTCGTCAATATTAAATACGGGATTTAATAAATTAACTTACTTAATTATAGTTAAACTAGCCACCCGCCTGCGACTTCACCTGCTTCGACTACTTTATTATTTATTTATTTGTAAAGTGAATTACATTTGTTTATCATAAATTGTAGCCCATATGCTATTTTTAATATTAATAATAGGATAAGTACCCGCTGTATAATAATAACGAGTTCATTTTAAAATTTTTATGGCAATATACATATAAAAAACTTTGCTAACTTTCCTGATTTAGTCAAGTTAGAAAGTGTTTGGCGGTAACCTTGAGAGTTGTAGGGTTTTAGCTTAATAATTGATATTCTTTGACTTTTCCCAAAGTACTTGTAGTAAATAAGATAACTATAACTCTAGTATATAAATAGAATATTATTTTTGTTTGTAACACAGGTAGATACTTTAATAGATTTAGATACTTTATAAGTATTGCCAATAAATGTATAATAATCATGTTTAACGTAGGCTCAGAATTGATAATTCTAACGGTACATGTGACAGTTGTAAGTTCGATTACCACTCAGAGCAATTAATTAGGTATATCCATGTCCTCGCTCTGGTAAGGAGACAAAGCGTGGCGTTTACCTCCGCCACTCTACACGTAACATCAAAAATCAAAATCAAAATATTCTTTATTCAATTAGGCTATTTCAAGCACTCATCAATTAACATAAGTGTCAGTATTGTAAGTCCTTCAAGAAGCTACCACCAGCTCGGAGGGCAGTTCTGCTGAGAAGAGCTGGCGAGAAACTCAACAGTTGCTGTTTTTAATGTAAATTTACAATATATTTACAACTGTGGTTAGCCTCCCGAATGAGCATCAACAGTACCACAACATCTATATATAAGACTGGAATATTCCATAACTTATTACTATTTCTAATCAAAGGGAACCAAGGTCGTCAGCCAATAACAATATACCTACGTGTGGAAAAACGAAAGGAATGCTTTATATTTCTGTCAATGCGATCAAGTTATTAATCGTGGCCTAGAATGCTCGTAAACATTAAATACAAGCAACGTGAAGCCGGTTCATGTCTTTTTACATTACTTTGCGTACCAAAACAGGTCCCTTTAGGAAGTTACATTAGAAAGTGATCTGGCAGACTGGCACCAACGGCTGAGATAATTTCCTAGGTTTAGTGAAACTCACTCATTTCCTAGGAACTATTACAAATTTGGTCTAGATTTATTTATAGATTCAGATTGCATTAAATAACAGGTGTTTTTTTTATTAATTAATTTTCACTTTTAAGTATACTAAATTTGTATACTAGTGTAATTATTTATTAGCAAAGTAGTTCCTAAAAATTAGATTTAGTACATATGTATGTTTGAAATATGTGTGGATATCTTGCAAACATGTATATTCAAAATTATGAATCATATATGTTCAAAATTATCTATATATTTTAATATATAATTTATATTTATGAATTTTTTTTTTACTACCCTCATTGATTTACCGCATTTTACGAAGTATGCAAAGAGGAGATATAATTTAAAAAAGTAGGGTTAATGACATATATTTTAAAAAGTAAATAGGTTTTGTCTAACTAGACTAAGAAAATAGATTTAGTGCATATAAACATTTCTGCAAGTAAAAATTGAACTAATAGTCGTAGAAGCTCATTACAATAACAACACATGTTTTTCCGTACGCCGCAGAGTAGGCAGAAGAAACCTAGTGTTAGGCCAATCCGTAGTTCACTCTTCGCCCAATTTTTGAATGAACGTGTTGAGTGGCGGAACTCAACACCGCGTTTTGTCTTGTTACCAGAGCTAGGCAATGAAAATACTAAACTTTTGGAGTGGGTATCAAACACAACGGTCGCATTTAGAGTCAGACGCTATTTAAGTATTTTAAAAAAAATATATAAATATAAGAGAAATCTGTATGCTTATTGTTATATACATTATTAATACACAAACTATATATAGAACAAATTAAAATTAGACAAACTAAAATAAAACTAAATAAATCATAATTCAAGCGGTGTATTGCAGAACACATCTCAGGTTACCGACCCATGTCTGTTAAAATAATAACAGTCTTGCATTTCCTTAAGGTTGTAATCTAACTGCCTTTGGCAGTACTACTTTGCTCTTTAGTTTTACTTTGCGCGCCACCGATGCGCGACGTTTGTATTAAAATCATATGTAAAAGAAAAAATATTTATTGTTTACGTTTTTTGTGTTAATTTTTTGTGGGTTTATGTGAATTTAGAGGATTTTTGAAATCAAAGAACAAGGCTAACTCATCTAAGTAAGGTAAGCTTAATCTTAACTGTATTAATCTAACTGACCAATTAAATTTTAAACGAAAGTAAAAATTACATTTGTAGGTTTTTTGTCTTTAAATATTTAGTAAAACTAAAATTTACAGCTAAAATCGCGTTAGTAATGTAACAAGTAACTTATATATTAGCTAAATTGGTTAATATAAGAGTAAGTATGTAAAATAAAAAATTAAATATTATAGACAAACTTAAGACATAATTTCTTAAGTATAGTAAGCTTTTATCTTGCTTTAATAGCTTTATCAGGCTTATCATACATGTTAAGAAATGAATTGAAAAAATCTTATCTTGGCGATTAATATTAAATTTTTAAAAAGCATATGGACTATTGACTTTTTCAATAAAATAAGTGAATAATATGGCCTTTTTTTAAAAAGCTCTTCCTCGAAAATAACATATGTTTTGTTAATTACATATTCCTATTAAATTAAATTATACTGCAAATTCTGTGAATGATTTTATTATCCTCAAATGATGCAACGTAATTACAAGTTGAAAATTGAAATTTAAAGCTTTTATATAGAAAACTTTTATATAGAAAACAAAAAATTCATATTATATATGAGGATATTTATACATACACCCAGACTAAAATAGCATACATTCACACTATTACACTGTGTTCACTGTGTGCCATATTGTTACGTTTTGTAAGTTAATTAAGGTCACAGAACTCTTAAGTCTTCTCTAAAGTTGATATTGTTTTTGGGAATTAATTTATCATTTATAGCTTTAAATGAAATTTTACTTTAGTATTCTTTAAGATTATTCTTAGGTGTTTAGACATACAAAAATATATATATAATTTTAATTATTTCTATTAGTTTCAATTTATTTTTTGATAATAAGCATATGATAATTAAATTAAAACTTATCGAAGTTTTTGAACGTATTGACGGGGGTATTTAGCTTAATTAGCCATTTATTATTGTAGGTAGGCAGGATCTAATATCAACATACTCCGTTCTCCACATTAAACATTTAAGATAAGAAAAACGTACAACTTTTATATACATTTAATTTCAGAAGCTTTAGAACTTGTAAGAAACAAAAAATACAAGACACTTGTTATCCTTGAGTTTTAGGTAGTGATGCTTAGTAAATATTTAGCTTTATCAAAATCCCACACATCATTGCATATATAACAAAACATAAAAGCTTTTAATGCAAGACAATTAATTTGTTATTTAGGTATTCTACAAGGCAGTTCTTTATTCCAGTTTCAAGATCATTATATACATACATATATTGAAATATATACATTTATTTTTAGCGTCTCTTATATTTGATATAGGGATAGATAGAGGGAACTTTGTGTCAGAACACTCCGTATAATTTGTATATACCGTATATAACCGTACCGTAGATATAGAACGGAGGCAGCTGATGTTTTATCACTACTTATAGGTACATCTCCTCCATTTCAGAGTGACTGACTGACGGAAAGCGCACAGCTGAAACTGAAACTACTGAACGTAGAAAGATGTAATTTTGAATTGGAATCATTAAAATATATCAAAATTCCTACTGGATCGGGATAAAACCATATTTTTTGTTACCTAAACTACGCGAACGACGCCGCGGGCTACGACATGAGCCATTATTTCTATTAGTGATCGTATAGAGCCTATCAATATATTTCAAAGAAAATTAATGTGAAAAATTAGCTTGCTAAGATATAATATAGACCCGTTCTAATAATGACATCATAACAGCAATACGGAAACCAAGACAATGCACAACTGAATACAACAACATTTCTCAGAAGAAAAGACTTAAACGTGTACGTTCCTTGTGAATCGTGAATATTTACGTATTTATCTTAGTGTATAATTAAAATTGTATATAGAAATATTTTTTATATCAAGTCTCACCCATCATTCTGTGGAAAAATAAATACGTGCTGAAAACGTGTAATTATTTTTTTAGGTATAAAATTACGGCGATGGGTTCCGCCATATAACATACAATGCCTCAAATCTGCAAAGTGGTGAAAATGTCTTAACACTGGGATCTCCTTGCCTGATCCTGCTGCGTGGGCTACTTGACAAATATTATAAGAACTCCTTGAAGTACATTTTGATTTATATATTTTGACGTTATTTCATACTTAAATTTCAATCAGTTTTCACTTTGTGATTTGTGTTTTAAACATCTTGATTTTGGAGAATATATGATAAGCCAGTCATTAAATATCGATATTCAAAATAATAACAATAAAAGTGCTCAATAGTTTAGATAGACGTAAAAAGGAGCATTATTGTCTTTGTTTTGGAAATGACCGATGGTCTTAGAAGCCTCACTCGCAAGACAAAAACATCACTAAACGTATCTTCCTTCTTAGATGTGTTTCTTAAGCAGCAGCAAACGAACAACCAAATTCAATAAAAATATACGCTATTTAATTTAATTAATAATCTACATAATTGTATCTATAGAAGTAGTCCTAGCTATTCTTCACATCGAGTATTGAAATTCTATCCGTTCGGTCCAAAAAGGTAAGTCTCCGCTTAGACTAAATGGGCCGTTGAGTGCCGCCATTCAATACATAATGTCTCGAACGTATAGTGAAGAACGGATATCTTGACACTGAGCTTTTTTTTTCTGGAAAACAATATTCCACATAAAAAAAAACATTGTATGCCATAGAATGTTGTTTTATACCTTTTCTATCTATCTATTTACCTACAATTATAACACGGAATAGAGATACCGTACATATAACAGACTTTATATCTTTTATTATCTAAATATTTAATATTTTAATTAACGAAGAGTATCAGGAAGAGTTTGCTTAGAAAGCAGTATGGTATAATTTACATAAGTTTCGATATTCATCATTCCCAATTAATGGAGTACGACGAGGTTTTTGATTTATCGAGAATTTATTACGTATTTATTTAACTTTTATATAATCATAGTTATGTATGTATATATTTATTTATATTGTGTAATATGAATAATTTATTATTTAAATCTTTAATGATGCAATCGACGTAGGTGTAGTCTGTTTGTTTACATTGGTCGTGGGTTCGAGTGCCACTCTGGACAAAATTCATCAATAATTTGCATGAGAAACAGAATACGGGATTAATTAGTACTACATTTAAATACATATTCTTAATATGAAGAAGCCTTTTTTATAGTCACCAAAAAGAAATGGCACCCTTAGGATAATTTTGCTATCCTTAGTCCTGTTTGTAGTTTTCCTCGGGGACGTAAAATGAGTATCAAGCTCAATTTTATATCTAGTGACCAAAAGTATGCATAGACAAAAACAAACCCACACAATTTGACGAGACGACCGCTTATTTCTGCTGCATATTGTAAAGCTTGCAGTATAAACAATACCTGTAAGGTTCTACATCCCGTTTCCGTAGAATCACGAAATTCGGTAAGAAATGAGAATACCGCACAAATAAATAATAATCAGGAAATTGGAAATTGATGTATATCTAGATGCATCACAAGAAAAGCATTACAGACTTATTCGATGTCGGTATATGTTTTACTTCTCATTGTATAATCCCGACTCGCACTTGACCTGTTTTATATCGCAAATTTACAGAAATATAAAATATCGAATAAATTATTATCGATATTAATTATTTGAATTAAAAATTATCTAACTGTATTACTATTTATAATAATAATAGTAATAATAGCTTCACGCTGTATCCCGCATATGGCAGGATAGGCAGAGGAAACCGTAGGAACCTAGTGTTAAGACACTCCGTTCCCCACTGTCTGCCTTTTGAGGCATTGCGAGTTGAGTGGCGTATTATTATTTAGTATAATTATTATAAATTATAAGTTTGTTCATTCATAAAAGATAATTCTTAGTTGCAAAACATCGATGCATAAATATATGCAAGTGAACCTATCCAGTCCACGGTCGAATTACGACATGGTATAGTGAATGAGCGGTCTTCGCATGCATATATTATAGACATATAAAAAAACTCTGCTTAATTTTTTTTAAATGTGACATTGACGTTTTATGAGAAACTTTACTTTTACTGTTTGCTCGTGACGTAATTGAAATGTGTCATAGTAGCTATTTATAGTTTTAAATTCCTAGCAAAGAAAATATTTGTGATTTAAAAAGTGAGGCCATCGAGGTGGAGTGGGATAATGTTTGACACTAAACACGATGATGCAGGATGTTCCACACTCGAGGGAATGGATTGATTAAGTACTCCAGATAGGTTAATAGGTAAAATTAATTATTTAGTGAAGCCAGAACCTTAAATTCCTTCTTCCTTTTGAAGACCCTGGGTCTATTTTCTATATTTTGAAAAAAATATAAAATTTCATTGAAAAAAACAATTGACAAACGTGATTGTTCCCGTCCGTGTATAGTCATGTTCTATTTGTAGATGTATATATTTCCTCATTTACGTAGGTAGGTACCTTATTATAGCTAATTGATGGCAACAAACAATGGTAAAACGTTCCATTACACTGCTCGTATTACACTGTTTTCGTCATACCAACGTATTAGCACAAAGATATTTCAACACGTTAACTGCTGCATGCATAATGAACAATTTTCACACTTTATATAAAAAAATATATTCAATTAACAACTTATTTGTAGTAAATCATTATATGGCAATTTAATTTGAAAGGAAGACGTAATTATTTAGATCTTTGATTTAAAAATTACAACTAGTTTGGTGTTAACTTCTCTTTGTCTTCAAATGATCAAAGACAGTGCCTCTTAATTCCGACAGACGGTTAGGGAAAAATAAAATATAGTGCAAAAGTGTTATTCGAACCTCATTCGATAGAATAAATTATTTTCATTATCCAGTTAAAGTAAGTTAAAGCGCGGTGTTAAGTTCCACAAATCAACGAGCAAAGCCTTAAATTCTGATGGAAATCAGTCCTGGTTCCCTATCTGATGATACAGTAAAAACGAAAAACGAGTGAAGAAAAAACTTATAGGTATATCCCAACAAAAAAATTGTTTTATTATAATATTATATATATTTTTAATAAGTATTTATACGGCGATCAAATCTCAGTTGCTTTTCCGTTAATATGCTATGAGAAGGTACTGTACATCTATTGTATCGATTATAGACTATTTCAAAAATACAGGTGTCCTGATAACGATATTAATGTAACAGTTTTTGCAAATAAAATTTTCTATTGCAAATTATGTACTTGCATAAAACGCACGTCAAACTGTAAATCAAACCGATTTGCAACATATTATATTAAAATATTAGATACTGATCCTTATTCTTTAAATGTTAAAGAAGTATTCTCTTTAAACTTAGTTTTGTAAATTTGCCGTTCAAAAGTATGGTCGTTATTCATTTTTAAATGCGGTACTTCAACTGTTCTATTGCTAATAATACATTTGGAATAAATAGTAATATGCTTAAAAATAATGTTAAATAAAATAATATATTGCAATTAAATAACCATATTTTGAAAACATTGATAACATATTATATGTTATCTGTATCTAAAAATAAAAATACTTTGTTAGGATACAATTTTTTTTTATTTCTCTCACAGATTCAATTGGTTTAATAGGTACTACTACTAGATTTATTATTTTTAAATTGTTTATATTTGTGCAATAAAAGGTTTTAAGAGCTATATATGAATTTCACAGAATGTGTGATAGAGATAATCTGACTAGTAGTATTAATACTTTTTAATCTATTGATGGCAAAAATCAAAGTGACTGTGGTGAAGAAAAATTTCAAACTTTTGTTAATTGCCATTAAAAATTAGTATTATATGATATTAAGGAAGTCAATGGTACAATCATCGCGATCTTGAAATCTCGAAATATATTAGCATATATACATAATATATATTTAATCGTCATGTAGAGTGGCAATCCCTAAAAAAAAATTAATAATATACAAACTATTTTTTAAATTAAACTATTTTATATTGAAACTGAACAAAGAAATAAAAAAAGCAAATCCTAATAGCCAATCATCCGACGTCAATAGCCATTTACTCACTTGTTATTTCCTACTCATTTCTCTCAATGCGACACACTGTTTTTTCTATGACTCCATGTGGGTTACTTACATCATACTTTCATACATATCTACACTAACAAGTATGACTTACTATAAGCATTGCACATTAAATCCATGAATCAGATATTGCGCATCAAATTATCATTATTGATGCAACTGTAGATCAACAGGAGACAAATAGGCAACATGCTTACTTAATTTCTATAATTGGATAGTATTATATTATTAAATTAATCATCATAATCATGATTTTGTCTATAATTTATATAGGAAAAAAAATTCAATTTGAATTGCATCAAAATTTTAAATTTAGACAGTATATATCTCAATGAGATTTTCAATTGTATATTATGGGAACGCAAGTGTCTGGGGCACTGTTATCGCAATCTATGAGAGATACGGAAATACCATCTATTTGTGCTATCTAAGTAGATTATACTTTCAAATTTTTTTGCTTTGAAACCTAAATACATAATGGTAGAAGTTCTGTATCCAAAATTATATTGAATTTTTGTATATTTTATCAGGTATATAATAACTATATTAACTTTTAAAAAAGCAAATTTGCTTCATATATATTAAATACTAAGTAACTTTTACGTACGCCTTATATTAGACGTCAACAAAGCATTCAAAATATGAGCTCCAGGCTCACTCAAATCGCCATGAAATGGCCAAGGAACTGAACTGAACAAATTTTTTTGTATATAGTAGTATGTCACTTATTTAAGGCAATGCATATTTATTGCCCCTAAATACTCTGTCTTTTCAAACTGTGTGAGCATCATTTTACATATATGTATATAATTTTTTGAAAATATATTTCTTTAAAAATAATATTTCTTTCTTATATTTTCTAATTTTCTTACAAATAGAAAATAGTGATGACGTCATAATATCTTATCCATTTTGACAGATCCCATTTCTTAATCTTATCAGTGAAACGTTATCAGAAGTGATCGAGCGTTCGTGAGAAATTATTGTTTTATTATTTCTTCACAGCTCTTGCAATATTACGATACAATACCGCTTAATATGTATGTATGTATATAAAAGTAATGAGTATTTGTCAGTTTCGCTCCAATTTAAACTTGCTAATGTATCAAAACTTGAGATTCTCTAATTATATTACAAATATACACTAAAGTGATATATGACTATAATAACTTAAGTAACATCCATCTTAACACTAGAATCTATAACTATGACATTTACTTAAAGACAATTCAGAAGAAAAAGATTATTTGCTTATTTTATAATATTAATAATTAATTAAGTATATTTAATTTAATTTAAATATTAAATTAGTAATAATTAAATAAAATTTAAATTTAATTACATAATTTAATTACACCCCGTGTTAAGCTTGTGTTCAGTAAATAAAATGAGTGCGTAATACAGTCAAGATATTATATTACTATAGACAAAACAGAATAAAATCCATTTTTAGTCTAACTTGTCACATTTGTTCATTTATTATGGGAAATTATGGAAAAGCTGCTATTTATACAACCATATTAAATTGCAACAAAACGAGATACAAAGTTTGGGATATATTGTTAGTTTAGACGGACAACATAAAGATATATCAATAAAATATCCGGTAATAGGTGGTCAGTTCTTCTCGGTAAGGTCTCGGTAAAGTCCTAGCCCACCTATGTAAAATCTTATAAAAGCCTGTCGTCCATGGCCTAAATTAAGCAAGGTGATGATACTCCGCCAACAAAAGGTGTCGATTACTTAAACAAATGGATTAATTTGCACCGCCTAGTCTGGGCCTAGCTATTACTTTACTTTAATATGATAGATAAGGTGCTATTGAATTTCGTTACCTACAACAACCTCGAACTTCATACTAGCTACGTCACGGAGAATTTAGTGTCAAAACACTCAGTTTTCCTCTCTCTATAAAAATTCCAGACGTTACGTGCTGAATCACTATTTCCGCTTTGTTTTACCAAAGTAAAATAATATAGAAATATTTCTCATGAAAGTGTCAATCATTTTATACAATAAAAAGTAAATATGAATAAACGCAAACCCGTAGGTAGGTTCTTTTGAACATATCGAAAATTTAGGTCGTTTTTGTTTAGCCAACAATTAAAATTTTCTTTACATATTTTATTATTAATTCATATTTTAAACATTTTCATACGTCTTATTAGTAATGAGAATTTATATTATCATACTTTACTCATTAAGCTGAGTAGAACACTATAATAAATCTAAACTTACTACTTAACTTACTATAATCAATAATTAATTTTCTCTCTAAAATTGAAAGTTTCGCAACATAAGATAAATTATCTGTACTTCATCTTATTTATACGCCCACAGCCTCACTCGTCAGATCTCATCACATTAATAGATGTGGCGCCATTGATATGTACTGCCTACTTTGTAAATTACAAATGCAGCAAGGACGAAGTTATATTAATTAATACTTTCTAATAAATGTATAAATACCAAAATATTGTTGGTAAATGGTTGTGGGGTCGAGTTCTAACCGGGGCAAAAATAACTTTAACCCCAACAAGAATAGAATAATCATAATTGGCTCCCACAGAAGATTAACCGTTTGGACAGATGTGGGTGACAAGGTGACTGAACAAATATATCTCATTCATTCTTATATATGTACAAGACATATACTATATTTTATTAGCATCACGCTGTATCCCGTACATAGCAGGATAGGCAGAGGATAGTCGAACCCACGGCCGTCGCATTTACAATCGGACTATGTACCACTGTGCTACGACGGCTTCAATTGAAGTTCAAGAAAATTCTAATATAACGTAACCTAACTCTGCTAAGCTTTCTTCGTCTACCCTTTAATAGAAGATGCAGGAAAGTGTTCTTCTGAAATGGAATCACTTATTGTTTCTTATAACAATTATAAATTATAATATTATCAATTTAAGCTATACAATATAACATCTATATTACAAGATTGAATTTCATCTTCTAATCTGTGCATACAACTCTTCCGCTACGGATTGACTGACAGATGAAATTTTTAATTTAGATTTCGTGAATAATATCGGGTGCATTAAAAATTTATCAGAATTATTACGGAAACGGATAAAAAAATGGGATCTTGCGTTTAATAGTCCACACAAATGACATTGTGGGCTATAATAAGTAAAGGAATAAGTGAAGGTTTTATTTAAATTTCATTAAGTCTGAGAATTTATAGCCTATTCCCATTACGTGCAACAAACAGACATGGCTTATTATGTACACATGATATGAGGGCGAAGTTAAACATAATGTTATGACTACATTTTACATATATTTTCAAACACAGTTATAAAACAAAGTATGTGAATTTAAATATTATTTATTGTTAAAGAAATATTACTAAGATCAAATATTGACTTTTCCGGGATTGTATTAAGTAATAGCCTTTCAAATTGGACTACAAGACACAGACGACAAGGTATACAAACTACAAGGCAACATACATATGTATGTGTATATATATATATATATATATATATATATATATATATATATATATATATATATATATATATATATATATATATATATATATATATATATATATATATATATATATATATATATATATATCAAAAATGTTATTATGTACTGGTCGGTGTAAGGCCGGTGTAAAAGCACAGCGTCTGCCTGTTAACACGATAGTTTTATGGGTTCGATTCCCATTCGGGTAGAACGAAATATTTTCGTTTTCTTTTCTCTGGCAACAAAGCAAAAAGCGCGTTGGCGCTCGTAAGGCGGAAAGCGGTGAACGGAGTGTCTTAACACTAGGTTCCCTCTGCCGACCCTGCCAGGTGCGGGATACAGCTTAAAATAACTAAATAAAATAAATAACTAATTCTATACTAATTCTTTTACGTTGAATAAATATTTACTAATTATATATTTAAATGAATCAAATTATATTTTGTAATATACAAAACACTATTTTAATATAATTGGACGTGTTGTAAATGGTTTCGTTAATGTTAATCTCCTAAAGTGAATTGCTCTGTCATATCAATTAAGTATTATTATATGTTGTATTATTCATACATTTCATACATACATTCCCACTAATTGGGCTAATCTAGTAGTAAACCTAATTTATACAATTTTACATTTTCAATTGTAAGAATAAAATTTTTCGGATTTCTACAGTAAGCTTATTTTAGCTTTACGCTGTATCCCGCGTAAAGTAAGGATAAAAACGAGAATCTAGTGTTAGGACTCTCCTACATTCCGCCCAATTTCCGAGACATTGCGTGTTGAGTGGCAAAATTCAATGTTGCACTTTATCTTCTTGCAAGAGCTAGGAAATGGAAATAAGTTCATTCACCCCGAGTGGGATTTGAACCAACAACCGTTACGTCTACAATCAAATTCTATGACACTGTCTCTGGCCTCTACAATAAAATAAAAAGAGAAAGTTTTCTTTTAAACTATTCATTAAGTACTACATAACAACAATTTTAACACTAATTTTAAAAGGCACATAAATTCTCTAAAACATCATCGCTCTCCTATTTCGGGCTTGTTACCAATTAGGGCGCTACGGATATCCACATTCAAGATCAATGGTGTAGATAACAGTATGATAATTACATATTAAACCATAGATAAAGCGGTCGTATTGCATATTAAACTAAGTCTATATTGCCATACACACATATTACTTAGTGGATTTCTGTCAGTTTATTATAAAGCTATCGTTTGATTGATGTTTAGGAATGGTCATAAATTAATTTTAACTTGACTGACGTTCCATGAAGCTCTTATATGGACTAACAGCATATTCATTATTATTAGGAGCATAATATTAGAATATCTCTTGTTTACTGAGAAAGATTAAAGGTGTCTGACATACCCCGAGATCAATGTACAAGCAAAGTTGCTGGAAGCTATTTGGATTTTTTTTAAATCACTGGAAATTGCTATGGATAGCCTATAAGTAAGCAATAATTTGAAATAACATTACATATTTTTGTATCTGAAACCCGCTAATTTGTGGCAGAGAGAGAGATATATATTTAGTATTCAATTTCCATTGTTGAAGTTTAAAATAACCTTACCGTGTCAAGGAGATTTTACAAAGAGTTCTTTACAACAATTTATAAGCCAAAATTCACAATGACCAGATAGCTGGTAAGACCGGATACCAGCATTCATGCACTTATTCGTTATTATATGAATTCATGGAATTATCTAATATAATAATATAATAATATTTATGTTATTTACAGAAAGAAAACACGTCCATTTTTATAAAAACAAGATATATAGTTTCCAATAAATAACTAAAAATAGTAAAATCTCAAAAGTATATACTAAGCACCCACCCTATACTAAGCACTTAAGAAATTTATTTAAGTCCACTAATAACTTTTCTAAGAAAAGATTGTAAAGATTTACTACATGGCATCTTAGAAACACATTCTAATAATACGCTAGCTTCTGTTTATGGACAGCAAAAGGAAGATCCAATTTGAGTGTTTTCATAAATAATACTAACTCACGGCCGTGAACTATTTGAAACAAAACAGACTGACAAAGGGATGCCACTAATTAACTCTGATGGTACATCAATGATCCCGACATTAGAATGCTAGATGGAAATTCAAAGTCAAGATTAGGTGTTTGTTTTGTAGATTAGCTGTCGGATGTTATGTTTGGAGTTGTTCATAGAACATTTTAACTGAATTTTTATTCTATTTTCAAGAGTTTATCTAAATATATTATTTTATTTTATCCATTTTACGCTCTATCACACAAAGTAGGCTATATAGAGAGAACTTAGTGTTAAGATCCACGCCTTCTCTTCTCTCTCCTTTCCTCTCCCTAGTTTGTACCTGAATTCGAGACCTTGCGTGCTGCGTGCGTGTGCTGCGTAATTCAACGCCGCGTTTTTCTTTCCAGTGGAGTCAAATTAAACTAATTTATTCCCCCGAGCGGTGATCGCGTTTAAAGCCAGAAGCTATCACACTACACCACGAGTAATAATAAAATAGTCCCATAACTCTTATTCAAGTTGAGATCGATCAAACCGTGATCAAATGATAACTATAGATATAAGATTCTCAAGATATTTTTGCCAATGTTAAAAATACTTTGGCGTTTATGTCAATTTATTTCATTACGTAACTTACAATTCACTTAAGTAAAAATTAAATTAAATTTCAGCCGAATTTTATTACATTTGAAGGCTTCACTGAGAAAAAGTCTAAGTTTTTATATATAGGTTTTTTTGCCCCACTACCGGATACAGTTCATTAGTTAGCGTTCGGTGGCTTTGACACGTCGGTTATAGGAATGCTTATAAAAACTGTAAGCGTACCATTTAATTCTATAAGTAGATTCAAGTCTCTTACGTGTTTTAATATTTTCAATTTAATATTTTTTTTCAAATCATTCGTTATTTCTAAACACGTTTAAAGAACACCTCTTATATATACTTAAATTGTACCAGGTACCTGTGGATACAGAAAACAGACGGTGGTATAAGTTTTTATTAAGTATTATGCTGTATACTATATATATATATATATATATATATATATATATATATATATATATATATATATATATATATATATATATATATATATATATATATATATATATATATATATATATATATATATATATATATGTATATATATATATATATATATATATATATATATATATATATATATATATATATATATACCTATTGTGAATCATGCATTAATGCCCACATATAGCAGTGTATGGAGACGAACCTAAGACATTCCGTCCCCCACGCCGCGCTTTGTCTAGCAGAGCGTGCATATGGAAATAATTCAATGCTCCAAGTAGGAATCGAAATCACAATTACAGTCAATCTGTCTATCCCACTGCGCCACAGCGATCTGCATCCAGTGGTTTATGTTTATCTTTAGACTATATCATTCTATATCATAAAGTTCGAATCCCTAATCAGTTATGTAATTTTAAATAATTCCGTGTATGTTGCGTGGTTTATCTACCATAGTAAAGAGACGAAAATCGATGATTGAACCCACACCTATCGCCTTTGGAGTCAGATGCTGTTCCACTGCGCCACGAGGGTAATTTAAAAATTCCTTTATAAATTCTCACCCACTATTAACCGGCGGTGCGTGACACAAGAATCCTTAGACAAATTCAGCGTAATTCCGTACAAAAACAAGGAGCGGGACCAACGAGCGTGACTGCCATGCTCCCACGCCCATTGCATCCGTTTATGTTTCATATATTATATGGCATTGATAAGTTACGACATTGCATATAAAATTGTATAAAATTAGTTTATAGCTTATTTGCGCCTATGAGGCTGTTGAAGAATATTTTGAGCAAAGAGCGAATTGCAATGAAAACAAGATTTTTGGAATACTTTTTTTTATTATTATACAAAGGCGACAAAAAATGGAGTGATTTGGATGGTTGGAAACATGAAAGCCAATGATTCCAATCATCTAATTCACTTTATATACATATATAAATATATATATATATATATATATATATATATATATATATATATATATATATATATATATATATATATATATATATATATATATATATATTCTATTTTATTTTCTAAGATATGGAATAATAAATAAAAATTTACAATAAACAAATCTTTTTTTGACATTTACTTGTAATAAAATCAATTTTCTAGCATATTACTGGAATGATAATTTAGTATCGCGTAATATATCATAGTAAATAGTAATTTTATTTTGCATGTCAACTTTAAACGCTTTATTAACTTCATTATTGCAAGTTATCTCTTTAATGAAATATCTCGCATATATAATTAAATAGAAACAATCGATTAAATATAATCAAAGCTACCATGTTCCTGAATAATTCTGGCGTTTATCAACAATTTTATTCGCGCTGTTTGAGAATAGGTGTATAATTTTAACGTAGCTGGCCTCGAATCCGCGTCTCTTAGATACAATGAAACGCCTTCACTAAGCTATAGTACAATCTCCACAAGCAATATCGTAATTGTTATTTATTTACTAGGGAAATACAAAAATATTGCAAATCTTTATTTGTCTGTGCATTATAATTCATAATAGTTATAGACATTAGACAATGACTGTAAAACGGGTTCATACGAGACGATCGCGGGTTCAACGAACTCACCTGTCAAACCGGCAGTGATCTTGTACCAATAGACTGTAAAATACAAGAGTGGTATCGTAAGACCTAAAGTTTATTAAATCCTTATGAGTTTATCTGATAAGCTACTACTAATACTAATAATAATATTGTTATTACTAACATATCAATGAAAAAGCACTATTGTAGTGTAATTGCGACGGATATAAAGACAACGTGCGGCGTTGAGTTCCACCACTTAGAATGCAAAGTCTCAAATTCTGACAGAAAACGGAGAAGGGAATGTCCTGACACTAGGTTTTCTCTACATATCCTGCTTATACTCCTTATGAACATAAAACGAATCGGCTCGGACGGTTGTTCTGCTGAGAACAGCTAGCAAGGCACAGTCGGAAAAACTATAGGCATCAGTTTCAAAAAAATATATAAATAATAATATTCAGTTGTTTATACCGGGAAGATTTAAATCTCAAGTGTCAACGCAACTCTATACGATTATTCGTAGAGTTCCAGATAACTTGTGTAATATATTTTAACAAACTTTTACTTTGCTTACGAAATCTATTCATATAAATAATATACATACTTACTTTGTGCTATTAATATGGAAAACATTATATAATATTATCAATTTCTTTTTTAAATATTTAAATATAAAACAATAAATGGAATAACTTAGAGATGTGTATACTGACATAGTATTACTGACTATAAGTACAGTATTTATATCTATATGTTATAATATATGTATAATAAAGATGAAAATTAATTATATAGATAAGACAGTTAATGTTTAATTTCAATCGGTTGTTCAATGAAAAAGTTGTAACAATTAAATTACTTTGTTCGAAGAAATTGTTACTAAATAGTTGTTCTATTAAATTGGCTTTAAATCAAGTATTAAAATAGGCCATATTTTAGAATATATATATATATATATATATATATATATATATATATATATATATATATATATATATATATATATATATATATATACATATATATATATATATATATATATATAACATATACATATATATATATATATATATATATATATATATATATATATATATATATATATACATATACATATATATATATATATATATATATATATATATATATATATATATATATATATATATATATATATATATATATATATATATATATATATACTATATATATATATATATATATATGCCAACAATATATACGTAGATTAAGTTCATAGTAGCAGTGGTAGTAGCTTCCACCTTCATTATCCTGTAGAGGTTTCCCATGTATGAAGATATATGGGAAGCTCTCCGGGGTGTCCTCATGAGTTTTACGTGATTTTCTTCTAGTACAACACTGTGTTTTCGAAGGACGACCAGTTACTTTTGCTTCATATAAAATATATAATTTATGAAGTGTTTATACAAAAAAAAAATCTTTTATAATAGCAATATAAAATTTTATTTATATTCTTTGTTTTTCTTTGTTACAGGTAAGAATGTACACTTGTTAGAGACAACCAAGCTTCCCAAATCATATTATTATAAATTGATATAATATATTATACGAAAATTGGACTTTATATCGTCGTAGCTACCTGCAGTAATATATATATATATATATATGTATATACTATATATATATATATATATATATATATATATATATATATTATATATATATATATACATATATATATATAGATTATATATATATATATATATATATATACTAATATATATTATATATATATATATATATTATATATATATATATATATCTATATATATATATATTATATATATATATATATATATATATATATATATATATGTATATGTATATGTTAAGAAACGTTCAAATGCAAAATATTCTGTGTTTATTATTCGATTGAATGAACGCGAATCGATGCTAACAAGGGTAATATGTTTACGCAAGAACATATTATGTTTATACAATCACATGTTATGTAACAGTAATTAAAATGCCCATACATTTGTCAAAATTGGAGAGCTGGACAGGTTTTTTTGTGTGATTTTTTTAAATATACACATGTTTTGATTAATTGGTTGTATGTATTGGCCTACTAAGTTGCATAATGATAAATCGTTGGATCTTTTCTTTTTTCTTTTGTTATGTTGGCATTCACGTTTTGTTCCTCATATATCCGGTGAGGCAGAGAGAATATAGTATCAAGAAGTTAGAAAATTATTTCGGCTTTAATTTGAATTAAAGACAGTGTCTTGTATTAAAATAAATAAATCATTCTTGGGTGGGGATGAACTCTTTAACAATTGCGTTAGCGCAATCTCCGGTCCTCCTTATAGAAATACCATCTCATTATCATCGTATCAGCCTTCCCTAGGGATCGCCATGATCGGTCCTGCGCTTCTCGCATCCAGCAATTTTGACTAGATCGTCGGTCCACCTAGTACCCTACCAGGTCTTCTTTTTCTGACCACCGAACATCATGCAGCACGTAACCGCTTCACGAGAACCTATCAAAAACATACCACATTCATCTTTTTATCAATAAAAATGTTTTAAAAGCTCATTAATAATTATTATATCTGTCACAAAATGTTAAATTCTTTAATATCATATACTTATAAATTCGGAGCTTATTTTGATTGCGCAATTCAAAAGAAATCAATTAAAATTCAGACTCGCGGTGTTGGCTGTTACATGAATATTTAAAGTTTCAGAGAAAGTTTGTTTATGTACAGCTTAGTTGTTGAAGGAACATTCGAATATTCTTTGCAACATCCATACTAACTAACTAATTCAAAGGAAACTACCATTTTTGTACAAAATACTTTAAACGTCGAAAATATGACATGTTTAAAAAAAGTCCAAAGACGTCATTCTGCGTTATTGATTAACTTGATTGTAGCAATCTCTGTGTAATATCTGGATATAGCTTCATTGTCGCTTTCCGATCACCCACTCAGTGAATAATTTAAATTTTCCAGCTAATAAGACAAAGTGCGGCGTTTAGTTCCACTACTAAACAATTGTATAGCAATGTCATAAATTCGGGCGGACAGTGGAAAGCAGAGTGTCCCGACTCTAGGTACTCTTATTTATATATGTTGTTTATATTTTTTTAATGCAATAACGTATATTTGTATTGTATTGTATTCGGCTATATAAGTAATAAAACGTGAAGCTGATGTTAAACAATCCTTTTATTAAAAAAAATTGACCGCTTTAACATTCTATGATGGCATAATATGATGAATAATAATATTTATTGATATTATGCAAAATAAGAAAATAAATATTTAAGATATTTAAATTTTCATTTTAAACTTCTGACTTCGTGACGATGCTGAGTTCAAATCCCACTCGGGGAAAATTTACTATTTCCGTTTCTTCGCTCTGGTAACAAGACGAAGAAGCAATGGCTCAAAAATGAGGAACGAAGTGTCTTAACACTAGATTCTCTCTGCCTACGTATATACAGAATATAGCTATATATTTTAGTTAAATCTCTTTCAACTCCAAACCCACAAACAAACAATCCAATTATAATTCCATATACATATACCTATATAAAAATAGACATATAATTGCGATTCAGATTTACGAACAAGCTTTATCATCATTAAAGAGGCATAACCATAACTAGGTTACAACATAAAGTAGATCGTCATTACTTGATGTAAGCCGTTTTTGTCGCTTTCTCCAGCCGCATTGTTTAATGATCCCCCGTACAATAAAAACTATGAGATTTAAGTTACGTGTTGTATTGATGTATTGTTACTACATACATCACCTTATATGGCCTAAGTTTTAATTATAAGCTTCTTTAAAAAATACTAAACCTTGATCTTATTTCGTAATGCTAGGTCAATATTTGTATGAAAGGAAAGAAAGAAGCTAAACTAAACTAGCTAACTAAGCATTTAAAGCAAAGATCTGTTTATTTCAGCTATATATATATATATATATATATATATATATATATATATATATATATATATATATATATATATATATATATATATATATATATATATATATATATATATATATATATCTGTATATATATATATATTTATTATATATCTTTTGGAAATTCTCTTGGGATTCGAACTGAAACTCATTGTATCGGACTACGCTATTTACAAATGACCAATGTTATTCCTGTAAATTTAAATATATTAAAATTATATAAAAAAAAAAGTCGAATTTACTCACGTGTTCAGTAGTGACAAATCACTATTTCAAATTAAAATATAAGAAAAAATAACGATAAAAACCATAAAGAGTTATTATGAATGACTATTATAACTTCCTGAAATATTATTTACAATTAGTTTACACATTTTTCCTGGTCATTTTGACTGAGTCAGTTTGGAATTGGGCCAAGTAGTACGGACTTACTCATTCACTTTAGAGAGCCCATCGCTAACAAGGCATACGCAGGACAAAAGACTAATTTTAATATAATTATCACTTTGTATATAAAAGGCTTCCAAAGGAAGGCATCACCTTTTAGGTATAAATGAGTGTAAAAATTGTATACATTATAGCTTTGTGTAAGAAAGTTATTATAATAATTTAACAGCGTTTCATACTATGAAGGATATTTAAAGATATAAATATAAGTTTTGTCCCGGTAAATCAGATAGCTTGGTCGCTGTTATCAGCTTATTACAAAGTCGTAAGCATAATGGAAAAAAATAATATCATTTTTAAATTTAAAGATACAGCAATCTAACGAACTAACTTTAAACACATAAAAAAACACATACAAACTAATCAAATAAATAACAATTGAGAAATATATTGATATCATGTATGAATATAATTTAAACCATATTTCTATATAATATATCTATATATATACATATAGATATATATATACCTATAGGTATATTATGACTCCCCAACAAATACACATCTTCTTGTATGCAAATCGTATAGCTTCTTGATAATCTATTTGCTAACCAATAGCCTATACCGCTTCAAGCCAGTCTCTCCATGTAAAGCTTGCTTTGTAGATAAGAAGCTATAGAATACGAGAAGGAATATGGATGGTACTTTGATAAAAATATATTTAAGTATATATTATAAATAAATTAGTTTGTTTCGATATCTACTCGGATATTTATAGGTACCCTATATATACCAGGATATACCTGCTTTAATAAGACATTGCGCGGCGTTAAGTCCCGGACTCTCAACAAAATGTCCAAAATTTCAGCCTAAAGGGGAATAAGAACTTTTCTGACAAAAAGTTCTTCCTGCCTACCTATATACAGGATAAAACTTGAAGCTAAATAAGTTCAGTATACTTATATTAAAAAGTATAAACCATTGATGATATGTAACCTTTCATTTTAAATGTAAGAACGAAAAAATTCACAGGCTATTAACTGTTAGTGTGCCAAATTTTATCCACATCCGTCCAGTCGTTTCGGCGAACGTAAATTTCACATTTATAACATTAATAGCATTCTCATTATAAGCTGCTACTATTAACGAAGAGGATACGGGTTCAATTCCCCAAAAAAGTATTTAAAAAATATATATTTTACCATAATACTCTTTATTTTTGTCCAGAACACAAATATGCGGGCGCCGTGTGCCTTATGTGTTTCCCGTTACTCAGATTCTAGTACTAAATACTAAAAATATCGCTAGGTTCTTGAACTATCGACCGATTTCACTATAACACTTATAAAATATAAGATCAAAGAGTATCGATTGGTAAATTGCTTTAATAATAATACTATTGTGATGGCCAGCATGAGATCAATCAAGACTTTCGTCTTATAAATATAAATGTAGACTTATTGAATTATAAACGATCGCGTTTACGAGTAGACGCTTTTACACTGCCACATTCTAAATTAGAAACAATTATAAAATAAAATATACATTATTAATATAGTTTTAGATTACATTTAAGTCAAGTTGGCAATTTAAATTAATAACCGGATGAATAAATATTAAAAATAGAAACTGTCGATATAGTAATGTAAGTCTAATTATAAATAATGTCTAAAGACCGATATGCATTAATTTAATGAATTTATAAAATGGCCAATATGTGGATCAGGTATCCGTAGTGTATGGAAAAAATATATTTATTTTTAATCATGTAGCTTGCTGAGTTCGATTCCCATTCGGGGAAACGTACTTATTATTATTAATTCCTTGCTTTAGTAATAATACAAACTGCGACTGGATATATGAAATTATGTATAAAAATATTAATTTATGATATAACATATAATTTATGATATAACTATATGTTCTATATACATACTATGTATGTTAAATATATATTAGTTACTGGATATCGTAATTTTGTATTGCCTAATTACTATGATTTACCGGTCTAATAGCTCCAATTAAATGAACGCTTTTCAAGTCAATAAATCCAATACTTATTGAATATGAATAAATTTAAATTTTCGTCATTGAGAGCGAAACATTTAGTACAATAGTTGAATTCCAAGCCAATTTTTTATATACCTACTTAAAAGCCACGAGAAAGAATTTACTATAGACTAGACTATAGAACTCTTCACGTCACTTCAGATCAAGAGCCTGTTGCAAATAGGATACTGTCCATCTTGATTCTATGTCTATTCAAATTGTATAAGTAATTGGTAAACTATCGCAATTTATTTTACCCTCACATATAGCCTTTATTATGTGGGTAGCGACGATCCATTAAGAAGTGACTGTCTTAGAGATATATTAAATAGTAATAATAGTACAGCGCTTAAGCCTGGGAAGAAATATTTTGTTTTTGAAGACTGGAACATCTGATGTAGACCATATTAAACCAGCGATGTTATGAAAAATAAGGAAATGGCTCCTTAGTTAAAGTTGTACAGCGTGATGAGTATTGTCTGTTGACACAAAAGTTCAGGGCACAAAAAAAATACAAAAAAAACGTATTTAATATCTAAATGTGTGAAAATCGCAATCACAGTACATTCTTCACATTGAAAAATAATAGTATATATTATTGCGGTTATAAAAACACACATTTTGCGCTTTAACGGTAGCTCTAAACATGACCTACATAGAAAAACGCTTCGTGCGCGAAATAAGTGAACTAACAGCTAGGCTAGGTTTTTTTGTGATTTATGTATTTCTTCATGTTAATAAGAAATACAGTATTATATTATAGTTTTACTTAGTTTCACATTGTATCCAGCACGTAGGATTAAGAAACCTAGTGTTTAGACACTCTGTTCCCCACCTTTCGAGGCATTGCGTGTTGAGTGGCGGAACTCTACGCCGTGTTTTGCCTTGTTACCAGAGCGAGAAAAATGAAAATAATTCATTCTCCCCGAGTGGGAATCGAACCCACAAATCGTCTGACCGAATTTTGTGTATATACTGATCTCTGATACACGGTATAAATAATAGGTTTAATCGCTAATACGTAATAATTAACGGTAAAAATAATTATTTTACTATAGCTGTTAATTATAGCCTAGAATCGCGTGAAGAGTATTGAGGCTAGTTCCTTCGTATATATGCCCAATTAGCCTTAATTATTATTTAATGGTGGAAAACGTTCATTTCAGAAATATATCTTCTATGATTATTATGGAAAAGTAGTTATATTTATTTACTTACTAAAGAATATTACTATCTATTTGATATAATTTTTGACATTAAGAATAAAATTATTAAAAAAATTAAACCAATTTTAAATATTTATTTATTTATTTAAACTTATGTACTTTCATCTCATATGAAAACGAAAATCAAAGAAAATGTGTATCTTATTCGATACTCATGCAGACAATTCTTTTGAGGTCTGTGATTTTACCTTGAACTAGAAATGCAAATAGGTAATATTGCAATGAAGATGCTAAAACAAGCGGAGCATATAATAATTACTTATAATTTAAATAATTATGGGATGAAATAGAAGCTGCAACCTCCAGCTTAGCAGTCTCTAACCACCATTCCACTATTTATACCTAATGATTTACTTATGTAGAACTGGTCAGTCAAATAAAAAAGAATTAAAGAATTCAAATGACCCTTAATTAAGGAAGAAACACTTATAGTACAGGAGCTAGCGCTATTTTTGAACAACTATTTTTTAGGACAAGGGACTGCTACTACAATAGCGCCGGAGCTAGAGCTCCATCTCACTAAATAATGTATGTTGTCAAGCTTCTGACCACGAAATGTCTCCTCTTGATATAGGCATTGTACAGTTAAAAAGACATAGTTACTCCTTTTTACCGTACAATCTTTATGATTTCTTCATACAAAGGCGAAGTGATCTAAGTACAGTTGGCCCACAGGAAATCCGTAAATCTAAAAACGGAACTTAACTGTACGCTAAACAACTAACCATAATTTTTAATCGGTAGGTATAAAGTTTCTAAGAAAAAATGCTACGCTGCCTCTCGTACTATTAAATGTCAGAAGCTTTTAATAACGACTGTAGAGTCCAGACGAACTTCTCAGAACATAGCTATGTAAAGGTCATTCACGTCGCTCAATTGTCTAATTTAGTGGAGCGAAGGGACCCGCAGACACAAATTGCTTGTAACCCACTGATGATAATTGCAGTTTTACGACTGTCCAGTTAATGTAATAAAATGAGAGTGCAATGATAAATGTAATTTTTATTATATAACACAGCTCGAGCTGTGGAAGTTTTCTAAAAGTTAAAAGTTAAGTTTCAAGTTAAAAGTACCTACAAAGACTTTTATAGGCGTTTTTGTCCGAATTCGTGTTGAGTGGCGGAACTCATCGCAACTAAGCCACCATAGCTTTCTTTCTTTATAAATTAATATTGTTTGATAACTTACACACATTTTTAGAAAAACATACAAATTGAACGTAGCGGGATTTAAACCAGTGCCTCTTGGTAACTGTTCAAGCGCTCTGACCGCTAAACCATACACTCTCCATATGTCAATCCATCTTTTGAGACTTAAATACATAAATATTATAAATTAAAATTATACCAGATCTAAAAAAGCGTCGCTCTACGTAATGAGTAAACACACTCAATATTAGTCGATTCATAATAATTCTTAGATTTTCATTTATGACCAACTCTTAAACAACGCAAATATACTTCTGAACTGAATAAATATCTTTAGGGCTTCCTCAATCCTAGGATACATATTCTAGATCTATGTTCAAATTTAGAATTACATATACTTACTAAATAAATATACAAAGATGCTTAAAAAATATTTAAAAAAATTTAACGACTAGTAACATTATTAGTAGTTAACAAGAATTAAATATTTAATACTTTAATGTCACTTATATTTGTGCCAAATATATAATTAATGTTTATAGATTTATTACATAGCATGAAATACGGAACCCATCCTTGAAATTCTGGGTTTCTACATACCGATGGGGGGCCGTTTGGTGTCAGATTTTAAATCCGCTCGTCGAAAGCTGTACAAATATTCGGCGAAACCCGACACGGACAGTAATGAGTAAGCGTACCACATGTCTACTGTATAATGTATACGGTGTAATATATATGGCATTCTTTGCAAGAGTATTTTTTTTATTTCTGCATAAGGATTTTGTTAAGACACTCCGTTTACCACTCTCCGCTTTTTGGAGATATTACTTAATTTATGGTAACACACAGACCTAGGTGTGCAAAAACATATTTACATATTGACCCAAGGCCGCACTTTGTTTCGAATCCAAACCAAGCTATCGCGTCCGTAGTAAAAAAAATTGCAAGTAACCAATAAATCAAAACTAATGATTTGCGAATTATAATGTTGCAAACATGAAAAAATCTAAAGTAGAATATTCGTACGCGACCGCAGTTTTAACTACTTATACTTTTTTATACTCATAACAGTTTCTAATATTCACAAAATACAATGAAAGCTCTAAATTTTAGTTAATGGATCCTTGTAGATTATTCTAATAATTAATTAAATAATACTTACTTAAAAAATCCACTAAATTGTAAAAGCTACTTTAAAGCCATAGAAGTTCTTAATAACATACAAGCCTCAGCTTTCCATCTAAATTTAAGAAACTATGTGTTGATTTATGGAACTCTCCGTCGTGCGCTGTTTTTTTTACTAGAGCATAAAAAATGTTGTATTTTCAATAGGTACTATAACTCATATTTTTTTTCGGTTGTGTGGTAAATGCTTTTAGCCCTACTGGCCTTGACAGTGACACCTAGTGAGAAGGGGAGCAGGTACTCTGTCACTGAAAAGAGCAACCACTGTGTGGCTGCTTGAGAGGGGTCCGCTTGAGAGGGGTCATCAGCGGCGTCCGCTGAGGGACTCGAAACTCGGCTTGCAGCCATCAAACGGGCTGGGGATATTTCACCGTACATACACCGCATTCATAATCAGGCACACCCACTGCGCTATGATAACCTCAATATAAAATACATAAAATTCAAAAGGAGATAAAACATAATAACAGAAAACTTGTCTATTTATAACTTGTACCTATTTGAGCTAAAAACAATAAGTCAATTTAGTTTAATGGCTCAAAGCTGAGATGGCGATCACATGTCGGCGCGAAGGAAATTGCTACACAGATGTGAAAGAACAATGCTCTAAGTTAGGAGCAATCGGAGATTTTGCAACTGCCGTGCCTTAGTTTAAATGTAATTAGTTACAGAAAATAATTAATTCTACGAAATACAAGTACTTTAGTATTCAATTCTAACGAAAATGATAGTAAAGCTCTAAAGAACAAACTAACGATATTTTACTATACGTCCACCTTTTTATGCAAGACTCGGCCCGTCCCGGCTTCATACGGATGGACATTAATTCTTGAAAGGATTTGGGGACAAACATAAATACCTAGAGAAGAATACTTAGGAACTCCTCAAATAGTGGCAAACATACGTATAGCGATTTTGAGGTTTTCCTAAACATTTTAAGGATGTATTTATACGTTTTAGTTTAGGAGGTATAGGTTATGGTACGTTGAAACCAAATTTCGTACCTCTCACTTGAAAAAGCACGATTTCTATATATACAAATTTTCAGGGTCCATTATACCCTCTTTTCTCTCATTATCACAATAAAAGTAGCCTATGTTACTTCTTGGGGCTTAAGGTCTTCATTTCAAATTTCGTCAAAATCAGTTTAGGAGTTTTTGAGTTTATCCAATACAAACAATACAATTATTCCTCTTTATAATATTAGTATAGACAGGCAAGGAAAGTCTAGTGAATATATCTTCGTTCTATAAAATATTTCTACATATAGCAAATATCTAAAACCAAAAGCTTTTACGTCACAATTAAGTTATAAATATGCTCTAACGACTTTGAGTTGTTTAAATCAATGCTCATTAAGACAGACAGACCTCTTTTCAAATGAATTTATGATTCATCATTTAAAGAAAGTGTTCATATAAATATTAAAATATGACACGGATTGATAAATTCTTTTACAAAAGTTATGCAAGTATTGAATTGTGGTAAAAAGCTTTAGTTATTTAATGAATTTGGAACTTACAACGGACGCTCCAGTTACATATTTATTATGTGTGTACTATAAATAAAAAGTATAGGCATACTAATTAAATATTAAACTGCACGAAATTTAATAAGATTTGTATTTTCATAACTATAATATATAAAAGTAGAAATAAAATATATAGTAAAAATAAAACTTAAATATACATTGCTATTGAAATTGCTATTTATTGTCTACCCCGATTTTTTTAGCTTAGTGTAATTGATATATGAAAATTATGACTTCAAATCCTACTAGACTACTACGTGTATATATATATATATATATATATATATATATATATATATATATATATATATATATATATATATATATGTATATATATATATATATATATATATATATATATATATATATATATATATATATATATATATATATATATATATATATATATATATATATATATATATATGTTAGATTATCACATAAACCGAAAATATAGGTACAAGAGAATGAAACCAAATATTGATATGAGTTTAAGATTTCTCGTTCACAACATAACGGTAAACAAAAACGTGACTTCTGTTTTATATTAGATACAATCTTCTAATGACCGACGAACATAATTACAATTCTATAAAATATAATACTTCCAGTTCCGTCCGAACTGGTACTGGTAGGTACATCATTTTTAAGATGTATTTTGACACAGTTAGTAGTTAGGGAGTTAGGGTGTTGTTAGCCTGAATTCCAATTTTATTGGTTACGAAATAAAATCGTTAGACAACGTGGTTGTTAAATCTGGTCGAAGTCGATATTAAAATTTATTACCATTGCTCTGGTAAAATAAAATACAATGTTTGGTTCCGCCACTAAACACGCAATGGGCGAATCGATCGTTTCGAAATTTGGGCGGAGAAACAAAAAGAGTGCTAAGTAGAAGGAGAACTCTCCGCTTAACCCACTTTGCGGGAAAAATATCGAGTTAAAAAAAATATTACAAACGGTTTACATTGTGTCTGTTTACTTAATCTTTTACCGTACAAATTTACTATTGTGTTTTTACATATAGACGGTATAGATAAGTAACGCCGCTCTCAACTTAATTAATATTCTCTATTAAAAATAATAAAACTTTAATTTAATAATTTAGCTCATGCTTGCGAGATCACCGGTCAAACGTAGTTTAACATTTACTGCATATTGTGGAGTAAGCTGAGAACCTTTACAAAAGGGACCAAAACTTATTAAACCATATTATAGTACGCCATTCATAAGTGCGTGCGAGCGAGATAGACGAAGTAAAAGCAGTTGATGTTCGACAGAGCTAGGGAGATTGCATTCCGAGGCAACGCCGCGCTGCGCCCGCGCACTCTGTGTTGCTATATAATGGCATATTGATCGCACGTTTAATACTTTAAATAAAAAACGGAAGTTGTGGCGCAGCGAAACAGTGTCTGATTGTAAACGCGACGTCCGTGGGCTCGATTCTCACTCGAATAGAATGAACTATTTTTATTTTCTTCGCTGTGGTTACAAGATAAAGTGTGCCGTTGAGTTCAGCCACTCAACATCCAATGGCGGAAAGAGGGGAATAGAGTGTGTATAAACTAAGTTCCCTGTTATATGCCTGATAGAACGTGAAGATAAAAAAAAACTTACTTAATACACCCCACTCCCAATAATTTTATCAATTTTACAGATATTACTTTCTTACTTAAAGGATTTGTGAAGGAGAATTCATAAAAGCTGGCAACATTCATCTCAGCTGCTTTTAATAACGCCACTCACTTGCGTACGCGCATCGCATTTGAATGGACGTGCGTTCGTCGACCAAACTGACTTACATGACGACCAGTATTAATTATTATTAACAACATATACTTTTTAATTAATTATTTAACCGGTGTCTTAACGAAACGAAATTTGTGTTCATGTGCCGAGTGTGTGTTGTGTTTTGTGTAACAGGGCCGAAATTACTTTCACTGGACTGAAAGTTTTTAATATTTATTCGGACCTTCTTGTTATTTATTATATTATATTAAAAAGGATGTACTAGAAATATCTACGGGCTATTTGAAGGTGAATATTTATATTATTTATTATGAATTATTATCATTTATTCTTATATGTTTTGGTGTATTTTTTCATCATCATATATTTTTTTTTCATTTCGCCATAAATTTAAATATACAAATGTTTTTTTTTTAATAAGAATGCATCAAAATACAAATCGATGTAATTATCGTGATATTTTCTTAAATATTAATTTCTAAAAATACGTTATAAATTAGTTTAAATAAAATATAAAATACTTAAGTTACATAACAAAATATATTAAAATATTAAAATATATTTTTTTTTATAAACTAACAAAGTAATTCGTTTACGAGTTACGAGCAACCGTCACTTAGTCGCCCAAGATTCTTTCGGTGAAACCTCATTGTGGTTAAGAAAAATGTATATAAGTCACCAGCGTATAAGGTGAATGTTTCAGTGTCATCTTATATTTACTTGTGAAAATTATATATGTACGTAAGTATTCGCACTCTAACACGATATCTTGATTTGTTCTCGCGCTTTCAGATAGTGTCTTTATGTGACATAATCTCGCGTAACGTTTAAGTATGGTATTTTTTTATTACTACTTAGATTATACGTCTTTGTGTATAAATATTGTGAACTATAGATATTAGGCAGTTTGGGTGTTGTTGTTGTCAAATTTATTTCAAAATATTCAAAGATATTTTTTTAAGGTAAGCCCCCAAACAGTTGTTCGTCCACCCTAAAATTGGGAACCTCTTGCTATTGCTATAAGTAAATAATCAATTAATAAAAATATATAATATTTATTTTATATAGGAATTCATTAATAATCATTCACAGAATGTATACTGATAGTCAACATGCAAGCATCTGTTCCTTCTCTGTGGGGGTAGAACCCACATCAGCTTAACAGCCAAAAATTGTAAGTGGATGATTTGTATGAAATCCATTAAAATTGTCAATTAAAGATTTTAAAGAATTAAATTATTATAATAAATAATTTATTAAAATTAACGCATAGTTTCAAAATTGAACGCACCTTTTAATTTTTTTAATTTAATAAAATATAACTTCATGATAAAAGCCGTTCGATACTACATAAGGTCTTTTACCCTCAGGCCCGTTAAACCCCTAATATCAAGACTCCATTCTCCTGTCTGACTGCATTCGAGATATTCTGACATTGAGTGGCGGTGTTCAACACCGTGTTGAAGTATACGTAAACACTTGAAACTAATTATCGTAGCATAAGCGATGCATAAGAATCACTTCAATCGCTGTGAGTCACGAGTACTCCTACTGTGGAGATGATTTCATTAGCTACATTACAATATTCATATGTTCAAAATGTGAAACTAAAATATTCACGTTACTTGCATGTGTAACACAATTTCACTGGAGATTGTTATACTATCTTACTAATTAATTACTATAAATAATGGTAATGGTAATAGCTATTATATATTACGAAAAGATGGACTCAACGTTTTTTTGTCTTTTTTATTTATATATTTTTATATATTATATTTACCTTCAAGCTGCATCCCGCGCATAGTAGGATAGGCAGAAGGAACCATAGGTTGAAGGAACCTAGTATTAAGACACTCCGTTCCCCACTTTCTGTCATTCGAGGCATTGCGTGTTGAGTGGCGTGATTCAACGCCGCGCTTTACCTTGTTGCCAGAACGATGAAAATGGAAATAATTCATTCTCACCGAGTGGGAATCGAACCCACAAACCATCGCGTTTACAGGCAGGATGGATTAGTAGATTTTTTATCATAAGCTATAATATAGTAAGAGATATATATATATTTATTTATTTATTTTTTTTTTTTTTTAAGTCGGTACCTGTTACTTACAACTTGCCGTTTTTGGGTTGAAAGTAGTTATATTTATTTATTTATTCATAAGCCATGCGATTACAAAACTATTATTCATTTAAATGCATGAGCTAGCTAGCTAGCTAGCTATATATATATATATATATATATATATATATATATATATATATATATATATATATATATATATATATATATATATATATATATATATATATATATATATATATATATATATATATATTGTTGGGTTGAATATGAACTCAAGAACAACTGGTTGAAGTCACAGATAAAGGCTACTTTATCTTTTTATTTGTATGCACGAAGTTAATAAAATTGAAAGTTTAATTTCATAATAAAATTGGTAATTTGTATATCTTATGATAAAAAGATCTTGGACATTTCATTTGGAAAAAGAAAGATTTTTACTTATTTCTACGAGTAACTGAAACAGATAAATAATATTATTTAAGGAAACTAGTTCAGCACTTTCTGTCTCTAATTGAGTAAATATTGGGAGTTTAATATGACCTAACTTCCCATTTCTTTGAGCTTAAAATCCTATAATATATATATTTTTTTAGTTAAAACAGTCTTGGACCTGTTTGTAGTGTCAAAGGGATGTTGGGTCAAAGATATATATGATGCAAGTGGCGAGAGGGTGGGGGAGGCGTCGGTTGACCTTAAAGAAGACAGTATCGATGATACCGAAGGGAGGTCTCCTAAAAAGGGTGAGATTTTTGGTGACCTTCCTTGAATGTAGTATACCTAAATATAATAAATAAATATGTATGTCTTTGCCTGGATTAACATGTACCTAATATTTTTCTGTTACGACGAATTTTGAAATCTTCTCAGGTGAAGTCTGATGCAGAAAGTGTATAAGTACATTAAATAACGTAAATATTATAATATTAAACCAAGCTAATTACATGTATAAAACTACTTACGCATAATTTTAACAACTTTTTCTATATATTCGTTATTGCATAAAAACTACAAGATAAGAAACGTAACATAGTAAAAGTTTGCATACAATGGCGTTTTTATAAGCTTCATATATAGCTATGTGAAATACAATTAAATATTATATCACTGGGACGTCGATGGTTATGGCTTGTCGATAGGTAGTGCAGAATAGTAGGTTCTATTCCTATAAAATATATCCATCCATTTTTCTAGAGAAAAAAAGGTTAAAATATTTAGAATGATTTTACTTGTATACTTACCCACATATTGAAAAAATATTTGCAGCAAAATGACTGAATTTATGGGGTAGCTAAAAAAATGTGTATATATATATATATATATATATATATATATATTATATATATATATATATATATATACTATATATATATATATATATATATATATATATATATATATATCTATATATATATATATATATATATATAATTTTACTTTAATTAATTTTATTATTTTATTACTTTAATTAATATCTTCCTTTTCTCTTATTTATCTTATTATGAGGATTACAGAGAGAACCAAGTGTCATAATATTCCTGTCTCCATTAGTATCCATCTTGAAAACATATCATATAGGTATATATACAAGCAAGGGAGAATTGAACCCTAAACCATGACGTGAACATTTACCTATTACACTATAATTGAATTAATAACCTACCATACCATACCATATATATATAAGCTTATAAGCCATAAAGCAATTCCATATGATTAACCAAATACTAAAGCTGCTAGTTGGTTGCTCCATCAATTGACCCGCAGGTTACGCTCACAAATTATTATGTAAAATAGATCGTGACTTCCAATTGAATATTGTAGCCAACGATATTTTATAATGGTTTATTTATATGCTTCCATTTTATTTATTATTTATGTATATATTAAACTATCAATCGTTCCTAAGTAATTGATAGATAACGCGCAGACGAAATTACGCAGCGTAAATTTGGCCTAGGGTCCTTGGGGTGGGTAGGGGAGGACTAAGAAAGGATTTCCCGAAATTTCCACGGGAACGGAGGGATAAACGCAAATGAAATTGGGGCCTACAACTCATAATGGTATAGATTCAAATTAAGTTATGACTTAACTTATCAATTATCAAGTTGTTTTTTTAATACTAACTAGGTATATACTATTATGGAAGTTATTATAAGAAACTTACAGTTCTAAACAATTTCTAAGTTAGTTTAAAAATATATTGTATTTAACTATCATTATAAAATAGGTAATATAAATTCGATTTCAATCGTCGTACTATTTATATTTAAAATATAAGCATGTTTGTGGTAACTTCAAATAAAATGTACAGAACATAATTCTGCTTAAGGATACGTATTATATAATAGCGCAGAATGTATTCTATGATAAACGCGACGGTAGTGAGTTCAAACCCTACTTCGGGGTGGTAAGTTTAGCTACTCAACACACAATGTCTCAAAAATTAGGCTGAAAACAAAGAATCTATTAACACTAAGTTCTTACTGCCTGAAAAAAAATCATTAGTGTGTGTCTTCCTCTCAAAATCTAACAAGCTAGTGTCAACAAAAAAAAAGCTCAACAAAAAACTAATATAAACCAACAAATGTATATAATAAAAAAAAATGTGAACCCACTTGTAACCGATAAATAAATTAACGCAACGAGCGTTTTATTTTTAAGTGTTAGTTTTTTGTTATCTCAACGCTATGGGAACTCTTACATGTGGTAGAAATGCGTCAACTACAGAGTACAGACGACAGATGAATGGCTTTTGACTGACACTTCCCCATTTCCGTCAACGTTTCTAGCCGTTTTGAAGTTAAACTTCCTCTCTGTATATTACTTTGAGACTTGAGTAATGGTGATTGAATGAGACTTTTAAATTTATTAATCAATTATATATATTAATTTATGTATATGGGGAACTTAGTGCCTAAAAATACATGTAAAATGGAAAATTTATATGTGTTTTGTGTATTTGTGTATGATATCCATTTATATTATGTATATAATATATATTATTTTTGGTTGGTTTATATATATATATAATGTTGTATGTATGTTTTTTATTAATTATGTAAATATTTATTTAGGTATGAGTTTATGTAATAATACTAAATTTGTTATTATTTATATCCATACATTTATCTATTTTGCACTTTTCGTTAATATTAAAAGGATGTCTTCAAATATTAATTATAATTAAATCAATTAGTAACTAGTAAACTATCATATAATAATTTTAATGCGACTTTTAAAGGTATATAATTAAATTTTTATAGCTTCACTCTGTATACATGAAGATACTCTGTGTTGAGTGACGGAACTCAACGCCGTTCTATCTTACCACAGTGTGGCAATAGCAATAATTCATTCACACGATGGCTGTATGTTATTATTAGTAATATTCATATTATTATTATGAATAATTCAATACAACACTAATACAGGTCTCCATATCTTAAATTCACCATGTGTTAAATAAAATTTGTGTAGTCGCCCTAAAATGTGTCGAGTACCTCCATCCAATGCGCTCGATACAAAAAATGTTTACAAAGGATTGCTTAACAAAACGAGTCCAAAATTTATATAAAAAAAACACGGTCATCCGCCGGAACGGAACCCTGAAATTTAAACCATGCTATAAAAACTGCTTTGACGTCGTATTTCATTTCGTTGCATTTATTATTTATTCCACTCTTTCTCATTACATATTTCAAATGTTTTTGTAACTTCAATCCTATTCAATTTTAAGTGACTTCATTCCAATTCAATTTAAAGTAGCTTCATTACAATTCAATTTTAAGTAACATCAATCCAATTCAATTTTACGTCACTTCAATTCAATTTCAATTTGAGAGAGCGCGGTGTTAAGTTCCGCCACCACGAGAACGAATTGATTCATATTAAGGTGTTATGCATCAAGCTAAACAAAAGCAAACCAAGTGACGTATTAGTAAATTGTATTCTTGTGCGATACATTAACAAAAAATTACACGCTTTCTCATTTCGCAAAGCACTTTACGAATTTTAATATTAATTGTAACCTCAAAAATTATTATTTTATGAATAATTTGAAATTGACAATAAAAATTACATTGCCATTATTCATTATTCACTTCATATACGTTTATAAGTAAAAGTTACGATAGTGAAAATAAAATTATCGTCTCATTCACCTATAGCGCAATTAACACGCATCTGTTAGGACTACTAGACTACTAGACTACTAGTAAGTAACTAACTACTACTAGTAAGACTACTAGACTACTTAGGTCCAAATAATACTTATACTTAAGCGAAATTATGAAATGAGCATTTTAACAGCTAGCAAACCACTGAAGCCGTAGCAATCTAATGAGACAGTGTTTGACTGTAAACACAAACAAAGCGCAGCGTTGAGTTACGCCACTAATACACAATGAACGGAAATCGGAAAACAAAGTGTCTTGACACTAGGTTCTTTTTGCCTATCCTTCTCTATGCAGGATAAAAAAAAATATGCAAAAAAAAGCTCATTTACACACAACACAATTTTGGACAACACAAAATTGACAATTGTGGTCTAATTTGAAAATAGTAGTATATAGATTGACATATGTAAGCTATTGGCTCCCTAACTGTATACACACTATCATAAAACACCTGCAAATACCTTAGAAACATACAATTCGTGTAGCATTGTCAAATTCACAAGCATTGTTCACAAACCATTGTCCAATGTTAATGACGCGTCGGTCTGTAGTACGTGACTGCAAGATTGCTTATATAAAACGTTTTTTGTAAGTTCAAGTTCGATGCGTAACGTGTTGTTTTACTTTGTACTTTTTTAGTTTCATTTGCATTTATTTTTCCATCCTGCATAATGCAGGGTAGGCAGAGGAAACTTAGTTTAAAGGCACTTATTTCTACATTTATACATAGATTAGTCAGAAAAACTTACCAATTACAACACCCCGTTCTATAACAACCATACAAATATTTTCACTAACATAAGTAAATAAATAAACTAACATAAGTAAGTAAATAACTACTTACTTACACATTCGGCTGCGAACCCATTGTCAAATGTAAATAACCAAGAATTGTGTATGACATATGAAACAAGATTAGTAACTCAGTGGATTAAATAGAAGCGATTAAGGTAATATAGCCTACATACAGCCTTCCGCTATAAATGAACTATCCATAAAAAAAATCAATTCCAATTTCATAGTTCACGAGATTATTGTGTTAAACAAAACAAACTCTTCGACTTTATAATATTAAGTATTATATTCTTGAACCAAACTTCCGCAAATAATCTCATATTCCTTCCACATAAATTCGACTTCATACAAATTTACCATTTGTATTAGAATTATTACTATTTTTTATCCGGCTGTGCAAAGGAGAGTAATGTGTTTAGCAGCCTATGTGTAAGTATATGTTTGTTCCTACGTGACATTATAATGACCTATTTCGCCCATTCTTACGTCAATCGAATTGTCTTGACATTATTTTGTCATATATCGTCTATATTTACTATCGCTCACGAAAATTATTATTATAATAAAAAAAATATTATAACAAAAAATTAAAATAACATAAATGTTCTTAGATTTTCAGCTGTCAAATAATATTAATTGCACAATTGTTTTGGAAATAAAATCACGGAAGCTCAAGTCAAGCACAATAAAGTCCGCGTCGGACTCGATAACGCATATTTAGTAGGGAGATGTGGCAAGGGTCAATAACTCCGTCTATTTATAGTTTATATGTTAGGTATTTATAAATAACAGCACTTTGGGTGGGACTAGGGCTGTGTAACATCGTAACCTATATTTATTTGAATCGTATTTCCTCAATATTTCATTAAATATGAAGCTTACGTGTTCAATTAGCTTAGCTTAATCAGAAGACAGTACCTTGCTATGTCAGTCCCTGGATTTAGACCCCCCGGATGGTATTGATGAGGATATTAAAGATCGCGCAAAGTCGACTAGCTAGTGCTAGTGGACATTGGGAAGATATTCGTGTATTCTATCTAAATTATAATGCTTATATTTGTTTTTGTTTTTCCATACTAGTTTCGTAATTTAAAACGTGACCTTAGATGACTTGACAACTGAAAAACCAATTGTCTAGATTTTGTCTCGCAACTAAATTAGCTCTACTAAATTGGGTTGGGTTATATGACATAGAAACTATAAGTACAAATAATAATAATGTATTCAAATTGTAAATTACTTAGGTTACACCAAAAATACTAACTTTAATTCATACATCTACGTTTTAATATTTTAAATAGGCAACAGTGTCTGCCATAATACGACATCATACAGTCTTGTATATGTACATAATGTCATCTGACCGATGCAGCTTTAATTCATACGTTTTTCCAGCTTACCAATATCAGTGCATTTATTTACAAGACCAACTGACGTCATATTAGCGAAGTACAGCGTCCAACGTTTTGTGTTTTTATGGATGAAAAAAGGGAACGCTTGAATAAAAATATTGTATTTTTATAGTGGCTTATTAAGATCTCAGACTTTATACACAACTGCTCGTAATACTCGAATAAAAACTGACTATAACTTTTAAAAAATTATATGATTTTAACCAAAATCACCTGGTTTTACTAGTACTTAATTAGTATTTCTTACGTGACCGTCACAGTAATCATATTATCGATCGTTCACCTAAAAGGTTGTATCGACAACTTCCGCCCGTTATCGCGCAATGCATGTTAACAATCATTCATTAGATAATGGCGCTTACACATTTGGATATACTTGTACGTACACAACTTATCATTTATTACGTATACTTCCTATTGCCCGTGGATTTGTCTGTTTAAATAATTTTATGAGGCACTGGCATAGTTTCTGACTATTGCAGGTTCGATTCTTACTCGGAGAAAATGAAATATTTTCATTTTCCTCGCTCTGGTAACAATCTCAGCTTTGAGTCCCGCCACTCACACCAAATGTCGCGAAGGGCGGAAAGCGGAGTGTCTTAACATTAAGTTCCCTCTGCCTAGCCTGTTGATATGCAGCAAACAGCGTGAAGCTATAAAAAACTTAACTTGTAAAAATAATATAATAAATGCGATTGTTGTGGGTTCAATCCCCACTCGGAGGTATGAACTATTCACATTTCCCCACTCTGGCTGAGTTTCAACACGCAATGTGTCTTATTCGGGTCGAAAAAGGTAAAGGAAATTGTATCTTAATGGAAGGTTCTCCCTGAGAACACCTATATATGTGCCCCAAAAATGCCACAGACCTGTAAGTAATGTATAGTACTATAAATATAATATATTTATTATTAAAAATACCTAAATAACCAAAACCTTCAAAATACACATATACATACATATATACTATATTCGCTTTAATTATCTTTCTATATTTACTTTCCCAATATTCCTTTCCATTATATTATATAATAAATAATAACAAAGTTCTTTATTTTGTATAGCTAATAATAATACGTTTGAAAACTTGTGCACGTGACTTAATGTAACGATGTCTAACATTATATCATGACAGCCCTGCCTTAAACAGACGTCATTTCACATTGTATATACATATGCGTATATATGTCGTCTAAGACCATCGTGACATAGGACAGCGTGTCAAAGTGATGCTAACGGGTTCCGAATTCCACTCTCTGCTCTAGTAAGACAATGAAATTGGCACAGAAAGTGGAGAACGGAATATCTTAACACTACACTCTCCTTGCTTACCCTGCTAATTGTACTGCAGCTTAACTAGCGTTAAGCTTAACAGTTTTAATCATCTTATCATTGAAACCAAATTATACAACTTAAAAGTTATTTAAACATAAAGTAATATAGTAAAATACGTGTCATTTTCACGGAACTATAATCAATCAATTGAAGTAACCGTGAGTCAGTGTCGCAATCGACTGAAGTAATTAGTACTTGTCGTTTAGTCGTGTTATACGTGTTTTTGGTTGGAATTCTTAACTTGGTCTTACTGTGGTTATGCTTGTGAAATTAGTTTAAACCAAGTTTTGTTGAAGAATTAGTGTTAGTGGCAATAATATGATTTTAAATAGCTGTTTTAATGTGATTGTAAGTCTATTATTTTATTATATACGCTTATTTCATCTTCCCAAGTGTGACGTAAAGATACATTGTTTCTCGATATAGACAGATTTTTTTTAAATTAAATATGCCTAAAGTCAGAATCGAACCCACATCCGTTGCATGCGCCTACACTTCTACCTAAAACTTCTTAAGAATCCTACCGACAACAAAGCAAACATTGATCACTGCACCATATAATCAATACTTATCGTTAAGTTTATAGTTTTATGTAAAAATCTTACAACACTTGTGATTCGATACAAAATCAAAATATTTCTTCGAGCTGTTCTTTAATGACGTTAAAATTACGACTTCAGTCGGTCCTCTAGTGCAAAATTATGATAATAATGTGTCTCGTGTGTGTGTTGCATGAACTCAGTACAATCAGTCAGTCAGTCAGATGCTTTTTTTAACCCTTGACGAATACAGCGACGTTTTATAGGCTTGGCAAGTCAGTGTCTGTTTATATTTATGTATGTCTGTGGCATCGTAACTCTTAAACGAATAGATTATGAATGGAACTATACGCTTTGTTTTATTAGAAAACTGACTTGATCGAGATATTTCTTAGCTATCATTCATACAAATCTGTGCAAAAATTTCAAAGTACATCGGCGTTTTATGCTTTATTTTTATTTCATATATAAATATCTCCATAATATACATATATCAGGTAAAAGAAAAATTAAAAAACAAATAAATACTGTATTGACGTTAGTTGTCATACATTCAATGAACAAAACTACAATCCGTATTTAGAACTCTAATCGTATACAGCAGGCCATGAGGCATGGATCGAAATCAAATAGGTTGGTACAACCAGTTTAGGTTTGCCGTTATCGTCTCGCCGTAACACAATCTGTGGGTATCGCGTTCTCTCATGTACCAGTATGTGGCATAGATTGATTTACATCCACTTGTTGCTAAATGCTAACTGTTATATAGGAATAGTGAAGTTCAATATAAAATGAAATTGCTCCAAAAAATGCTGGTATTATTAGAAGTAAAACCTCTGACCTGTTAGCTAATTGATATTTATCACAAAAAAACTTTCGAAATTAATAATATTTCAATGTTCATGTATAAAACAATATATATAAAGATATTAAATTTGATGTCATTGTGACGCAGTCGGTTGTGGGTTCAATCCCCACTTGGGGAAACAATTTATTTCCCTACTGTGTAGGCTTAAAATAAAATGGTGTGTGTGTGTGTCTCTAAAAATGGCGGGAAATAGAAAACGGAATGTCGTGACACTTTGTTCTCGATATCTAACGCTAAAATAAAAAAATATATACAACTCCTAAATGCTGCCAATTCAACTTTAAAATGTAGTCTAGTCCAGACATCTTGTTATCATTCCTCAAATCAAATTTCAAAAGTCAATAAATCAATATTTATTTATTTATTCATAAGCCATGCGATTACAAAACTATTATTCATTTAAATACATGAGCTAGACAGTCACAAAAATATTACTGCCGGTGCTTAAATTAGGTTTACCCTGTGCTATAAACACCGGCTACCTTCCAGTGTCACAGTAAAGTAATTGGACAAACATTATAGTCCGTAGTATTAAATGTCCGTAATATCCACATATTTTTGTTTTCAATTAGTATTAACATTTCAAGCATGACTAAAAAATTAAAGCCTGTCGTTCTAAATTTAAAACAAATGGGTCGCGGTAACTTGCGATAATCACCTAACCGTAAGTAACCCTACCCTCTATTTTATATTACACAGATTATTTACACAAAACTTAATACTATTAAATTGTTAAATATTCAACACCTTTGTCGAGGTGAGACTTCGTTTGTATGTTGCCTTGGAAATAACACCTCAATACAATTGAATTTGGTGTTGTCTTCATGCATGGGAGCCATTTTGTAGGCTAAGTCATAGAATCTGTAAACTCTTAGATAAAAGACCTGTTAGAAAGTAACTTTTTCCAAGTAATACACCTTTAGATTGAATAGACCCCTTTTGAAATTTGACTTCTATTTATATAAAACTAATAATAATACGCGTTTACGCTTATTTTTTGTTTTTTTTATTTTATGTACATCGATCTATTGAAAATGTTTGTTCTCTTTTCGCCCGATTAACTTATTACCGGACTATAACGAACTATTTCTAGAAATTCAGTCGTCATGGCAACTATAATAGATATAGAATAGATTAATTATCTGACATTCTATTTACACTTTTTTATATAAAACACTATATATCATACACTTTTTTTATATAAAAAAAAAAACAAAACCAATGAATCACCATCACAAGGCTTTACTTGCAGTTGTTATTTTTAATAAGAAGCCACATTATATCAACAAACCTACGGAACGTTGAATGTCATCCATTTAAAAAAAAATAATAAAAAAACTAACCTTGTTTCGCCTTCCAAAGTTTTTGCACCATGATGTCACTAATAAATAAGAGTGGTTCGATAAAACAACACTCGCTCGAGAACTGGTGTGACTCAAATAACTAGAGACAGTTAAATCGACAGTTATCTAACAGCTTAATAACTGATTATTTAACTTTAACTTTTTTATTACCAGAGCAGGTTGGGATGTAATTGTAAGGTACATTTTTATGTAACGGTATGCTTGGAAAGTATGATATTATTAATTACAATCTGTAAAGAAGATGCCTAAACGACTAGAATACAAACTCTATTAGTTCAATGTTTAGCTTATTTTTAAACGCAGATATAATGTCTTACTACGCCCGCTTCGCTCGTTGACAATAACAAAAAAAAAATTTAAAGGGCAACCTCTCACATATAACCTCATACATTCCTCATACAAGATATTCTTGATCTCACACACATTTCACACTGCTATCTAAAAAATCACCGATATTACGAGTGCACGTTTATTTGTATATTAATATTCACCAATAATCAGTAAATATAAGTGTTTTTGTGCAAATAAAAATATATTATTAATTTAGGTTTAAAGTAGGGCGAAGTCCACTACAGCTTATAGAGCGCTCTCTCGCCTTGATCTACTTATTTCAATTTCATAATTTATTAATACCATTATTTTTAAAATTATAAAAAAGTCCACAGTCAGTTCTATAAATTTTTAAATGATCTTGAATTTTTTTATAAAAAAATCTCTGTCCATGATGAGAATTTCTTAAAACAAATTGACCCATTAAATGATTAATTAATGTACTTAGACCGTCGTAGCGCAGCAGCACTTCTGATTATAAACGCGAGGATTGTGGAATTGGTTCCCACTCGAGGAAGTCTTTTCATTTCCTCGCTTAGAGTGCGGTGAGGGAAAACGAGGTCCGGAGTACACTAAGCTCCCTCTATATACCCTGTTGTATGCGAGATACAGTGTAAAGTAAAAAAAAATAGATTTAACACAAATACATGTATAAATAGCATAAAAAATTTAAATTCTTTTAACCTTTTTCTTTATGCACATCTGTACATTTATATTTTTGATAAGCCGATTACAATATTTGATATATGTTTTCTTTTATTTTATATGCCATCTAAAATTTCTAGGAATATGCTTTCTAAACATGCTTTAGGAAAAACTTAAATTATTATTATTATTTTATTATTTAAGGTGCAAGGCTAACTAAATTATATAAACAACGTACGGTATTAAACAAGTGCGAGTCGTACTCGTGCACCGAGGGTTCCGTACCTACTACATGATTGTAGATATTCCACTGAAGAAGTGTTTAAATTTTTTTAATTTTTAGTATTTGTTGTTATAGCGGCAGTGGAAATACATAATTTATGAAAATTTCAGCTTTCTAGCTATCACGGTTTATGAGATACAGCCTGGAGACCGATAGACAGACGGACAGACAGACACTGGAGGCTTTTTACCTTTTAAGTACTGAACCCTAACAAGAAGGTTTAAATAGGTAATGCTTATAAACTCTATATAAAGTTAAAGTGGAAGCTTTATGAGACAAACGTATTGTAATAGCAGTGAGAGTCTAGTGTCCTTGACATTCTGATTTTCGCGTTCTGACCGACATCGAGATATTAATTTCGAGGAAATGTAAATAATTAATATTCTCCACTGAAGATCGATCCCACAACCGTCGTGCTTATAACTAGACACCGTCCCACTGGACCGCGAATTGACTTGAATTTCAATTTATGAATATTTTACTATTGCAAAATATTTTACATATAAAGCTTAATACGTTTGTAATAATCTACACTCATTGACATGTTTATAACTTAATTCATATCCAAAATAGAAAAATTGCTTTTTACCCAACATGTCTAATAAAAATGAACGAAATAAAAAAAAATAAAACACACATCTTATAATCATATAGATATACTCGTATATTTATATCAACATATATTTGCCTAGTTTTATAATGTATCCGGCCTTGCTTTAGTTATTAACATAATATTCCTGTTCATATAATTTTAACATTAAAACACATTTAATATTAATATTATTATTATAAATTACTTCCTTGTGCCCTTTCCGCCACTTTTAAAAATATTTGTATTGCAAAATAATTAAAAGTATATAACAGTATATTATTCTATACTATAATAAAACAGTACTTATTCTGTCTGTACATTGAATATTTTTACACTAACAGAATATGAATCTGTCTGTTTGTACGTCATCTTGAGATCTAGTAGACGGATTTGAATGATTTTTGTTGTATATCTATTAGGCCAGGGCAGGATCTAAGTTATAATAGATATTAAACACTAGTATATCTGATGCAAAAATTTAGTAAGCCAGCTGAATTATAAGAAATAATAAAATGCTGCCATAACATAATCGATCAAATCAAATCAATCAAAATATTCTTTATTCAATTAGGCTATTACAAGCACTTTTGAATCGTCAATTAACATAAGTGTCAGTATTGTCAGTCCTACTAGAAGCTACCACCAGCTCGAAGGGCAGTTCTGCTGAGAAGAGCTGGCGAAAAACTCAACAGTTGCTCTTTTTAATGTAAATTTACAATATATTTACAACCTCCCGAGTGGGCATCAACAGTACTTAACTCCACACACTAACATCCGTGTAATATTCTTGGAGTGAATAATATACTTTCCCTAATAATATGTTTTTTATCTTGACTTTAAATTGCACAAAGGGTAAGATCGAACGTTATATTATTATTTTCCAATGATATAAAAATAGCAAAGATCTGGAACACCTGATGTAGACCCACAACAGAACATCTTAACTGTAAGAAACCGAAAATTACTTTTTTTTCGTTTTCGATAATTTTTCCGTTAAAATTTGTAAATCCAAAATCTGAAACATCTCATGAAGAATCATTATGTCCAGCTAAACTATATGAATTACAGGAATAAGTTATTAAACGTGATCGACATTTTCTATTGACATTGTGATATATAATAATATCAAGGACTCATGTAAAACCAAAATAGATAAGCTAAACTAATAAAACTAAACCGTAATAAGCAGTTTTCGTTGTCATTTAAAAATCTCACATGTGGAATACTATGAAAAAAGTTAGCAGTCCGTAGGCGTCCACTAGTTATAAAATAAAAAAAATTAATTTCCAGTGTAAAAGAACGTACTTAAAACTCAAAAGATGAAATCGATCTATTGTACCTACACTATAGAGTGAAATTTAATTTATATCAATGAATTTGAAGTTAAAAAAACTGAATTTTAGAAGAATGAATTTGAAATTTAAAAATGTTGTGTTTTGCTTCAACATCCATATCTAGTATTACGCATTCATTGTGAACGCGTAACACAAGAGTAAACAATAGAAACAATAAAATTCTCGATTTTGATTGACGGTATAATAAGTTATGATAAGGCCAAAGTGTTTTTATTATGTATTGTATGAGGTAAGCGTATTTTAAAACTAGCTTTGCAATATTTGTGTATATATATATAAATATATGTGTATATATATAAATATATGTGTGTATATATATATATATATGAAAGAATTATTTTGTGTGAACGGAGAACTATAAAACGTAAAATCCCTTTTCCTCAAATCCCTCAGAAAATCCTCTCTTAGTGTTCCCCTCCACTCCCTAGGAAAATACCATATTTAAAGTTCCTTCGCAACGTTATATCAGCTGTGCGTTGTCTGTCAGTCAAACGAAACGAAACGAAAAAGTTGTATATATTAAGATTAAGTTTTATATAATAAGTATACCTCGATGGGAAGGCGAAATTATGCTAACTGCTGGATGAAATTGGCGAAGGGTTACGCGTGATAGAGGGCAATAGAAGAGGTAAGAGGTCTATACCAGGTGGCACACACAATACAGGGATATATTGTAATTAGTCATTATAGATTAATGTGATTTTAACCTTATTTTCAAATTACTTAAATTTGACATGAACCTGATATGTAAAAGAACCTGGTTATGATCATTATATATGAATTTTCTACCATCGAGTGCACCCACTTCCACCAACTGCACCACAATGATGTCATATGACATTTATAATAAATTTTAAAATAATTAATTACAACTAACCTTTATAGTAAATTTTCGCTTCCAATTGTTTTCGCTTAATTAATATCTATTCATATTTTTTTTTTTGTTCACTAATTAAAAAATTTTATTAAATGTGACTGGACATTACAAAATTTTTCGTCGATTCGATAAAAACTACAAAGTTTAAGTGACAAGGTGTTATAAAAATGTCTTTATCCGGTTTCAACACCTGCTTTAGTTTATATTATTTTTAATTAATTTTGTTTATAAAACATATATATATATATATATATATATATATATATATATATATATATATATATATATATATATATATATATATATATATATATATATATATATATATATATATATATATATATATATATATATATATATATATATATATATATATATATATATATATTTATATAAGCCACTGCGGGCACGATAAAACTCCAATAGCAAAATAATACCTGTGGGCGTTACTTTTGGAGAGTCCACTAACTTATGTAAAACAAGCCATAAAGCAAACTTTATCGAATAACATGACTTGAATCAAAATAAGCTTTTTTAAGTGCCATACTCAGAAAAAGCATAGTAAATAAATATAAATATTTAGAATGAGATATAAACTCGTCTTTTACGATGTGATAGACAGAGATAACGTAGTCATAAGTCACTCCCTTCTCAAGTTTAGGATTATTAAAAAGAGAATAAAATTCTGACTTTATCTGACGGAATTTAACGACATAGGTATATTTTTATAATATTTATATTCCTACTTACATAAAATAGTATTAAGATATTGAAAGTATAATTTTTTTTTAATATAAACAGTGTTAAGACAGATTCTGCCCTTTTAGTCCGAGTTCCGTATAAACTTCATTTTATTTTCATCATTTAAAAAAAAGAATATAAATTATATAATATTAATAATTTTAGTATTGGGTTTTGCGCATTCAAGTACTAATTATTTTTTTATTTGGTTACTTGCTAAGAACTAGAAATAGGCGACAGGTGACATTAGCGCCATTATGTAATATGACTCACGTCTGATTCATATCATTGGTTAATCGGTAGGCAATCGATCTTAATGAATCACTTACTACAAATCCTGCTCGATTAATAGTTTGCGGAAGTCAGTGGTTTATGAATAAACCTTATTTTTAAGTAAGCCCTGTATAAAAATATTTTAAAAAACGAAATTGTTTTACAAGGTCTTTCTTCAACATTTTAACTAAATGTTTTGGATCATAATAAGTCATAGAGACGTTTGTCTGTTTATATATATTGTATATTCCCCTATCAGTCATACATTCATGACTTCTACCAACGATCTTTTAATGTAAAACATATTATAAATATGTCGATAACTTGAAAGTCCATAACGAGCTTTTACGAAAGCGATCACAGTAAAATAAATATTTATGGTATAGATAAAGTCGATCTAAACTAGTAACATGAGAAAGTATGTGAAAATAACCTTACGTCCACCTTGTAGGGCCATAGCTACATTTTTCTCCACACCATTAAGCTTTCTTCAAGAAAATGCAGGTATTTCTGCATTCCTTAGTCAATGGAGTTGGATATCAGTTTTTTATGCAACAATGTACTGCTAGTTGATATATTTATGATATACTTTTATTTGATATATGCAGAAAATGACATTTCTTTGGAAATACAGAATTTCGTCAAATATATATAATATAGACAATGCCTTAATAAGGAATTATATTAAAATAATGTACCCTTATCCTGAATAAACCCTTATCCTGAAGGAAATCACCACAACTACATACATTATTACAACCTATATTATTAATAATCTTATTGAGACGTTCACTTCTAGAAACAGCTTGTTTCGTCAAAAATCTTCAAACAATCTTATATTATTATAACAAAAAAGTTTCTATATTGTAATAAAAATATTTTATATCAAATAATCTCTGACAAACCTTTCTATCGGATGTTTTCACATCATTATTACTTTACGTTACATTACTTTTACCCAAAATTACAACCATTGTCTAACAATGAAGTATGAAGTTCTTTACCGCATTAGGTATGTTAAAACGGAGATAAAAGTATAATTTCATAATTCGTGAGAATTCGCTTGATGTTTTAAATCACGCTTACTGAGTGCACTTAGTAAGCTTTATACTTTTTGTGGGCAATCTGACAGTAAACGCGATGATTCTGGGTGCCATCCCCCACTCGGGGATCGAGGAATGAATTATTTTCATTTGAGGCGTTGAGTTCTGTCACTCAACACGCAATATCCTAAAAATTGGGGAAAAAATTGGGAACGGAGTGTCTTAACACTAGGCTCTTATGCTGAAAAATAATATTTTCATTTTTATAAGCATCCACTTTATTATATATAAATAGAGAAAACTTAAAAAAGTGCACCCTTTCTCTATTCTACGCATATCTATAGAATTTATATCAGTGTATCCGGTGGTGGAAACCAACTTCTTGTCGTTTCTCTTCAGTCATAGACATTCTTTCACGGAATGCCACAATGACGTCATAAGTCTCTATCTGAAATACAAGACACTATATGCACCAAATAACTATTCAAAATAACATCTCAAATATAACAAAAAAAAATAACTAGATAAAAATCTGCCTGTACCGGGTACTGTACCACTGTTAGAATTAAGTAAGTCGTAATAAAATTATGTTTTTTAAATAAGTATATGTTAACAATGTTATAGTAAACTTAATCTGGCAACTTGTGGGAAAGAAAGCTTTAACAATAACGACCTCTTGGAAATTTCACCATTTCACATAAAAATGTTAATGGCGTTACTATTTACCTTGCGGTATTTTAAAGATTCGTATACAAAAATTGGATTAGATTTTAGTTTATCTATACCTATATATAAATAAATTTGAAATGTGGAACAACATATACGTTTTGTCTCGGAGTTAACGCGGGATTCGAATTGGCTACTTGCACTTCCGCCCTCATAAAATAATCATTTTCATTTATTACATACATTTTTCATTGACATAATGATCAGAAAGGCAGAAAATAAATACATATGGCAAATCCAAGAACCTCTACGGACCGGGCCGCTAGCTGAATTTTTTTTGTGATAATTGTGAATCTCGTTTAATATATTTAAAATTTTGATTCGAAATCTTTGATTCGAAATCTGCTTTAACTTTCCAAAAATATATCTATATTAACTTAGTCCTTAGTAAAATCAAAATGCGTCGTACGCTCATCACATGTTATGCAAAGTGAAAGGCAGAAGCCAATGACTATTACGCGTGAAGGATTAACAAGAATAAACACCCGTGTACATACGAGTACGTACTTGAGTATGGCCGTGCCTAAAAATGCCAATGTAAATAAAATATTTCCTATTAAACTTTCAACTTTCTCTATCTAATTCTGATTGCGCAATTTGTTTTAGTCCTTGAAAATTTTTGCATCAAGTTACTTGCCTTGAAAATGGATTTGAATGGTTTTTTTTGCAAGAAAACTTGACATTTTTCTGATGTCGTATTTATATATTCATACTTATAGCTTTTTGTTGTGAGGTTAATGCTGTTGGCCCTATTGGCCTTGACAGCGACACCGGTTGGGGAGGGAAGAGGGCACTCTGTCCCTGAGAAGTAGCAAGCACTATCGTCTCTGCTTGAGAGGAAACATCGGCTGCAAGGTCGTTCCCTGCGGGACTTAAGTCTAGGCTTGCGGCCGAGAAGCGGGCTGGTAGACCACGGCTTCCATTAAGTGTGGATTGGATCTCTACACTAATCGATGACAAGCGTGCTCTGTAAGCCACGAGTCCCTTACGCGAGATGTTACTTATAGCAGAGAGACTATTAGTCGAATATGTCAGTCTTCTCTCCAATTTTGATCTAAACAAAGACATTGCTTATCGCGCTAAATGTGCCCTTGGAAAACTAGTTGATATTTAACCACATTTTTTTATTAGTAAAATTTTAATAGGTAATATATATTTATTTATATAGATAGTGTTGCTTCCTTTTGAAAAGGCTGCAAAGTCCATGAACCCTTGACATTAAGATGAGATCATTTCACCTGCTTAAAAAGGATATCTGATATTTTATTTGAAAACCGGTAAACACTTGTTTGGCTGATGTCATAATAACCAAAATTAAATTTTATACACTCAGTTAATCTAAAACTTTTTATGATTAAAAAAACAGGTTATATAACAGATAGCTATAAAATTTTTAATAATAAAAATAAATTGCTACTTACGAATGTATCCTTTATATCTTTCAAGCGTTATTAATGAAGGAAGTTTCCTAATTTAAATTTTTAAAATATTTTTTAATACTGTAAAGTGTTTTTATAAATGTCATATAAAAACTTTTTCGTGTAATTATATGTATATAATCTATATATACATATAAATATAATATATAGCTATATATTATTTTTAAGGTTAATTTTATAAATGCTTATTGATAAATTCCATTCACAATATGTGGGCCGAATGTGGAGACGGAACTGTCTTCACGGTGAAGGTTGGAGAGAGAGAGAGACATTTGTCGGTGGTTTTTTGTCAGATATAGAAATTCAATTTTTTTTATTGAATTATTCCACTGTATATCCTTTGGATATAGAAACACACACGTGTTTAGTAATAGTTGGGAGTTTATAATTTACGTGTTTTATTAGACAGTTGTGTATTTTAACATAAGACGTGTGTTAAGTAAAACGTTAAAATCATTAAGTTAAAGTCAACTCGTCTAGATACACAACACGAGATTGCCTATCTTTTTTTAAAATTGATTGGTTTCGACAGTCATTACTTTCTGGTTTTTCTGTCCTACTGAGACTAATTCGTACTGCACTTCCGCCCAATTTTCGACATGTTGCATGTTGAATAGCGGAACTCAACGCCGCGCTTAGTCTCTTACGAGTATCGCAGAATGAATTTGTTAACTTGTACAAGAGTATAGTATTTGTTTGTACATAGTAAATTTAATAGGCGTCTGATTATTCTCGTAGATGTCATCAATCTCTCACTAGGATTTTTTTTATTTTATATATGGACGCTACGCGGATCTGGTTACACAAATGACTGTGTTCGTTTCTTAATACTACTTAATACTATAAATGTATAAATTTAAGACAATATCGGTATCTAGTACAAATTTGAACATTATTGCGGTTATGCAAACATTAACTAATAACTTAAACAAACATATAAAACGTGTGGTATTGACCTAATTTGGTTTATTGTTATATGATAATATAATATACATACATATATGCTAAGTGGGTCCGTTGTGGTGCACAGGCACAGCACAGGTTCGATTCCCACTTGGCTAGTATGGTTTATTTTCAATTTTCCTTGCTATGGCAACAAAGCAAAGCGCGGCGTTGAGTTCCGCCACTAAACACGTCGATATCTCGATAGGCGAAAAGTCGGAATCAGTGTCTTAAAACTCGATTCCCTTTGCCTACGCTGCTATATGCAAAGCTTCGCTTCGATGTAGAAGTAAAAAAAAACATATCTATGTATATTGTTATGCTACGTATTTTCTATAGAGATTCCATACGAACGCCATGTTTGTCACGCGTCAGTTTCGCCGTACCGGTTCCCAAGTGTGACGACCCCAATACAAGCGTTGCCTAGGGCTTTAACACCTGTGTATTATTGGTATTTCATTACAAATATGAAGACCTGACCCAGTTCACTATCAATTGATTTCTCTTTGTAATTTGTAAACAACGTGTTCTTCGTCTCTGTTTGTTTTGTTTCGCATATGGTATGAATTGCCTGTAATTACTGTTTTTATTTAAATTTTGTGTTATTTATCGGAGAAGATTATATATAAGTTTAATCTTCTCCAGAAATCAACGCCAAAATAAGATTTAAGCTATTTTTACTTTATATTATGTATAGCAGTATGGGCTCAGACAATATAGTGCCAACGTGACACTCCGTTCTCCGTTATTTCTCCCGGGCGGAGGTTACTTATCAGCACATTAGTTGGCATATCATACTTATAGTGGAAGTTAAGGCAGACTTTTATCGATAATTGACTAAGAAAATGTAATATTTTTGATGTAAACAAACATTAAAGTAATTTGAAATCTTCTCGCATGCAATAGGTCGTGCTGGCCCAAACAAGCCCCAACTGCATTAGGACAACGTAATGAACTAACATTAAACAACCTATACTATTATTACTTAATTAAAGACATACTAATAATTTTTTTTCCTTCACACTGTATCCTGCATATAGCAGGGTAGGAAGGACCTAGGGTCCTTTGTTACGACACTCCGTTCCCATATTCCGCCTTTCGAGACATGTGTGTTGAATAGCGGAGCTAAATCCAATCCAATCCTAGCCTAGCTAATGAAGAAGAAGAAAAAAAAATATGTATATATATATATATATATATATATATATATATATATATATATATATATATATATATATATATATATCTGTTTATATATCTTTATTATTATAAAGCTGAAGTGCTTATATAGGTGAATGCGAACTCTGGAACAAATAGTTCGTATGGATTTTTTTTATATTAGATAGTCTATTAGATAGTTTTATATTAGATAGTTTTTATATTAGGTAGTAGCAGTTTATCGATGAAAGGCTATGATAGGCTATATATAAAAACGGGTTGGACTGAAAACTTCCGGGAGTTTGATGCATAACTCTTAGTTATTTCCATAAACACTTGACAGCCGACATGGTGTGTATGCAAGTCACAATTTGTATTTTTTATTGCACTACACAAATGTTCGTTTTAAGTACCAGCGTCGGTATATAGGTACTTCTTACAAAAAAACCATATTAAAATGCAGCTCACTTTAAATTCCAGTAAGGAGCACCTTGAAAAAATACACTCGATACCAAGAAGGGCAAATGTCAAAAACCTCTATACCTCCCTTACCCTTTGTAACTTATATTCTTAAGCTATTCCCCTCTCTTTCGATAGTATTGTATTATGAATTCTTTATAGTCGTTTTGGGTAAACTTGGAAAATGTTGTGCATATTAAACTTAAGCAAACACGATGAGTGTAGTTTCCGTCCCTTGACACTAGGTTCAAGTTCAAGTTGCAGCGTGGAATAAAAAAAATGGATGGGTCTCTCACTTTCAAGATATTAATGTAGAAAATATATTTTATTTAAATTGTCAATAGAAACTAAATAAAAATACAACTAAATATTTCCATATAACTTCCGTTTTTTTATACTTAAAGAAAACGGGATTTGAGCCCGCGCCTCATTAAATCTCGATACGTTCAAATTTTTATATGTAGGTATAGTCAGTCAGTAGGTTATATCAAAACAATTAACGTTATGTATAGCCTATAGGCTGTAGCTTTCCCGAATAAATGTACTATCCAATATTTCTGCTAATAAATTCTTTAGCTTTACAATATTAAATTATCAAGTAAAAAAGATATATATAGAAATAAGGTCAAAAAATTATACCTATAACGCATAAATGTATGCAAAACTCGAAATATGCATTGACCTCCGTCCATGCTAATGTAAAGTGCAAAGTAAGCACACGTAATAGCTGTTTCAGATCGACCTTGTGATATCCAGTCGCTTCAGTAATGTCAGTCGGTTTCTAGTAATTCTTTAAAATATTCATAATTTTAGGATTATTTTAAGTTTGGATCGTCATGTAGCAACGGTTGAGTATCAGACTGTAAACGCGACGGTTGTGAATTCGATTCCCACTCAGGGACTTTATTCGTACTTATTTGTATTGCCTCGCTCCGGTAGGTTTAAGGCTAAGTGCGCTGTTAAATGGCGCGATTTTTTAAAAATTGAGCAGAAAGAACGGAAAATCTTAACACTAGATTCCCTCTGCCTACGCTGCTATATGCGGGCTACAGAGTAAAGCTTCAAGTTTGATATAAAACTACATTTAATTTGTTGAGTGTAAATGTTACAAAAAGCGTCTATTACATATTAGTTAGTATCACATAATCCCGCCCATAACAGGGTAGGCAGAGGGAACCGTAGGCTCAAGAAACCTAGTGTTAAGACACTCCGTCCCCGTTTTCCGCCTTTCGAGTCTATTGCATATTCTCTTAGTTCTAATTATAACTAAAAATTTTTTATTATAATTTCAGCTTAACTGTAACATAATAAACATCTTCTCCTTGAATCAATTGAATCAGTCTATTAGGGAAAACCACATTGAAACCCGTTGGAAATTTGAAATATTTTAATCGCAAATCATAAATGAATACATTAATTAGTATTTGTCCCCGATCAGATGGACTTATATGTTTATATAAAAGAATTATATAACATATTATATAGCTATTACGCGTAAAAAATTAGATTGTTATATAACGCCGAGTCGGCAATAAGAAAGTAACAGTTTCTCTTAAAATAAATATTTTCACCACTTTTAAAATTTAAATATTTGTTTACGCGCTGGTTATTTCTGTTTTTACTTATGTTCCTGAGATACGACACATACACGCTAACTCATATTGCACATTGTGAAAAATTTACAATTTACAGTTGAACTTAAAAAAACACTAGAAGTAACTGCCTTGGAGAAATGTTATATATATATATATATATATATATATATATATATATATATATATATATATATATATATATATATATATATATATATATATATATATATATATATATATATATATATTCAAAAAGAAAAAGTTCTAAGAATAGCTGAATGTATATGATTTTCAATCGTATATTCCACCTGGATACAAAAAATTGCATCTTGAATAGTGAATCTCAACGCCGCGGTATGTATCAGTTATCAGAGATAAGAAATAAAAAAATATACCAAAAACAAATATTAAAAGTTATGATTGAATTAATTTTTATAACTATTAAATCGATATGACAGTTAAAATCCTTTATACGTGACCGTCAAAACAAATCTGATGTTAATCGCAAAAACTTAAATAAAACTGAACTACTTGTGATACTAACGTAAATTATTTTAGTTTTTTTTTATATACTTTATGTTTTTTTATAATTTTTATAAGTAAAATATACAACTTATATTCATTGCCATATTTTCATATGTGGAAGTGGAGAGGAACAACGGTGGAGAGGAAGCCCCCATATTTTCAAATTAATTTGAAATTAATTTGAATAAGAAACAAAATAATTTGAAGAATTACAAAATAATTTGTAGATGAAAAGTCATTGATGGTTTCTGTAGTAAATCTACTTCTGCGGGCAACCGGCTCTGCTTAAATTATACATTGTCTGTTTCTCGAATTTAATTCTTATATATCAAGCCTCTGGTTTCCGCCCACGGAATTAACGTTATGTGATGAGTGACGGAGCTCAACGCCGTCTTTAGTAATAATTTAAAGAAATTAAAAAAATATAAAATTTTTAAAGTAATTTTATCTAATCGCCTCTTTAATATGTAATGAATGTCACAAAAGTCGAACCGTACAGAAGACAAGCAAACAAAGACTGATAGACTCTTATGCTTTAATTTTTATCTATACAACTCACTAGACAATCTAAGTAGGTACAGCGGATATCCGTATTAAATACCTATATATCCCCCATAAATAAACTTGTTCTGACCATTTCCGGCTATATATAGCAAAGTAAACAGAAAAATCCCTATGTTAATTAAAATGTTTACGAGATCATTTTTTTATTGTGAATTTATATATAAAATACAATAAAAGAAAATATATATATATATATATATATATATATATATATATATATATATATATATATATATATATATATATATATATATATATATATATATATATATATATATATATATATATATATATGAAGTGACAAAATGCTAATTGCATTAAATAAATAAAAACACTAACTAAGGTGTTAATTGGTAATATCAACAATTTCTCTACTCATATGAATATTTATTTGATGTAAAGTGACCTGCGAGTGCGTCTGGAGAAAGTACGTTGACGGCTGGCTGAGTAACGGTTAATACATATTTATATTGTCCTTCTTTGTTAGTGCTAAATTGTTTGTCTGTCTGGTCGTTACGTGGTAACTGGTAACATCATTTTTCAAACATTTTTAACTACAGGTTTATCAATTTAAAAACAATACTTTTATAATCACTTACATAAAACAACGTATCATAATTTAATATGCGCATGTTATCCAAAAACTCGAAATTAATTGCTTATTTTGTGGAGATATCTCGATGTTTGTAATGCTTAACATTTATGTATTTAACATACTTATGTACATACTATTTCAATCGATTTATTGTTATATGTTGTAATTATCTGACATATGCATAGGTATAGAGAATCCTCTCGTGTCCCATCATCAAATCAGCCTATTACTGTCCACTGCTGGACATAGGCCTCCCCTAGGGTGCGCCAGAGAAGATAGAAGTGCTCGTGTCCCATAGAATTTTTAATTACAAACAAATAAAAATAATTAAAAAATAATCCTTGGAATATCTCTACATACACTCATGATAAATCTGACAATATATGTATATATATATATATATATATATATATATATATATATATATATATATATATATATATATATATATATATATATATATATATATATATATATATGTATGTTCTGTTACAGTTCACACAAGTTCAACGATATACGCTTTCCATATACCGTTGACCTGAACCTATTACGTGTCTAGTCCTAAGAAATGCTGTTATGAATATCAGTTGGTTGATATTCTTGCGTGTATTCATTTTTTTCTGTAACAGCGATGAAGTAGTTAATTGCACCCAAAAACTCGTTTCACGTATATTGTAACAGTTTACGTAATTGGCCAGCTATCACGCTATGTTATTTAAATTTTAATTACGTTAATCATAATCTCTTCATGGCTGAACTATCACAGAGAGGCTTTTATATTTTTAAATTAATTAAATTAATGATTATTTTCGTTTATTTTCAGAATGCCAGTTATGTAATCAACAGACGCTATACCAAAAGTAAAATGTCACCGGTATGCCACAACTTCGTACAGAATGCGTGGAAGAAGGATTTCTGCTCTAATTGCTTTAAATCACGCGAGGAACATTCAAAGCAGGAAAGAACAACAGATGGCAGTAAATATTTAACGACTCCATTCCAAAATAGAAGCACGTTCTTTAAGAAAACCCCTCCGAGTATTCTTAAGATACACCCGAAGAAAAAAGGGAAGCGTAACGTACGATTTCCTGAAGAAGTATGCAGCGTTATAGGATATGGAGGTGACGATTGGTCGGATGATGAAGAATTTGAAGTCTCGGAAGAAAATGAAGAAGATGACACATTTCCAGATACAGAAGACGAAAGAGAGCTTTACAAAATAACCAAATCTAATACGGATTTCAATACTGTAAAAGCAAATTTGCTCGGAGACTCTATTGCGAAGTCCTACACTTCTTTATTATTAGGAAAAGTCCAGACCGATTCAGATGGGAAAAAGAAAACCTTGATGGTGTCAGTAACTCCGTTCGGTCAAGAAAATAAAGCTACAGTTAAAACACACACACGAAAACCCGCCGTTATAAACTTAGCTGAACAGGCTGCCGAAGAAACTACTAATGGATACAAAACTAACATTATACTGTCGACGTATATAAAAGAGTCTGAAACAATAATTACGTCAGAGGGTTCAAAACAATCAGATGGTATTTTATGTACAGAAAAATCATTACTCGAAGAAATATCAGAAACTTTACAACAAAACAGAATAAGTGGATCTGATATCAGTTTAATGAAATCAGATCCCAATAAACCATCTATCGTGGAAGGCAAAATAAAGCAAAGTATGCAAGATGAAAGCGATAAAAAAGAGATGATTGAATTTAAAAAGAATAGCATTGTTAGAAAATCACCCTTAAATAAAACACAAGAAAGGCCTAAAGTGAACTTAAGTCGATCAGAATTTAAGTTCTGTAAAATAAATATCGAAAATACTAGTGTTGATTCTGCCGTTGGCACTCTTAACTCGACAGCGAACAATTCACTTACATCAGATGATGAAAGCTTTACTGGTCGCACAGATTCAGACAACGATGACAGTGGCCACTTCTCTGAATCCCATAAAATTGATGAAACTGTAAAAATTAAAGTATACAACGAAGATAAGAACATAAAAATGTCACCGTTAGGGCAATTAAGGAAAGCAGATGGTCATGCGGGAAGCGGATATTCAACATTTCAAAGTCCAATCATAGACATGCCTATCATTCCTAAACCAGAATCAGTGTTTTCTGCAGAAGCCAGTCGGGAACTTGCAGGTGAGCCAGATGGAAGAGCTGATCCTGATGATTCCTCTGAAGCTCCAGCGCTACCGAGCAGCCCAGTACCGACGATGGATCCTCGACCATCATTCCTTCATGGTATGATTACTGACATAATGCCGAACAAACCAGTCCCACCCGAAAAACCAAAGCTACCAGTCAAACCAGTTATAAAATCTAAAAAAAGTACAACGCAACAGGTTATAATGCATGTGCAAGAAAAGGGGGAGGAAGAAAATAAATACGTGAGTGAACACAAAAATATCGAAGTCGAAGAAAAATCAGAACCCGTATACTACGCTAAACCAGTGTTAACGAAACAAGATAGCGACACCTCACTAAGTAGTCTATGCAAACGAAAAGCACCCACTCCACCCTTGTCGCCTACTGAAGAATACTCAAGTTGTCTTTACCAAAGAAATCCTAATGGATTTATGAAGTCTGACTCGCCAGTGGTTAGAGAAATGGAAAAACGTGAAAGGGCTGTGATGTCATCTTTGCCAAAATTAAGAAGCAATGATGACGAATCAAAGAAATCGGATGTCCCAGAACCGGCACCCCGAAGAAACATTTCCTTATCACATGATAATTTATTGTTAGATGATAAACGTAAAGGAAAATACAAATTCTCCATTAAGAAGTTACTTCGCATAGGATCATCCAAAGATTTGGATAAAAAAGAACTCAGTGTTGCCACTATTACGAAAGTTGCAGCGAAAACTGAAGAGATTTACGACTTGACTCCAAAACCGAAACCACGCCTTGTCATAATACATCCATTGGACATAAACGGATCAAGCGTCGAAGTGGTGAAATCAAATTGCGAAATTTCGGAGAGCTTACGTCGAATGAGTCACGACGATGTCTCATCCATATACAGTGGCAGTAGCAATGAAGAAACTGTACCGCGCGTCGTGAACAAGCCACCGCCGCCGCCAAGAGTGTCCAGTGAAGACTACAAATCAGTAACTAACGTGCCAAAGCCTGCGAGACCTCCACCACCGAAATCAGTAGCTTTGCAGAAGAAACAAAAACAGCAAGCCTGGACGGCAACCCCCAAACAAGATGATAATATTTACGCAAATTTAGGTAAAGTTCATATATATTCTTGTCTATTAATTGTTATTGCCTGCCTTTTCAGGATGATAAGGCTACAAATCATTTATAGAAAAACTAAAAAGAGATTATCAGTATTAATTTAATTTTAAAACGTGAATTCAATCATTCCGTATTTATTTTATACTTTTTTTTAACAGTGCTTAAACTTTTAAAGTATATTGTTTGTTTACTATTTTTTTACTTGGTTGAGAGAAATAAATGAATTATAGATTTCAATAACTTTCAGGAGAGATCCGATCAGCGCTTGCTCCTCGCAAACCAGAACGTACGGCTAGTATGCGCGAACGGGAATCGCATTTAGAACTGCTCAAGCGTCGAACACCATCAGATGATGAAAAAGACTGAAGACGAACCCCAAGAATTAGTGCAAGCGACCAACGAGACAGTTATCCACAATTACGATGACGTATACGCGACGAAATACGACGAAGAAAATTGTGACTCAAAGAACAGCGACAGTGACTATGAATATGTACACCACGCGAGGTCTAGTTCACCCGAATGTGATTCGGCAATAAAACCAAGAGAAGAGAGACCAGAGAGAAAACCGGAGGAATTTCCAAAATACAACGGTTTTCGGTCATCACTACCCTACTGTGGCAGCGAAACGGAATCCGAAATATATTCTCCATATAGCTTTTACAGTTCAAACGATAACATGGACAGTCCTTCCAACGACGATTATCAGTCAGACATGTCGAAAACTACGAACAAGTTGCGCGTGAGAAAAGGCAGGAGTGTAGTCCACAGGAACTTGGAGGATAATTACGGGGCGGTCGTTATCGCGAATCACGAAGCGCTCGCTCAGGTTTTGGAACAGGTAATTTGAAATTGTTATATAGCGTTTAGTATCTAATTTTCTTTTTTTTATTGTATAAAAAAAAACAATTTTGAATGAAATATTTTTTTACATGACCCGTTTTGATCTATCTTGAGGAAATTATAACTTATATGTGTATATTTTATTAATATAATAAAGCTGCATATTTTGACTGTTTTTTTGGATATCCATTTATTGAAGACATTATATTATATAATAATTTCAATGTAACGCATAGTGGTTTACCCACGATCAGAATGACCTCGGGCACTTTTCATATGTAATATAAATAATTTCATTAATTCATAAATTCATAAATAATTCTTAATTAACCACGAGGGTGCAGCTACAGAAAAAATGCTACTTTCAAAATGCGGTTTAGTTAAGTGTGTAGTATGGGGCTAATACAGCTAATATGTATGTATATGATATGGGATAATGCTACACATGTACACGCAATATCTCTAAAACGGGCTGAAAGTGAAACTGGAATGCGCCAACAATGCGTGAAGATAAAGTAAAATGATTATTAACGATAATATTTATAACTTTCTTTTTACAGAAAATACTTGTTTATTCCTCATATCCTTAACTAATTACAATGGATACGTTTAATATAACCCTATCAAATTAAAACGTACCTACATATCATTCCAGGTACAACAAAGTGCGACAATGCAACCATTACTACGTGGCCTCAAAGCATGTACCAATTTACGCTGGTCAGATTTCTCAATCCAGAACAAAAGCTATACGAAAGCTGGCAAGCGTTTCTTTTATCCAGCTCTTTGGAACTCTAGCGGGGGTCAAGTTAACGTGACTTTAATGTTATGTAAGGAGCAAATGGCCTCACAAATGGTCAGTCAGTCAGTACAGCCTAGCACTTTGAATTTGAGTGCCATCACGGAATTCTGCGACTTGGTTCCGCTACAGCAGTTTGGGGAAGATGGCGGTGATTTGGTGCAAGGTAGGCTTTTTTGTAATTTATTACACTTTTTCTTTGTTAGACGTTTGTGTGTTTCTCTCCGTCAAAGTGCTGCTCTCGCTGCTCCGCAAAAATGCTGAGTATACGAAAAATCATATAAAAATATGAGAAACTACTTAGCATTCCATGGATTCACATAGATTCGCCCATCACGTTGTAGGTAGGATAAAGGAGCTCAGAGCAGTTCCTTGGACTTGCGACCTACGTGTACGTTCGAAAGACCCCGCTGAAATGAGAATTAACAGTCACCTCTACTATCCAAGCTTCTCCAGACACCTAACCAAGTTATTTTTAAAATAACTGTAACAAATAAGTAATTAATAAATTTTAAACACTAACACTGTTATTTTCCATTACAGCCACAATAGTAGTGCTAGCAAACGCGCACGTCGACACCATTCAATCATACGGGGAAATCTTACAAGAAGCCACTAAAGACCAAAACATACAGACAGACCAAATACACGAATCCATATTTATGTTATTACAAATTATAAATGGCTTGAAATGTTTCCAAGCCCGAGGTATTGAGGAGCTGCCTGAAACATTGACGTCTTTTGTAGTGCTCAAAGAAAGTCATTGTAATGGAACTGCTTCTGAGGATAGATTGAGTTCCCTGTCCGCGCCCAAAACTAATTGCTATGGAAGATTGTGTATATTACAGGGGTATGTACATTTATATAGTAAACTATTGCAAGGTTAAAGTAAATAATAAAATAAAAGTCTTTATGCTTTTGCTGGCATAAAGCAGGAAAGGCAGAGAGAACCTAGTGTTAAGACACTCTGTTTCTCATATTCTGTCCAATTCTCGTGATATTGTTTATTCATTGGCTTAACGCAAAGCCGCTCTTTGTCGTCTTACTTGAGCGAGAAAATGGAATTCATTTCTCTGCAACATTATATTGTTAGTTTATACTCGAGATAACTCGAGAGTAATCTCAAGTCTGTATTATTCCACCGACTGATAAAGTTTATCTCGTACAATAAAGAAAAATAAATCTAATCTAGAAATGTATGTCAATATATGTATATTTAACATTTACGTATTTCCTTACAATTGAAGGCTATGTAATGTAAATAATAAATTAATTTCCACTGAATACTATTTTTAACAAATAAATATTTTATATTTAAAACTAAATATCTGGCTATAGTATTTCTGTAATAGATATAGAATAGAAAAATAATCATTTCTTTAATAGATATATAGTAAAAATTATTAAGTAAGTAATTGTAATATCAAATGAAATTAAGATTTTAAACTTTTTTAAAGAATTTTATGACATCGATAATTGTGTTTTGACACCCTAATTATTTTTTAATTTTGGAAAAATAAAAAAATAAATATAGCACAAGCAATCTGTAAAAAAATTTATATTTTTTTCAACTGTCAATCTGTAAAAAAATTTATATTTTTTTCAACTTCACAGATTATCCGAAGACATGAACAACGAACATCTTACTTCACTCTGCAAATGCGGCTTAAAAGCAGTTGACACTTTACTGCCAGGACAAAAATTAACTCCTCTCTTGAAGGAAATGTTACAAGACGAACGTGCAATTTCTTTAAATCAAGCAAAATCAGTTTTAGAATTCATGCTATGGGGGCCTCTAGATGTGGCTCAGTCGGTGCCAGTATTGGAAAGAGAATTATCATTGCAGAGATGGCTGGACTTGGAGAGAGCGACGGTTTTACACGGCTTAGTACGAACTAGAGTACAATTGAACGTATTCGAACAATTACATCTTATGTTCTTAGTCAGATCCAACGCTAAGGCCATGTGCGATGCGTCCGTCCTCCTTGAGAAGGCCAATGTGTACTAATTTATACAAAGCTATATGAGTGCCTAGAGCCATAATTGATAGATAACGCCCTAAAATATATTAATTAAATTTAATAAATCGATTTTTGCTAAATATCGATATTTGAATCGATGATTTAATATTATGCTATTCCTTCATATAGCGCTGTCTCTCTCTCTCTCTCTCTCTAACATAAATAAAAAATGCGCGGGAAATGAAACATCACTGTCAAGTGTTAAATCGGTTTATTTTTTTTATTGTATGTGGAATATATTAATTATGATCTTTATACTCGAATTACGTATAAGTTGTGTTAGAATAAACAATAATGAAATAATTTGTATACGTAAACATTTTATATACATTTATTATATATGGATTTTAAACAAATTATGCAAAACTAACTTTGTACGAGTCATTTGCACGAAATATATATTTAATTTAAGCTTTATTTAGTTTTAGGCGCCGTTAATATAAGATGGATTCATAATAATGTGGCATTCGAGATCATATTAATATATCAATTTGACATGCACATATTTTAAAGGACTTATCAATAGACTTAATAAAATTCTTGTCCCTTGTTAAAAAAATATTTAAAAAGTAAATTTATCAGTACTATATTATATATGGCTTTTTTTAAAAATTATTTACAAAAAATTTAATCAAAATTTTCTTGCCATGTTGAAATTATCTCCTTCATACTCGATTTGCAGGTGCCTTATGTATTATACACTAACACTGTACATTAACACGTTAATTTATCTTAGTTTTAAGTACTACAGTTCAAATGTTTAATTGTCTTATTAAGAACCGATAAATTCAATATAAATAAATAAAGAGATCATCTAATAATTCCATTGTTTTATTTAAATTTATTTTTTTGATTATAAAGTAAAATAATAAAAGAATATGCCGTCGTGTCGCAGCGGCGCGACGGGCGTGTGTTCGATTCCCACTCAAGGAAGTTTATTTTTTAAACTCTACTAACAAGACAAAACGCGGCGTTGTGTTCCGCAACTTAACACGCCATGTTTCAGAATTGGAGAACCGAAAGTCTTAACACTAGATTCCCTCTGTGTATCCATTATGTGCTGTATGCGGGAAATAACGTGGGGCTATTGTTTTTTTTTGTTTCAACGACAGTCGCGGTACAAATTTTATATACTTAAATATTTTCCTATACTTACGATTTCATTATCACAAATAAAAAATATATAATATATGTACTTAAAACACAATTAATCTAGATATTTTGTTATTGCCAAAAGGAAAGTAACAAAAGTATCCTTCATGTAATAAAAGCTTATTAGAGGAAATAAAACGAATATATTTTCAATTATTCATTTATTGTCTGTATTTAAGCGTAACAATACATATGACAACAATCCAATTGACTTGAAACTTGCACGATATAGTAGTTAAGGAAAGACAACAATGAATCCTTTCTGTAGTCTATAGAATTTGTAAGTACTTTTAAAGTCTATCAAGCAATTAAAATAAGTAGCAAAAATTAAATAAAAATTAATAATAACATCATCAATAGTACACTTAAGCGCAAAATATTCTATCCGCTAGGTGCGCGACGGTAGCGCCAACTAGCGGTTACAATTATGTCGGACATTGTAATAGCAGATGGTTGGCATTTAGTACGAATATTAAGTAAACAAGCAATAATTTTATAGAAATAGCGTAATTCACTGAGATTTTATTCGATTATGTGCACCTAAGGTGTCGTTAATACTGTTGATCTTTTTTTTTATTTTCAGTCCAAAATGCCACAATCAATAAATTTCAGGTGTTATATACACGAGTGTTTTTCATGGCTGACTTTACGGAAATAAATAATCAAATATAACCGAATAACACATTTCATACATATTGCAGACGATCTTTTATAACTGTGATGACATTAATAATGCAGTTTTTGTGTATTTTTGTGTAATTTAAACAGTGACATTTCGCACATACATATTATAAAAATAATATAAATTCTTAATAAGAAACTACAAAATATATGCACAAAGTACATATCAAAGTAATATTAAAAAAAAATCGTCAAAAACACAGATTTTTATTTATTACGACAATATATTAGTAATTAAAGCATAAATCTATTGCTATGCTGATAAATAAATCTATTTCTGTAAATGTATTTGTAAAAAAGAAAAAAAAAATACAAAAGCAATGGACATTTTTAGTTAATAATAAGGATAAAACCATTCTCATTTCACAAGTTTTTTTTTTTCATTAACATTATTTGTCATTACATATATAATAAGATCGAAACAACACTACGTTAAAAAAAAAAAAAAAAAACATTTATTTATCAAACTAAGAATATCAATATTCCAGATCTCAATTTGTGAAACAAAAGTTTCAAATAATACACAAGTAATACTAAGCCAATGAAAGCAAAACATTATAATATACCACTACATACATTATAACATGGATCGATTAAAACGAAAAAAATACTTAAAAACATCAAGTTTTACTTAAAAATATGTGAAATTACAAACTGACACGGAATGTGAAATACACAATAATGTTGAATTGTGACAGATCCAAAAACAGATAATAAATAAAAAAAAAAAAATAAAACCGACCACAATCTTATATTTGTATGAACAAACTTTGACAAACTAAAATCCCTTTAAAGATTTGCTGATAGATACAAAATTAGTTCAGCCACGCCAGCGTCCGAGACTGGCTCTAATAATGTTCATAATATTTGACATTGACGTGACATTGCGTGTCTCACCAGACGGAGCTTTATATATTCTATTTCGCATTTTATATTTGACTATCTACTTCACAAACCAAACGTGTGAATTTTAAATAACTATTAGATTTTTTAAATTACTGTAACATGAGTACATACAAAAAACATGAGTCGAACTGAGAACATCTTTTTTAAAGTCGATTTAAAAAAAAAACAATATATATATATATATATATATATATATATATATATATATATATATATATATATATATATATATATATATATATATATATATATATATATATATAATTAATAAATTAAAAAATAAATATATAAATTAATAACTTAACTTAGAAATTAGCTGCATCAAAATAAACTAAATCAGATACAAAAAAATATTAATTTCTTTACAAAAATATTGCTAATAATTTCTTTTTAAATATATTTCATGGTTGCTGATTGAAATTAATTACATATAAATTCAAATAAATATAAAATATTATATCTTAAAAAAAGCTATTGTAACCTTTCACTGACAAAATCAATGTTCAATAATAAAAAAAATATTATACTTAAAAGGTATTTTCATGTTATTTCTACTTATTTATTACAAGCTTGCGACGAAAAATGCAATTATTTTATTAAGTATGTCGTAAGTCACATCAAGCCAGTTCTATGGTCACACACAGAAACATAAATCAACGTTTAACTGGCATTAAATCATTGAAAATATTTAAATGATAATAATCTGTATACAATAAATGTGAGACTTAAAGGACTCTAATATAGAAAGATATAGAAACTTGAACGTAGCCATACGCTTTTATTTTATCTACGTCGAAATTTTTATACTCTTGTTACAATTTATTTTTATTGGTATCATGTTTTTTTATCATCCGTTCCAGTAATACGTACCGCCATTTTAAAAAAAAATTGATGTGTCAATTACATAAGTACAGTAATTTTTTTTAAACACGTACATTACAGAGCCCTTAAAAACAAAGAAACAAAAAGGGTTTTGCAAGATGGGGATGAAAAGCGTATATATATTAGATTTATTTAACATTTAATAACACATTGCATACAGAACCCCTGTGACCTATCTTACACCCCCCATCCCCCCCAAGTTGTGTTACGTAATATTCGATACATTCTAACAAATTTCCGCCTTCCACAGATTGGCAAGAGGGAAAGCTATTTCAACACTATATAGTAACTTTTATTATTGATACTAGAATGTTCACAATAAAAATAAACTATGAAGTGAGCAAAGTCGCAGGAAAGAAGCTTACTATATAATATTATTGTCTTTATTATTGTCTCTAATAAAATAATAGAGAATAATTGAAAAACCGCAAACTCTAATAACATTCATATATAATGGCAGTGACATTATCATATATCTAATGGAAAGTTGTCAGCAGATTATATAAATTATTGTGTAATTATGGTAAAAAATATTTAAATAAAGACTTTTTACCGAAGTTATAAAAAAATTTAAAAAGAATTTTATGGTTTTTAATTTTAAACTCAAAGGTTAGTCACCAAAATGCCAAATTTAAAGCATATAAATAACAATAATAACAATAATAATGCATAATTCTTAGTAATAAAAAAATTGCGCTTATTTTATATGAATCTACATTTTTTTCTTACCAGCATCTACATTATTTCTAAACTATTCGTCTGTCTGCATCACAACATACATCGAGAGATTCACTCGATTAGTAATAAAACGATTAATCGAATTATATTATCGAACATTTTAAGAAAATTTTAAGTAATATTAAAATATAACTACTAATAATTATAATAAAATAATACATTAAATAAATACATAAAAATAATTTATCGATTAATCATTTTACAACTAAATAAACATTAAATCAAAACAAAGGGGTTAGACCGACTTTATGTTAATTAAAGTCTAATTTCCGTTTATGAGTGCGGTCTAATGTATTATATTTACAAACCCTTATTGAAATACACATATTCGGGTGGATTTCCGTCTGTGTTCTTCACTATTTCTTCATACCGATCTTGTTCGAAACGTTTTATAGTCTCAATAGATAGCTTGCTGTAAATAAATAAAAAAATCATTTTTAATATTTTAGAATGGCTTCGTGACTATAAAAAGGTAAGGCAAGAAAAATTCAAAATAATAGCAATTAGAAAATGTTTTTTAAAAATTTTTTATAACATGTCACATTTAAATTTTTTTTCGTTAGCAGCCGCTAAGTTATGACGTCATACGGTCTTGTAAACAAAATATCAGCTGACTAACGCAACCTTTGACATGGGTTATATCAGTTCGTTTATTTGCAACACAAACTGACGTAAATTAATTCAGGTCAGCAGGTTAATTGCCATTGTCAAATTTTACTAATCTACGTACTTTTCTCATCCGCTCTATATAATTTTCAGGCCACCCTTCATGAAAACGGAAATTAAAAATATTAATACTAATTTAAATATTAAACAACTCACCATTTCTGTGGAAAGATGGCGCACGCTGTTGGCACCATGAAGGTAAGGCTGCAATTGACAACACATTTATTCAGACATTTCTTCCAAAATTTATTATAATAAAATGTGATTTTTTTCCTCGCGTCCAGCTATAGATATAGGTATGCAGAAGAATCTAGTGTCCAGATACTCTGTTCCTCCATTTTAAGATGTTGCGTGACAGAACTCAATGTCACGCTTTGTCATAGCAAATGGAAGAAATAAAAACAAAATGTATACAATATTTTTATATTGTCTAAGCAAAATAGTAGTAGCTATTTTATATATATATAATAGTACTCACAAGAGCCCCACGATGCCGGTCTGTATGCCGATGTGCGCCCACCTGATCCTCTGCATCCACGCCTTGGGCTCCAGCCGCTCCATGATGACCGGCAGTAGCAGCATGCCCGGCGCACACATTATTATCCTGGAAATTATTACATTATTACTGTTTTCCAACTTCACCTCATTCCCCTGAAAGGGCATCGAGCTCGCAACCATCACGCTTACAATCAGACACCGTTTATGCAATTATATACATATATATTATATAATAAATTAAATTTCTAACCTGGACGTCACAACCTGCGATATCCCTTTAACTGGCGCCAATTGAGATTTTCCTATTATTTTACCATTTTCATCAGTCACGTCGAGACCTGTTCAAAAAAATTTAAAATGTAGATTTTCCATATAAAATTATAGACTAATTTGAACATAACATAGGATTTCCTTTCATAATTTCTTTAGTCAGTTTATTTTATTTAAAACAATATAACTGAATTTTCTATTAATTTTTCGCTTAGGTAAATTATTAATTTATTCCATTATCAATATATTGTGTATGTCATCAATGATTTATTATGGTAACAACAATTTTACCTAAAAGTATTTCGTTTTGTCTCATCAATGGAATGTTTACCCAGTTAGCCGCCGCCACCGCTGCGAATGGGACGAATCTCTGAAATAATAAAAATTATATATAGTTACGAGTATCAACATCATAAATTTTTACCTTTTAAATATGTCCAATTAAAATAAGAGACCATTAGTATCAAATAGAGATACTTATTTAATTTAATACAAACACCACACCCAAAACACAAAAATCCACGTCCAACTAAAAAAAAAAATCAAAAACAAAACTCACAGCCAATATAGGATTTCTCGCGCGCTTTTGTATTCCAAATTTAAAAGTGAAGGCCGTCGCCATCGCCGCCGTCGTGGCGGACGCATACGCCACACCCATCTGAGTGGTGCTTAATGGCGAGTTTGCATTTCTGTTTGTGTAATTCACTAGTGCGTTGAACGATTGGTTCACCCATTGCCAAAATACAACCGCTGTTGTTGTTCTGGAATCAGTTGTTTTAAAGTATATTATTTTATTTAGTTTTTTAACCTACCCTTATGAGGAATTCGGAAACTCATGCGGAATTACGATAAAATAAAAGATAATAAGAAAGATGAATATAACAAGAATCGAATCCGCCATGACAATATTTACTTATAATATATATCCGCTTTTCTATAAGACTACACGTACAAACTTCGACTTTATGATGACTTTATGATAATATAGTTACTACATACCACATTGTAGTATATATGGTGTCTTAGTTGGCTAGAACGCTTCCACACACAATAGGCGCAAGTTCAAATCCGTCGTTTAAAATTAAAATCATTACGAGAATTTTTAAACGTTTTTAACATTGTGTTTCTATTAAATCCGCAATTTTTTTAACTTGAATTTGTTACAGTAAATCACAGCTTTTATTACTGTAATATGTACTATATCTACTTAAACTTATTTACTTAAACTTACCTACTTAAACTTATCTACTTAAACTTACTTAGACTTAAAAAGGTAAAGAACTACATGTCTAATCTAGTCGAGAACCTCTTGAAGTGAATATTTATCGAAGCGTAAAACTATACTTAGCAAAAACATGATAATAAGAAACTAATAATAATACTTCACGCCGGCATGCATATATTTTAAATAACATTGACGAAGGACGTTCTTTAGAGAACTAATCATAATTTACATATAGTGTTATTTACTTCCAGCATCCCGCTCGCTCGTATTAACTTTAATGTATATTTTTTCTAAAAAAAAAGTTGCCTAAGTTGGTACAGTGGTTATTACGTCATATAACTGTCAGTGAAAGTCCCGTCAAAATCGGTCTAGCAGAAATTCACTAAAAATACTTTAGCCACGAAGAAAATACGTTTAAAGATATTCTCCATTAACAAGGTCATGAATCATAAGACTCGTGCTATGAATATCGTAAATTTTTGTTTTAGTGTTAATAATGCTAATGCTGATCTGATAATGATAGTGCTAATGCGAAGTACACTCCTCTCCCCACTTGATGTCGATATTATTTTTGAGACAATGCGTGTTAAATGGTAGATTTATATAAATGTTTAAGACAGTTTTAATTTTTTTTTATTCAATGCATTATGGTACCGCATGAAATGATTAAGAATAGTGAGTCACTACATTTTTCACTATTGCGGAACCCACTTGTTCATTTTCACAATTAGGTAATATTATATATAAATTATATAGGATATACCTACAGGCATTTATATTGAGCATTAATAGCTTCAATCAATATTTATTGAAAATGTAAAACATGTTTTTAGTTTAATATACTATTTATTTATGTACAAGAGTAAAATTTATATGAATTCATTAAAAGAGTTGTTGTTTCTATCATATATGGAATAATATATATGTTTAATACTCAATACCTGATATATATAGATTTTATACTGTCTTGGAGAAATATTATATATAAAAAAAAACTAGAAAATTGTGAATACATATTATGCATCTTATAATGACAAAAACCCCTGTGTTATATTATAATACATAAAGTCCGTAGAATAGCCTGACCGTTTGTCAGCCAGTCTTTACACCTATCTGATATACTGATAAATTAATTTGTTTAAAATTTAAAATTACCAAATTAGACACAATTCTAATTCAATAATTCACACTCACTCCAATAAAATAAATATTCTTAAATTAAATTTGACTATGTTACATAACTGCCAATCTACTCACCTATACCACTGCAACATAGCACCAGTTATGAGACATCCACCTGGCATTTGGAAGGACATTCTGCCAAACACATTTTGTAATTCTCCACTGTCTGGATGGAATGCCGATTCATATAGCTGTTTTGCTCTCACTACTTGTGACATTGATATGCCTGATGGTTCTTGTCCTTGTCTAAAATTAATTTAAAAAATAAACATAGGATACCAGCTGAATAAGTTAGAGAAATTTTTATTTTTTTTATATAAATATATTTATAAAAGATACTCTAAAATACTTAAAAATTATAAAAATTATATACATTTTCTTTAATATTTTTTCTATTCTTAGTGTGAATAAATAAACACTTAAAAAATCATCAAATACTATAAAATTTATGGAAAATGGTTTTTGTAATGGGCTGAAAGTAGAGTTTTATATTCTGATGCTAAATAACTATGCCACAGAAATTTAAATTATTGCCTTAACATACTTAATTAATTGTTTCATTTTATAACAAATAATGTCTCGCCATTGTGTGTAGTTTTTTAAGACAAGGCACCCTCTGCCTATGTTGCTACATGCAAGTAAAATATGAAGCATGTACATATTTTATATATCATTTTAAATGAATATATATCTGTATTATTATTACTTAAAATATTTAATTTTTGGTACTTACTTATATTTTATATATAACTCTTTAGCTTCATTGAGTTCCTTTTCAGGCACTAAAGATAATAAAGGATTAGAAATGAAAGCAAAATGCTTGAATCTGCCTACAAAAGTACTTTGATCCCATAGTGGCTGAGTAATGTCGATCCTTTTCTCTTCTGCCATTGTCTGCAAAAATAATGTCATATACCAGTCATATATTTTAATATTTTTATAATGTTTAATCACATATTAATTCTTAAGAATAATAAAGATTACATAAAATAAATAAGTATTTGCATACACTGATATAACTAAAGTGTAGTACAAATATAAGAGAACTTTATATTTTAAGATAGTAGATTATATACTAGAATGATTATTTTCTGATTAAAGTGAAGGGGCACTCACTAGAAATAACTACATCAGCATGGTTCAAGAGGTTGAGATAATAATTTTAATTTGTAATATAAAACTTAATTTGTATAGGATATAGACATTTATATAAAAACGAGTAATTAACTTCTTTAGTAAATTAATTTGTGTTTTTGTGGATCTTTAAATAATTAATATTTTAAACTTTATATTATATAAAATGAAAAATCTAACTAATGATTAAACTAGATGAGGGTAATTAGCCTTTATACTACAAATATATGATTCATTTCTAAATACATTTTAAGGAATATAGTTTAATCGTATATTTAATCTAATAAGCTTATTAAATAATTATAATTAATAACTGAACATTAATGTTTCTAAAAATTTATTTTAAGTTATCTAAGGTTTATAAATTATTTTACGGTTGTCTATTTAATAGTAATAGATCGCTAAGACCTTGAATGTAAGCAAAATTAATAGATTATGTAAGCGCGTTTAATTACTATTTAATATAATATACTAATGAAGGATGACCGTAAAGGTACTTACTTAAACTTACACTTGTATTTAATATTGATGAGATCTGAAAAGAGACTAAAAATAAATTATTAATGCTTCTATCGTGATAGTTATTAGGATACCGACCGATACACTAGGACAAAATTCGCATTTCGTGCTATACCGGTTTTGACAATTTGACACTTGTGAAGCACAGATTATTTATAGTAGATGAATGTTTGACAATATCTTTACAACAAAGACTACGATATCGATGATAATATAAATGTTTAATTATATGGCTCAGCAATATATAAATTCATTTATGATGAATCAACAGATTAAGTTTATTATTACACAACTAAATTGCTTTTATTTATTGATAATGTTTTAAATAAAAATTGTGAATATATTTTTGCTTTAATTGCACTCAAATGATATATTTTACAGTAGTTACCTATTCAATAAATAATTCAAAGTTCATTCATTAGGTAGGTATTGAAAGTAATAAGAATGATCCTGCTTGTGTTTACAATGAATATATTGTCTATGTAGTATTAAGAAAAGAAGAATATGGCGGCTGTCGCTGTAACAGCCGATATGACGATTCAGAAGAATTCTCAAATATTAGTAAATGTGGAAGAAGCTTTAGAAGATTTGATTGTAGTTACATATAGTACGGAACATAAAAAATTTCAAGGTGTTCTCCTGGACTCTAACAAGGGGTTCGTATCGGTTTATTTGAATATAAGGTTGACTATCGATTAAATTTTAATTATTTCAGTTTCCATTATATTCTCATTGTTTTTCAGTACTTTACCGTTTGGTGTATATAGTCTTCACCCAGCGTTCAATAACCAAACAGAAAATGCTGAAAACAAAGATGATAAACTACATTCCGTCAGTCAAAGGTTTGCCTATCAAGAACCTGACTACAATAATGAGGACTTACAAAAATCCAAAAAACAGAGTAGCAAAACTAAACCCCAGGCTCGAAGAAAGATGACAGTACGTTTACGACCTAGGAAAGTAGTGTGTTCAAACTGTCAAGGAATTTGCAATGAAAATAGTGAAAATGTAGACGTGTCCAAGAAACGCAAATTAGAATCGGATGACGATACGCCTCGAGACGGTTCTGAGTCATCGAAGTTAGGAAAGAAATATTTAATGGGAAGCATGTTAATACCTAAGCTGTCTAGGTTAGATTCAAGTGAAATAACAAGTACTATAAAGACAAAAAATATATCAAAGTCAAATGACAAATTAAAAAATGTGAAAAACGTGAAGCCATGTGATGATAGTGAAAAAGTAACTAGGGAATTGGCCTTTGTTAGTGTTTCTGATAATAGTGAATTGTGTGAGAAAGAAGATAGTAAAGATAGTGAAAATTCCTTCAGTAACTTGTTTTCTAATGCAAGGACACTGAAAATAAGTTTTGGTGAAGGTGAAGGCACAGTTGTGAAAATACCACCATTAGGAGGGGACTTTAATGAAGATTCTGGTGTTTCTTGTGATATGTCAAAACCTACTAGAGCAGTAAAAAAAGCATTGAAGAAAGCCAAAAGGCAGGCAAAAAAGAACATTGATACAGACAAGGCTGTGGATATGTGGATAGATCAGTCCCCTAAACATATAGGAGCATTATCACCACGAAATAATGTACCAAATAGTACAACTGTAGACCCCTTAGAAAAAAAACATAAGCATAAAGTAAAACATAAAAAGAAACACAAAATTCAGAAGAGAAGAGATGAAAATACAAGCAAATGTGAGTCTATAGACTATTTCAGCAATATAAAAAGCCATTGCTTAAAACAAAAACTGTCAATTAGCTTACGAAGATTAAGTAGCAATTCTTATGAACATAGAAATGAAGATGGGTCAGATGATGGTGAAAATGAGACCGTTCCAGACTTTCCTCCTAGCTCTGAAGGTGTAGGAGGAAAGTTATTAAGAGTTTCCCCAGGTGATATAGTATGGGGCAAAGTAGTGGGGTTCCCGTGGTGGCCCGGCAGGGTGTTAAGTGTTACACCTACTTCCAGGGCCCATGTAGCATGGTATGCTTCTACTACGTCATCACTAATGCCATGTGACAGTTTAAGCCCTTTTCTAGAAGATTATAAGGTATGCTATATGGTTTTCCATTTTCATTTTGTTTTTAGTATTCAGTAAATAATAAGTTAAAAAATAGCTTATTGTATTAACATTTCCAAATAGTAACACTGTGTATGTTATATTATAGTCTATAATGTATAGCTTTCAAATGTTAGTATTATTGCCTAACCTTGATAAGTTGGCCTTGTTGTAACAATAGCAGTGTTATTAAAAGTTAATGATAAAGTAGTGTAATACTAGTTACTATAATTTTGGACACTATTGTCATATTGCTTAAACTGGCTATGATGGTTGAGGGCTTCAACATCGGAAGCAAATAATTAGTCAATTTTGCCCACAATACCACCCCTCTTTTCAACCAGCATGAGCTACATGTATGAATGATCTCTCACAAAAAATGAGCAAATGGAAAGATTGAGTCTCCTTGCCTGAAGAGTAAGATATAAGCAATGATTATCAACCCTAAAACTGATAGCTGGCCAACAGTTCTAATAATTGCTGGCTTCGATTGTAAATGTACCTTGGGGTGCTGATTTCATGAACACCTTAAGATGTACTGATGTATTTTAAATGGCACATGGCTATTTAGATACCATTCATTGAACCAGCACCAGAACCCTCGATACTTGACTAGTCAGGGCTCTAATGTTTCCCATATTTCTTTATGATTGCTAGACATGGATATTTTAAAAAGTTATAAGAATGAGATGTTTGGAGCACCTTTAACTGAATTCAGATTTCAAGAAGTTCCTCCTTCAAGAATTCAGCACCAAACAATTATCAAGTCTCTTTCCAGCCTTTATCATCCAAACACGCGTTCCAACTTCCTTCGGATGCACCTCTCACGCAGGAAACATCTCGTAATTCAAAGGGAAATCAAAGGAAGAATGCCATGTGGCAGATCTTAAATGCAATTGACTGTCCAGTTGAAGGATGCCATAAACAGCCCTATTTTTGTACCAGGCAGGGAAATTATCCATATTCATTCTTCACAAATGAATAATTGAGTTGGATAGTGAAGCATACCACCAATCTTTTAATAACAAACTCCTAAAATTATGTACTCTATTTATGAAAAAAATAGCAATTATCATTTAAAAATAAAATGATTAAATAAACTTATTTAAATCATATTTCTAAAGTCTGTGTATTTGTAATTTTAATTATATTATTTTCTATATTACAGATAAGATTCAATAAAAAGAAAAGAGGTCCATACAAGGAAGCTGTGAAACAAGCCACTATAGAGGCACAGCCAGTTGAATCTCATGTAGATCCATTAGCAAGTCCCACACATAATCTTGCAACGGTCTCACCTCGCCCTATTGATGTGTTCTCGTAAATGTGATTATGGTATTATGCCGAATTTTAAATTAATGTGATATTAATGTCTGCACAAACTCATTGACCATTAGCTATAAGAAATTGGGAGGATTTAGTTTAATAAGCAAGAGTGTCACCATAAGCTGCCAGTAGGGGCTAATTTTTCTCAAATATAGCAATTTTTATTTATTGAGATGAACAGTCAATATAGTGACAGTGAACAGTTTGCATCGCAATGTGATCAAAAACAGTTCTGAATATAACACTAAAAGGTTAGTTCAATATTCTTAAGATTTCACCCATCATCCCCCTCCTGGGTTGATGACACTCTTGCAATGTAATATATTACTATTAAGTTGGTATAGTAATCTTTATAACTATCTAATTGTTGATAATCATGTGTGATTTTAACTGTTATTGTATATAATTTTCCTAAATGTTTTCTCAATTCAATGTGCAATAATACATTTGAAGTAATTTGTTTAAATACTATTAGAGTATAGACCCCTTGTTTTCCATACATTTTGTACTTACTTAATTTTTATCACTGACCAAAGAATAAAAATGTGAAAAATTATAGTTAGATCTTTAATGGATTCTTTTTATGACTTCAAAATTAAGTTTCTGTTCTGTATTAATTGTTATACTACACTGATCTTTATTTTATCTGTTTTATACTTAATGTATAGTTATGATTCTTTTAGATTTATTTGCAAGAAAGTTATATGGTCCCTTGGTTATTCCCCTGTACTGGTTTATTTTTTTTTGAATTATTTAAAAAAGTTTTTGAAAGCATTTAATTATAATCTGTTTTACTATAATTGAAGGGACCAAATGGTCACATAATTATTTATGTAATATATTTGTTATTTATTTTTAAGATTTCTTTTTATAGATGTTTAAGTTAATTTTAGTAATTGAATGTTCAACTTAATAATTTGTTAAAAGTGAAATATTCAACTCTCGTTTCTGAATTTAAAAACTTTTTATATTGGGAAATACATATACAAAAATTATCCTATGCAGCATTTTTAAGACAATACTAAGTCCTTTTTATTTTCATTTCAAACAAATGATCGAATTTAGATATAAATATAATTAAATGCATAGTGTTTTATATAAAACAATATCTATAAAGTAACAAATTGTAAGCAGATACAAAAAATAATTTATATAATTGAATATTCTCATCCTTCAAGTGAAGTAATTGTTCATTCCTATCTACATATTGTAGAAGTAATTCATAATTTAAAATTGGTATAACATTTATAATAAATTATGCCCAAGATTTATGATCTTTGACATAATTGCAATATATTGTGTACATTATAATTACAAAACTTAGGATTAGCTGCTATGTATCTGCCAGTACAGGAATTGTATTTTTAATATAGATCTAAGTGCATATGAAGCTGATTTTATTATTACCTGATTATTTATATGGATATAATACATACCAACTAATATCATAAAAAAATATTGTATAAAGAGATATTATAGATAATATTTTTCAACATGCAACATAAATCTTTTTTTCCTTTTAGTCCTGTATTTTACATATGTAAGTAGGCAGAGATGGATCTTGATTTATATAAAAAGTAAGATATTTTTATTTAATGGCTCCAATTATACCCAAATATTCTATTCTAAATTTGAAAGATCGAGGTGTCAAGACACTGCTCCTTCCGCCTAATTTTCGAGACATTGCGTGTCTTAGCAGAGCGAGAAAAGGAGATAATTAATTTCACATCACAACATGCTATCATGCTTATACAAGATATTTTGCCATTGCGCTGCGATGGCCTACAGATAAAAATAAAATAAAAAATGTAAACTAAACATTTCAAAATAAGTTTTGATTCTACTACTCGCTAAAGAACAAAAAAAATGTGTGAAGCTATTTAATTTAATCTGTAGTCCAATTAATGACAGCAGTCTGACAAAAATATTCGGAAAATATTTAATCTATGTGCTATGTTGCCGAATTCAAGTGACAATTGGTAAACGTTTGTTTTTAAAAGTGGAAGTCTTTCGTTTTAATTTTGCTTTCATATGAAAAATTAAAATGAGAAGAACTTATAAATCCAAAAAAGAAATTGACGGTGCGTTAGATCCACGAGATGTTCTGCTTACAATGCATCCTAAGAGTTCCGTTTTCGATGCATTTTACATACAAAACATTAAACAAAGTAAGCGAGACATGTCAGTGGGTGCGTCAATGCAATTTGCTGCCTCAAATAAAGTTCGTAAGAGAAAATATGTGAAAAGAGTGAAAGAACAAGAAGCAAATATTAAAGAATCATGTACTTCTGCATATCTAACACCAGATAAATCGTTACGTGTAAATAAGCCGGCAGATTTGTTTGACCAGCTTCTGGCGTCATCTCCTATTAAAATTGAATATAAACAAACGGTTAATAAATTAAACAATATCCAAAGTCAGTAAGTAAATTTTTCAATATTACAGTAGAATTATGCTTATGTTATTATAACATTTTCTTAATGAATCTTTTTATATTATATAAAAATACTAATTATTTAAAGGTACAAACGAAGTTATAATAAAACAAAGTCTAGTAGGAAAAAAAGAGACTATTCTAGTAGTGAAAGCACAGGTTTGTATCTATATAAATAAAAATGCTTATAATTTGTTTTATATTGAAGTTCCCAATTCTGATATGTAATTTTTTGCAGATTCAGACAAAGAAAACTCTAATAGTTCTAAAGAGAATATTATAACACAAGATGTATCTGATATATTGTGTCATAAATTGAAGATAGAAAAAGATAACAAATTTAGTCCTTCAAAAGTAGATGAATCAATAGACAAGATTGTTAAAAATTTATCCATCTTTAGTGAAAGTAAACCAAAAGACATTGAAAGTCCACAGTGTCTTAAATATATACAGATGTCGGAAGTAATGGCCAGTTCACCTTTATGCAGCACACCCTTCCATGAAAAATATAGGGGCAAATCAATATATAGATTTTCACCTATTACAATAAATTTAAATGATAGTCCAATTGTGGCAGCTGTACCTAAAGCAAATGAAAATATTATTAGGGAAAGTACATGCTTAAAGGGACACAATTCTATACAACAAATACCTTCTAACCATAATTCTTATAATGAAATTGTTACTTCACCAATATTGCAAAATAAATCATGTAGTACAATATGTAAAAAGGCTGTAACAAGTAAGTGCAATAAAACCTGTGAAAGCTATGAAGTATTAGATACTAAATCTTTACAGTCAACAGAATTGGAACCTTTCTTAGGATTTTCTAAAAATCCTGACAATTTTGAAGTAGAGGCTATTATAGATAAATATAAAGAAATTGAAAAGAACATTCTGGGGAGTGAACAAAGCCTTCAATTACCTGTTAAATCAGATATAAATTTATGTGATACAGAGGAAAATGTTAGTTTTGATCAAAGTAAAGAACTTTTAAATACTAGTGCAAAAGAAAATAGAACATTTAATTTAGAAAGTACTAATAATGAATCTAATTATGATACATGTGAAGAAGACGAATCTATAAATAATGATGACAGTGTTCAAAAAGATCTAATAGTTGTTATTGATAGACTAAACGACTCTGTTTTTCAAAAATTTTACAATAAGATGCCAAAAGTTTGCAATAAAATGAATGTATCTATAACAGATTTAACTAATAGTGATGGTTATAACAGTATAGACAAAGACGAGTCTTGTGATTCATCAAATTCAAATGTCTATGGGTCTGAAAGTTGCTTTAATCAAACAAAAGAAAATATTGTAGATAATATAGATTGTGTTAATAATTCGAATAAGGCTGAGGATGATTTTTGTGTTAGTTTTGTAACAACCAGACGAAGAAATGGTGTTACAAACAATTCTTTCCTAACATTGGATAATTCAATTACAAGTGGGAGCAGTACTGATTTTGATAAGACCGTAGTATCCTATAAAGAGAATGAGAGAATGGAAGTTCATGATGAAATGGTTGAAAATGAAGTAGATATAGAAAATAATGTAATTCAACACTTAGAAAAAGATATACCATCAAAAATAAAAATTGATGCTGATAATATTGAAATAAATTTATCTTATCCAATGGTAAATACAAACCATGATGACATTGTTTACTCACCATCGTTAAAACTTAAGAAATCAGTGTCAGCAATAGAAAAACCCAGAAAATCTTCTATTGGCACACTAAATGATACCAGGAATAGTATAACATATAGGAAAACAATGGCTAGAAAGAGTTCTAGATTAAACAGAGAAAGTTTAGAAGAAGAAGGCAAAAATGTTGTAAATATGAGTAAAGATATAGTGGACATAGATGATTCTAGAACATCAACATTTGAAATAAAGCAAGGGATAGTTCTACAACCGGGTAAAAGATGGGAAAGATCATTGAGCATATACAGAAGAATGACCACTATGGCTGACCATTTTGATCATTCGATATTAGATCTTGAACCTCTAGACACCAAGGGGCGAAAGTATCGTCAAAGTGTTATTAGCACGATGGAAATGCAAGACTTTATAGGTGATTGTAAAGCTTAGTTTAATGTATGGAGTATTTCTTTTTGTTTCTTAGAAAAATATATATGTAAAGCATGTTTAAAAATCAAAGAATTTCTTAATTTATTTCTTAGTTACAAAACTCTTTGGTTTTGAAATTAAAAAAAATATATTAATTTGGCACTACCAGTCAAAGTTTCAGTGTAATGTCAGGTTCAAATTATTTCTTTATTTATTTTTGTTTATTTTTTTATTATATTTATATTGATAATGTATTATTTCAATGTGTAATTCTTTTACAGGTTCAGTACACAATGAATCAATCCATAGCCGTAGAAGCACTTTTGTCTCTAAACCTTCCAGGCCTACCATCAAGATTGTAAGAGTAAGCAAAAACAATATGTATTTTATTGTGATTCTGATTATATTTTTAATTTATTAGTACATTTTATGTTATATTTGAAAATAACAATGTGTCCCTAAATCACACAATGTCTGTGTGCAGGTGATTGAGGGTAAATTTTCCACACAAAATGCAAGCTCGTTGTAAAAAGAAATGGTATCGATAATTTTTTCATTCCAGGAATCTAATGCTTCAAGAATTAGCTTATGTTCCACAACCTTATCTGAAGATTTACAAGGTAATTACTCTTAATTTTCGTATTTGTATTTATTATTTTTTTTACTGTAATAATTCGATGAATATATTAAATTATTTAATTTCGGTATCATTATATGTAATTGAGGATTTAAATTATAAATTATAATCTCACTAATTATTATTTAATGAGATATATTTAGCCACGCAGTCTTTAGTAGATATTTGACTAGCGAACTGGCAACATCGAATATATGTTGTAATATTCAAAAGGTAGTTCTTGAATCTTGTTCATCTGTGCGTCATTCATTCACGGAAGCAGACGCTATAATAGTGTCGCTGCCATTGTAATTTTTATTTTTTTTGTTATTAACAAGTTATCTCTGGATAATTTACATTAAGTAGTGAGTTTCAATAGCTACTATTGACAAATAGTAGCAGGACATTTTTATATTGTGTAAATCTTTGTGATTGCTCGGACATTTTGACTGCCATTCTTTATCCCTAACGGGATAATAGCTTGGTTCTAAGCCTTTGTTCAACAAAAGTGTTTAAAGCAGAGTGCATGCATCTTTCTCTGCAATACACAGGTAAGTTTAAATCGATTGAATAATATTTAGGCCATATTATTGTTCGCTTGCGTGGTTTCTCCGATTCTACGTAACACGATTACTCATGGGGAAAGTTCGTCATTCGCTTCCTAGTATATATGTCTATTACGTCGCGTACCAACAATATGGTTTATTTTCAGGATTTTTGACCGACGATTGTGATGATACGATTGTTGAGCTATCAAAACTTTCAATCGCTGACTCGGAACACGAGGTCACTGTCTTAGAGAAGTTTCATGACACTTCGAATCGTGTAGCGACCGCGCGGGATTACGTCTTGCGACGTTGCAATCAAACAGACGTGATACTGTTTGATGAATGCTATCCAGATACGTGAGTACACGCCTCTGTTAATTCGATTATCTAACAATCGTATTTTGTACTACAACAAGCCTGTGTTATTTAGAAAATTGTTTATATCGTTTTATTGGGTCAAGCGAAAAGCAAGATGGTGGCTTCATAACAAACACATGTTATTTATTCTGAAGAATGAATGAAAAGTTTTGTTTTCTATTTTGCTTTTTTTGAAATTTCGTTCAAATTTTATTTTAGTATTTGAAATAAAATAAATATATGGTATATGAAATTGTGTTTATTTATTTCGTTGAAATTAGGTTACCTGATGAGGCAATTTGCTATTAAGCGGACATTTCTCAATATTTAATTATTGTCGTTTTTCTTTCATTTAAAAAGTTACTTCTACTTTTTTGAAGAAATTATTTTTTTAGGTGTTTGATCTAAATGAAACAATTGCCTTGGCTAATATAAGTTTAATTTTACCTAACCCAAAAACCTAGAGATTTTACCACACTCCCTCACATTTGGCAAAAATATTATTACATAATATTGTTTTTTATTAAAATTTCTCTATATAGGCCCTAAAGATTATCTACCTGTAGTACAAGCTTATTTAATCTTTAATTTAAATTAACTAATTAAATTTTTTATGTGTTATATTAATATATGAAATGTACGTCTACTGTTTAACTTTTACTAATTAAATTTTTTATGTATAATATTAATATATGAAATGTATGTCTATATTAATGCTAAAGTAGGGTTACTTTAGCATTAATCTTATCAATGTACTAATGTTTTATAAATATGCTTTTTGTAACTGTAAAATTACTTTTTAAATAGAACATTTTTGAAATATTATATATAAAAGCTATCAACATTATTTATATTATGTAACACAAATAGATTTACCACTTGCAGTTGATATCTGTTACTGTCTGTCATGTATCAAATTTCATTCTGTTTGTGGATATACTATTTCTTGGAAATATAAAGTATTCAAAATATGAGGATGGAACTCTTTGATTTACAAGAGAGGGGAAATTCCCCTTGAGTAAGGCTTCTCTCTTAACCAAAACCAAAATCTATACCAATCTATTTGTAGATATTAATCAAGAATATATTATCATAGTTTAAAACAAAACATAGTGGCTTGTATCCAGCAATGTATGTATAGATCTTTTAAACTCCACAACGGATTTTAATGTGCTTTTCACTAATAGACAATGTTAATATATTGGTGTAATAAAAAAAAATCTATTTCTTTAATTCAGGGTCCTGAAAAATTGCCGCAAGATCGGCGAGGGTGTCTACGGCGAGGTCTACCTCTGGCGCGCTCGAGACGGCAGGGCTCGTGTGCTCAAGATAGTTCCCATAGCCGGCCACATCAAAGTGAATGGGGAAGAACAAAAAGACTACCATGAAATTATATCGGAGATTGTGATTGCTATGTAAGTTTTGTTTACTTTATAATTTAATCTAAATAAATATCATTTTAAATTGTTTTTGAAGCCTTACGCTTTTCTCTCGCAAATAAGGAATTGAATAAGAAACGACAGAGCCTTAATAGGTTAAGGTTATGTAGGCGTAACCCCCATCATTACCAGGCTCATTTTTTTAGATTTTAATATGGGTTTTCCTTCAAAAAATGCAATTGAATTATTGCATCATAATATTAAGATGACGATAATTGTAGTTAACTGCATTTTGACTCTTGGTAAGAACGTATGACGTTTATTGACAATGGAGCTCTTCGACGCTAAACAGAATTCAAGTCCCTTTACATTACAATTTTCATATCTCTAAATATCCTTAAAATATTTTTAAAAGCTAGTTAAAAATATTTTAAGGATATTTAGAGATATACACCTACTTGGTTTGTTGGAAATATCTAAATGTGCGTGCATCATGCTCTCGAAAGCTTAACTTTCCCGTTATTACAATATTATAGCCATTTTCGGTAAATAGACTATTCAATACAAAAAAAGTCGGATCAATAGGTTCCGATATCTATATATCAGTGTGTTTAAAATGTCACTAGGTTAATTAAATTTTATATATATAATTTACATTATTATACAATATGCTTATGTTATAGTTAAACAATAGGTTGACAAATTTTAATAGAATTAAATATGCTTTAGTATATTTGCTACTTTTATTTTTGTATCTTTGCTTAACTTGACTATCAAGGCTTGATTTTTGGAAACAGTTCAAGAATTCTATCCATTTGAGCATCAAATTTCTTATATGCTTGTTACAACTCATCTCTGTGGGGACATTTTTCAGAAGTCTGTACCATCCATTTTTAAGTATTATTCATAATATTATACTATTATGTAAAAAAACATATATAAGCCATACAGTAAAAAGAAAAACAGTATTTCACCATGTCATTTGTTTATTTATTTAGAGAGTAAGCTATTTATAATTATAACCCAGAATTCATTAACCCTAAAGGTATTTGATCTTTGTATACAAATATTTGTCTAAGCTTAGTTAGGCTTTATTCACAACTGATGATTCATTATTAACATCATGTATACAATGTTGGTATTGCAGAATGAGTATAAATAAATATATAAATGATAAAGGTCTAAAACCTTTTGTATACAAATGTCCATTGTTTTCAATTAAATTTGAACAATTCCACAGTGGTATAGAAATACAAACCTACGGATGTGCAATATTACTTTTTTATTTTGTAGTGATCAAAAAGAAGACAGAGTGAAATATATTATTAATAAACAATTTGAATTACATAATAAAAGAGTTTGTAGTTTTAAGTAGTAATTGTAAAAGTAGTAATATGGTATATTATTCAATTTGTGTGTCACTTACAAGCTAAGTTTTGCTTAAATCTCCACACGATTCAGTTGATAATCTTAATTCTTGTAAAAAAAAATCTTAATTAACGATTTCATTAAATTTCATATAATATAAATAATACATTTCATAGGGTAGGTTGTGCATATTTCTCAATTTTTTTTAATATCTAGATATCTCTTATCAAATATGTATACATATGTCCCCCATACTCATAAAGACTAAATAAACAAAGACATTCCTTTAATTAACAAATGGACAGTTTTGTCAAGGACTGCTTGTATCTATTCCTGATCAATGTCAATTAACAATGCCATTCACGAAAATACATGTTTATTAAATAAACTTCCTACTAAGGAAGTTATGTGGAGATTGATATCTGCATAGCATCTTTTATGCATACAAATATTGTCTGTGTATTTTAAAATTTTTCGTGACTAATTTGGTTATTCTTTTTATTGTTTCTTGCTTATTTTAATTATCTGTACAACATGTTGTCTGAATTTTTTTGAATTTGAGTAATATATATTAAAGCAAAAACTTTGGACCCCTTTTTACGAAATTTGCACAGACCAAATAATTATTATAAATACGGAAATTTGGCACAATTTTATAGTTTGACAATAATAATACTTATAAAGTACATTAAAACATTACACACACTAGCACACACAATTACTTTAATTTCTATATATTTTAAGGAATGAAAACTTAAAATATCATTCACCTGTAGTCAGTCCAGACTGGAAATGGAACCAATAACTATTGCGTTTACATTTGGATACTGTGCTACTGCATCATGATTTCTCTCTCTCTCTCTCTCTCTCTCTCTCTCTCTCTCTCTCTCTTCTTTTGTTATTAAATAACATCTTTTTTCGCTTTTACAGGGAATTGAGTGCCCTACGCGCTCCTATACCAATAATTGAACAACATTTTGATGAGGGCAAGAGCGTTGAAACTTTGGATCTACATTCTGTAATGAATGCAACTGATGTCTTCAATGAGGTTTGTTTATTTTTAGTTTTTAAATTTATATAGGCAAAAAAGATAATGTTGAGACACTTTCTTTTACATTTGAAAATGATTTACAGCGTAGAATGAGAAAAAGTTTTCATTGGTTGTATAATTATTTTTTTATTGATATGTCAGATAATATATGAATCACTCCTTTATATTATCTATAGATAATGAAATATTTGTTTGATTATATATTTAGGTCAGATCAATGTTATCTACTCAAGTTCAATTTGTGTGTGTTTTAGATAATTGCTTATATTAATTTTTGCATAAAGTTTTTTTTTTAAATATTGAGATGTAGTTAGTCTTGTGGAAAAAAAATCAGTTTTGTTATAAAATATTTTAAATGGCAATTATAATGCCACCCTAGCCAATGGCAGATTCTTGTAGGACTGACAATACGGCTTTTTAACAATGATGCTTGTTGCCTCATAACATTTATAGTATCTCAGTAAATTTATTTAATTAGAATTCTTGTTTCCTGAAATGTGTGATTCATCTTTTATACTGAAACATTAGTGTAGTTAATTTTCTTTAAAATAATGAAATTAATTATTTATCTCTGTTTTTTGCATAAATGTAAAACAAATATGATAATGATTTCATGGTATTTGATAATAGTATAAAATAATAAAATACTATATACTTTGTTTACATTTCATAATTGATATCTTTTTATTTGTTTTGGATTTTTGTAACTGTGCTTGAATTAGAGTAATTCTGTTGTGGCAACTCCAACTAGTTCTGATTGCTCAAAAGTGGATTTTAGTGGATATATTTAGTTTACTTTTAAAGAGTCATTGGTAACATATATATATGTTATTTATAATGAACTTGAAAGTTTTGCTGTGTTGAATTCTTCCATTATCATTGTTTTAACATAATTTACAACTAAACAGTTTTTAAATACAACTTCTTTTGTCAGCTGTAAACGTGTCAATTATGGGTTCGGTTCTTGGAGGAGTTAATGTGTTAACACCTGGTTCCCTCTGCCTATCCTAGTTTTGAAATATATATGATGCTGCAGGTTCTAGCAGTCAGATGCGTAAAAGGTTGCTACCCATCCCGCCTTCTCGACCTTTGGGAGCTGTACGACGAGACCAAGGGCTCGGAGAACGACACGCCCGCCGTCCTGCCGCACCACCAGCACTACCTGGTGCTAGAGCTCGCCAACGCCGGACAGGACCTGGAGAGCTACCAGTTTGTGAACGCGGAGCAGGCGTATGCGCTCTTTAAACAGGTGGGTTCATTTGACAGTTGACACTTGACAGTTGTTTTCGTTTTTTTTATTAATTTGTGAGCTATCTTAGTTTGATTCCTTTTTTTAATTTGTGAGGGAAGAATTCGCATCCGCAGTTAAAGATTAGTTGCGCTTACCTTTTTTTGTTTTTATTATGGCATAAAGGACCGTCGAGAGACGTTTTGTGGGTTCGATTCCCACTCGGGGAGAATTCATTATTTTTATTCTATTCGCTCTGGTAACGAGGCAAAAAGTGCGGCGTTAAGTTCCGCCACTCAACGCGCAATGACTACAGGTGGAAATCGGGGAACAGTGTTTTAACACTAGGTTCCTTCAGCCTATGGTTCCATCTGCCTACCCTGCTATGTGCAGGTTAAAGCCTGAAGCTAAAAAAAACAAATTGTACTTTTATAAACCTCAAATAAAAAAATTCTATAAAAGTATAAATATTTTCCAATGGAAATGACAAAATAATGCCTCTCTCTATGTGTTGTTAAGTTTTTTTTGTTTTATAATATAAGTAGGTATGCTAGACATAATTGTTTTAATTAATTATTATTATTGTGTTTATTTTGTTTTTTTTTTTCAGCATTTATTCTGCATGAGTTATAGATAGCTTCAGAAGATGGGTGAATTTCTAGTATCAAGTTACTGAACCTTGACTAGATTTTCACTTATCCTCTGCGGCTGTTTGGCCTGCTTTAGTTGTTGTTTTTTTTTTATTTAGTTTTTTAATAAGCATGGTTTTATTCTTTTTATTATATCTTTACATGTAGTATACATTATTAATATATGAATTGCAATTTTTTGCGTGTAGATTCACTCACACACACACATACATACACACACACACACACAATACTCACACACACACACACATACATACACACATACACACACACGCGCACAAACACCCCCCACACGCGCACACACACACCCACACATTCTCACACGCGCACACATATACCCACAATTGTAATTATTACTATATTTAAAGAAACTTTAGCATTTAAACTTGTAAAGATGTAATAATTTATGTATAGATATTTATTATTATACCAATTTAATTTGTGTTGTTTTTGTAATATTTCAGGTTGCTTTTGGTCTAGCGGTTGGGGAAGAGGCGTTTCAGTTTGAACATCGAGATCTTCATTGGGGAAACGTGCTTATAGCGCCTACTGATCAAAAGGTACATTTTTGGATGGTACAGTGTTGTTTACATATCATTAGTGTTTCTGTAATGTGATGTAAGACAAGCTTGTCACAGCTTTTAATATCTATTTATATTATTGAGAGAAACTTAAAATAATAATACAACTGTTACATATGTTGCGTTGAGTGGTGGTTGCATACAAGACTCCTGAGAACGCTCATATCACTAAATTATATATATATATAATATCACTAAATTAGTTTGAATAATAGAATCCACTGCAAGAAACTCCAGAGGATTGCGCGTCCGAAAGAGATATTAAAAGCAGTAAAAAACAAATAAATTTCGATATAAGTTTGTTTATTGCTATAAAAATGGAAATAAATAAATAATATTTTTTTCCCCAGTACGCCCACTTCGTGCTGCGCGGGCGCCAGTACACTGTGCCGCGGCGGGGCGTGGCCGCCACCGTCATAGACTACTCGCTGTCGCGCGTGTCGCTGCCGCTGGGCGCAGGGGGCGGCGCGGGGGGCGCGGGCGGGGGCTGCGACTCGGCGGCGCTCTACAACGACCTGGCCGAGGATGAGACGCTGTTCGACGCCGTGGGCGACTACCAGTTCGAGGTGTACCGCCTGATGCGAGAGAAGCTCGGGTGCGTGTTACTCTGTACATACCGCTTGTGTCAATATAAATGCTCCAATATATAGAGTAACAAGATATTTGATTACCTTTTTTAATTATTTCTCTTGAGTATAGCTACTGCCTACACTACTAGTATTTAACTTCCTAATAATATATTTTTTGTTACAGCAACGATTGGAAGAACTTCGAGCCGTACACAAACATACTCTGGCTGCATTACACTGTTGATAAAATGATAACAGCCCTACGCTACACGAGAACTAACACTAAAATACATAAACAGTACATTTCTAAACTTAAGGACATCAAGAATCGCATCCTGGACTACGGCAGTGCAGTCCAATACGTGTTAACCGACAACGAACTATAAACGAAATTAATTAAATGTTTGCAATATGGATACTTTTTGCGATTGTTATTATTATAAAGTAATTGACATAAAATCTAATGTAAATAAGAATAGAAAATATGTTTGCTTGAAATTTGTTATAGTAGACTCTAGGATTTACAATATTGTTGTCACATTGCAGTTTCAGTGGAGAGAGGCCTTCTTAGAAAAGGTAGTGCCTTTCAGATTGAATAAATTCATAAATTATATTTGGTGGTTTTATTTTGATAAAATGGATATAAAACAGATGTATATATCTCTGAGGTCATTAGTGTGTTAACGCCAACGCTAGGTTCCCTGTCTTCATAAATGCACCTGTTAAAAAGAAGCTGCTGAAAGCTACAAACTATATATATTAAACCTGAGAGCATTAAAACGTCGTTTAAACATTTTCGAATCGTCGAATCATCATTCATCGAAACACCAAAAGAAAACTGACAATCGTTTTCGAATACTTCTCCAATACAACCTATTTGATATAGTTTGTCTATTTATATTTTTTCATTTTCACAATGTAGCTTCTAGTAGTCTCTGTGGTAATTTTTATCAACTTTCAATATCTTTAGTGACAATCGATTAATGTCAAACTTATCAAAATGGTCAACCGGTGTGGTATCTATGACGTCACACGGAAACCTACCCGCATACAGAGACGGTGACAATGTGTATAACATTGCATTAAAAGGATCCATAAATAATTTATTTATTTTTTGTTGAAAGCTATTGTTTTATATAACGTTATATTATTTAGATTACATTTAAATAACATTTTCTAATTTGCATCGCTTTTAATTTTTTTATAATATATTAAAGCAAAGACCAGGCGTTAAGTTTTTTTAAACTAGATGACCTAACAAAGGCTTTGTTTCATTCGCCACAACCGTTTATATTTTCTTAGTTCAATTTCACAGCTCCATTCTTTGCAATTTATTCACAGATTGTAACTTCCAACAGCCAGCCACGGATATTCAGAGGGTAGGTAGTTAAGGAAAAAAAAATTTCTACTACCCTCATATTCTTACCTCACTTAATTTACTTTACTTAATTCTACGTTTCGGTGTGGTCGATGTCGCAAGTGTGAAAAGTAAAAGAGCCCGTTAATTTTATAGCTCTTATGGCTCATAGAGTACATATTTTTACAACATTTTACAATCTGATATTAAATCGCTTCGAATGAAGCTGCTCATATAATTATAATTGAACTTTACCTACAGGTAAGTTTATTAATTATAACTGATTACTACTATACTTATTTATAGTTTGTCAGGTTATATTTCTTTATTTAAGATCGAATGACATATTATCTGGCTAAATAATATATATCACAATATTTAATGTTAGTGAGTGAAGTGAATGAAGGCTGACGAGCGAAGCGAGCAGGCTCCCCGGCTTCCTCCCTAATATGTGTTTAAATAAAATAATAAAGAAAAATATTTTGAACTAGTTATTTACCAAAAATATGTCTTTCGAATTACATATAAATAACTATAGCGTGATAGAATTAAATGAAATTTAGAATGCTCATATTATTTCTAGTATTTGATATTAATCGACTAATTTTTAAACTTTTTTATATCATACGTTTCTAAACCTTAAATTTCAAAATCATTCTAAGTCATAATTTTGAATTACCTTTTGATTGCCCACAAAATACAATGAAATATTATTATGCGAATACTCTGAATATATTCATCATTTATTCATACTGATAAAATCATATATTAATATCTTTACATACCACGAAGTGCGTTAATTAAATACATTTACAACTATTTACCATAAAAATGTAAAGATTGTACATTCTGGATTCAGATTATTCGCATTTTTCCTTCTACGTAGTTATTAGTAAGCATTAAAGCACAGACTAAAAATGAACTAAATCATTTTTACTCTTTGCTTTAATGCTGTACGTCGTCTGTTGTTCCGTAGCATTGCAAAAATTTGTAAAAAAGAACCATCTGTCAAACTCTTGTCAGATATTATCAGAGAATTTCGCACATTTTTAGATGTTTACCTTAAAAAATACATAAATAAAGTGATATGTGCCATTAATAGTTTAATTTAAATTATTATTGTCAAGTTAAAGCGTTTTTAATCATAATTATTGATATTATATTCTATACTTATATACTTGTGTTATTATATAAATTAAGTGATAAATTTATTTTTATGGAGCATTTATGAATATCGTCTTATTTATACAAAATTTGGGGGCTCTGCGCATAAAATGCAGACAAGCAACGATTCTTTGTCTGGTATGTATTATTTTTTATAAACAATTAACAGAGATGCAACAAAGATATGTTCGCTAATCTCGTTAATCATTCTAGTTATGACTTCCAATATAAGTGGATCGCCTGCTGTGTTGTTGACTCCTGGTAGAACTAGAAATATCGCTCAAGACATGGAAGCCCTAAGGCTTTCAAGACAAGATAATCCTTATTTGCAGGTAATATTTAATACTTACATAAGTATTGTTATTGAGTTGTAAATTGAATAACATTATTTATGTAATAATTACAGCAAGTAATGGCAAGCAGAGAGAGTTTAATTGAAAGTCACGCTGAGGAATGTGAGTCTGATGATACAATATTAATGTCACAGGTAATGAAGCACAAGCTATTTGCACTATTTGTATTTAAATTACATACTGTTATTACTTTATGACATGCATGCTTGTAAAATCTGACTAATGTATTCATTCCAAATTCCAAGAAAAGAAAATTGAAATAATTTATATCTTGTTAAAAGTAGGTATATTATTATATTTTTTTATTTCGTAATTTAAATTTCAGGAATTTGGTAGTACTGCACTAGATTTTGTTGAGGATGATCCGATGACATTAAAGGAAGTTCATGAGCATTTAATTAGATCTCCCCCACCAACAAGTTGCTGGCCACATGGTTTGAAATTTTAATATATTTTCTTTGCTTTTGAATTTAATATTAACACAATACCATTTACTTTCACCATAATAAAAGAAAGCCTTAAAAATGTTAAATATAAATTATTGATAATAAATTAAATGCACCCAGATACAACTGTGCTGTTTGTTATGTTGCTGTTTTGTTATTTCATTTCCAAAATAAACAGTTTTATATTAAATACAAATATATTATAGTCTCTATGTATCGTAAATAAGATAATTATTCTCACAGAGCAGCAATTTCTCAAATTTTATCATTAATTACATTTTATCTAATATTAACAACTATATAATATATCTAATAACAAATATACTTAAAAATGACATATTCATATATTTATTTATAATTTAATATAGCTTTTTATTCTAAACTAATGCATTTCTAACAGACACTCTGTCCTACCGAGCGTCAAGTGCATTTGATTTCACGGACACTCCTGTCTCATATAGCGCTTATTCCGTCAATTCTCAAGAGAAGGTTACTAACAAATTATTATGATCATTTTTTTATTGTGTTTTGTAACATTTGCATGAATTACACGGCTTGGATTTTTTTGTAAATATAATATATTATGGGATTAAAGTTTCATATGATGTTAAAAATTTTTGTTTTTTTACAACTTTTTAAAGGTATCCTTTAGTTTTTATTATTTATTGGTATTGTTTGTTTGCATGAATTGTTAATATCTGTGTTTAAATGTTGTATATTTGGTGTTTGTTTTATATTAAAAAATATATATGATAGTAATTATGATCAAATGTATATAGGAATATATTTTTAATTTTATGTTCCGATACTTTGATGCCAAAGTTGCTCCACAATAAATTCAGTTTTTGGGACTTAGTTGATAATTAAAAAAAAAAAGTTTAAAAATAGTTATCGCTTCGTATTTTGTATGTAAAATCAATTTAGCATATCAATTTATTTCTTGAAATCGTACTTATTTCTTGAAAGCATACCAAAGCCTTGAGATCAGGCAGGTCCGCCAGTATCATACCGCTAAGGCTCCCCATCGAGCCCTATCTCTAAAATAAAAGTACACTAGAGCGCTACGGCTTTAGAAAGTTTTGATTTATTATCAACTTTTGTTTGCCATTAACGTTTTTACTTATAATATTTATTTTAAATATACCTCAAATAAATTTACTACCAAATCGTAAATATATATAAATAAATGTAAATAATATGTTAATGCTATTATGCACGCGACTGTACATACGTTGCGCCGTTTATATTTATAGCTAACGTAAGGCAAGCGGAAATGCGAGTACACGTACGTTACGCACATTAGGTTTAAACTTTACTGCTTGTCACGATTCCGTTTCATTTCAATTATTAGCAAGCCGTAGTACTTAGACACTATAGTAGTATTTTGTTATTAACACATTTATTTGTTTTTGTAAGTGACGAATGTACAGACAGATTAACTTGGCATATAGATAAAATTATTAAAATAATTAAAACGATTTACAGGAGCTCCTTCCGTCTAGATCTCCGCGACGCGGTCCGCGGAGTGATGAAGCCAAAAACAACAACACGCCAAGTCGTCCACGCTCTTCGAGATCCGTGTCGCCGAGAGCCCACGATCTTACTCTATGTGGAAGACCATTGTCTTTACCAGGTAGGATATCTTATGATAGCTTCAAACATATTTACATGCTGTAAACTTATAAAAAGTAGCCTATTCGTGTGTGTGTTAAACTGTTCTCTCATATATTCTAAATGATAGATGCTTAGATTTTGTATTATCAAACTAAAATATTTAATGAACTGAATTTTTTTTGTTGTTTTTGTATTATTAGGATATGAAGTCTTAAATATAAATAGAACTTAGGTTAATATATATTAAGTAAGGTTTTTATTTTTGTATTCAAATTCGTCTTCCTGTGTGGAAGAGTCTTTTATTTTATCATTCATATAAATTGTAAACTGTGAAATAATTTTTCTTAATATTTTGTTGTTAATTTTTTTATTTTTTTTCAGGCGAAAGCCACCTCCGTACAGCTCTTAGTAAAAAAACAAATGCGCAACAAAACGAAAGATTCTCCATATTACAACCGAGACCCCTCCGAAGACCGACCAGCCGCCGAGATGATGACAACGTCAAATTAGTACAAGATTCCGATAAGTAAGCCATATATAATTAATAGTAAATATTCCTATGTGAAATTCTTGCAAAACTATTTGCATATTCTTGTAATAACTTGGTGCAAGACGTTCAGATGTACTCGAACCGTGCAATATTCTTGCAAATTCGCTTTGCAGTAAAACATTCTTGCGAAGCAACCCTGCATTAACACCAGTAAATTATGACCGTGTTCTTAAAACTATAAATGTGATTGTTATTCGACTCGTGCAATTAAGTATTCTTGCAAATTTGAATTGGTTGGAAAAGAGAGATGCTATTCGTATTATAAGAATTTTTAACTGAATTTGTTATCTATGTTAATGCTTGGAAAGCTTTATTTTTATTTTGTTTTTTTTTATTAATGGAATTATAATATCTTAGTTTAAGGCGAGAGTGAGGTGTTTTTAACAAAAGAATTCTTATTAAATTCGTATATTTACTTATATATGTATTTTGAAAACTTCTATATAATATTAAGATTTAGAAAAATGTCGTTCAAATTAATCAAAGAGAGATCTAAATGATAATATTAGTATTATTAAAACCTAGTAAAAAATCGTGATACTACACTAAAATGGCTTGTAGCGGATATTTATTAATTTGTATCTTTACAACGTTATTCCCTTTGAATGGTAAAAAAAAAATAAAGATAAATTGACAATTTTTTGAGGTTAGCAATATTTTTATTTTAATTATTCTCGCTAAAGCTTGATACAAATATATAACAAATAAAAAAAATCTTTTTTTGAATTCCAAAGACAAATCTTCTTTAATTGTTGTTAATAATAAAAAAAATCCCAAATTAGTAAAAACTATGTCCTAATTAAAAGTAGGTTTTGATGGAATTGAAAGTCTTTATAAGAAAAATGTATAAAACAATTGGAAAAAGAAGTATTTTTCTTCCATATTAGTAGCTTTATTATAGCTATTTGTGTATATATCAATTTTAATAGCAATCATTTTATCGTTTAAAATGTTAAGCGTTTTAAGTCTTGTATTTGTATTATATATTATATACATACTTCTTTGGTAATTTTGTTTGTTGGCTCAATTTTTTTATGTCACGTTATCAAGTGGATCATTTAACATATGTACTTACGGTACTAGGGACCTACAAATTACTATAGTAACACGTCTTATATCGCCGTGTGAAAAAAATTTAAATATTTTTAAAAACAAATTATAATTCTGACTATAATTGCGACGATTGTGGTTTCAATACACACTCTTGCAGCAAATTTCCAGCAAATTGAGCTTAAAGTGGGCAATGGAACTTAACACTAGGCTCCCCTGTCTACCCTGTGAAAACGTCAAGCTAATTGTTTAGTTTTAATACCCGACTTATTCTTTATGGCAACATCTATTACATAAGAGGGGTAACACCGCCTTTAGAAATGTCAAACAGTGACATTACTTTGTCAGCATTTTTAAAAATACTTATTGGCGTAAGTCTAAGTGAATTGTGCTCCACTGGCACGCTCGAAACGCCATATATAAAGACAACAACAACAACAACAACAACTAAAAGTACTTAAAATGTTGTAATTGTCTAATAAAAATTGAACCAACACACAAAATTAGCAGCTTAAAAGCCAAAGGTCTAGTGTATTCATGTTAACACATTCCTATATGCTCATCCTAGTATTAATTCCTAATCTAGATAGTGTAGTTTCGGTGTAGTGTTTCGGTATGGCCATATTGGTTAAAAATACACACATATATGTATTTATAAATACGTATTTCTTAATAAATTGTTTTATATAGTTTTTTCGTGAATTAATCTTAAAAATAAGTCAGTTCTTTCAAATCTATTTTGTAACGCATAATGTATTTTTATCATTTAATAATGAAAGGTGACATTAACATTATAACTTAAAAAAATCCTCATCGCGTTTGTCTATGCTAATAATTTAGGTAGATTACTACGGATATTTTAAGTTGTGTTCATAGCTATATTCCCAACTTGTTTTTAATAAATAAAAGGTAAAGAAATCAAAATAAAAAGTAAGTTACTTAAAAGTATTTATTTCTTGAAAGCTAAAAATATATACATGTACCCACTTGTTTTGAAGTTGAGTGTTCATGCTAATATTTAAATAGCTTAATCCTTAAATGAGTATTTATTTATTACAAATATAAAAATAATATATAATTGTTCTTGTAATTTTTATTATAGTGAACATGGCAACATTTAGTATCACCATTTTGTTTTCCAATTAAATGGAGGGCTCCTAACTAGACCTGATTAAAATATACTAAAAATATTTTTATAATGTGATTTAAATTAATAATCATCACATCCAGTAAAAAATCATGACGTAGATACCTAAAATAAAATGCGAGAAATATTAAAAAAAAACATTTTTTTATTACACATTTAAGATATAAGTTTAAATTTTTATTAAAATAAATCTTTACTATAATTTATGTAAATATTGTTATTTTCTATCAATTCGTCGTATAACATTCCAAATAAGTTATTTTATAAGTGCTATTATTTTAATGATTGTTACCGATTTTTTAGACCAAAAGCTTCCAATAGAAATTTTGGCCAAAGGTTTGTATTTTTATTGTTTTTTTTTCTGTATATTTTGTATATAATATGTATTCTTATTATGAATAAAGACCAGACAACCCATAGGGTGATCATGTGAGCTTAGCAGCGTACACAGACGCAAAATAATAACTGAATAAATGTATATTACGTGTTTCTGTTATAAAATGTTATTTTAGTGTTATTTAATACTCAACATAGATAAATTTGTGTAGATATGTAGTAATTTAAAAAAAAGCACAAATATTTCTAGGTTATAACTTAAAATGGTTGGTCGAAGTTAAGTATAAACTCTTTATTTCTTCAAATGTCATTCTATTTCGTGTGTAATCTGTGGTTGGTGCCATTTTGACATTTTTGGTGTAAGTGTTATAGTCAGAAAAAATATTTACTGAGTGATTTAGTGTAAAGCTATGCCTTGTTTGAATAATCCATCTCCTTCCCGTTTTCTCTACTATTTGGCTTGTAAACTTCTCTCTCTCTCTTCTTCTATGTTTACTTCTCTTTTATATTGATATGGAAATTAAAAATGGATTCATAATTAAAGCCTTATTGCTGTAATTCATGTTAATTTACTTGATTTTTTATTAAAATATATAGTTATATATATTTTTTAAGTTATAACTTCGATAATAGAATCGTTAATTTCATTTTTTACGTTTTCGGCGTAGTTTTATTTATATCGAATATATTAATTTAGATATCGATATGATAAGATATAAATCGCAACAGGTTTTAGTTACATTTAGATACAGTTACAGCTAGTACATTATTTTTAGAAACCAGACGTTTCAAACACTTTGGCAATCGTCAAAATGCGATAAATCTATATTTTGGTACCACCACAACCTCTAACCTCATGTATAACGAACCAAATATAATCAAAACTTACAAAATATAGAAGCGTGTATTCTTATTTTAAAAAATATATTTAAATCTGAATTAGTATAAACATTCAGATTCAGCTTCGCTGAGTGAAATATGCTAGAAGTTTTTTTATGAAATTTCTTTTTTATATTAATATTTTTTTTATTTATGAAAATTTTAATTGGAAAGAGAAAACCAGAAATAGAACTAATTGGAGGAATATTCTGGACCAAAACAAAGTCCAACCGCGGCAGTTCACTCTTTGGCTAGTGAAACTGTAAAAGCTACACTCACAGTACATTTTTCTGACTTTAATATTGACTTTATTTACTTCATTAATAAAGTTGAATCAGATTCAAAGTATATTTACTCATGTAGAGAGAGGGCGATTTGTTAGTTAGTAAGTAAATCAATGTTGAATCCGATTTAACGCTAATTGTTTTGTTAAATTTGTGTCTTGTCCATCGCTGGTCGATGTTTTTATTGTATCGAATGTATAGAAATAAAATATTAACTACATATTATGGCCTTTCATTTATATAATTAGCTGTAATTTAAAAAAAAAAATTATTAAAAAGTCCTTTTTATAAAATAGTCTAATAGTCTGTAGAGATTTTTATATATTTGTTTTTTTCTCATTTTATTTTTTTTTGTTTGTTTCCAATATAGTCTAGACAAAATAAGAAATAATAAAGGTGACAGAAATAATACAAAAGAAAATTTTTATTTATAATTTTATTAAATTAATTCTATAACTTTTTACATATAGTAAATTATATGTGCTTTTTCGTCAAATACATAGATAATGCTGCCAAGTCGTCAGAATCAGCAGTAGTCAGAATACCTAATGTTTTGCCTCTACGATCAGACACGACTGCGTTATAACAACATTTAAAAGAAATTACCGAGCTCTAGTCAAGTTTATTATGTTTTAGAGTGAACAAGAATGGAATGACACCCCTCATTTAAATAGAAGGAGAGATCGCTATTTTTTTTCCTATCAATTCTATATTACCCTAGAACATTCCTTTCATAAAGCAACTAGAGCTCGGCGAAGTAGCCCGACCGCCGCCGCTCGCTCCGCTTGGTCCGAGTATATATTATCTATGAAATAATTTGTATAAAAAATTTTGTCTCGAAATATTTACAAATCGGTGATATTTTTACAATGCCGGACTAACAATTTTAAAGCGACTAAGGGCGAGGGGGCGGCGGCGGGCGGGGTTTTATTGCAATTGGTTTCTAATAACACTTCTTATCTAAGAGATCCTATCGTTACAGTGGCACAGGACAGACGCTGGGCATCGCTAACAACTCGGAAGATACAGACACAAACAAACGCACTGTAGCAATAGGATAGGTAGGTTCGTTAAGGAAGAGACAACATCGAAGGCATTGCAGAGGCGACCATCGCCCGCGCACACGCGTCCACATACAGACGGTACCTTCTCCCTGCTTTGTGATTAAAATTAATGTTACAATTAACACTCAAGTAGGGGCTTATACTGAATTTGTACTCTTTAAGCGTCCCGTCGCCGCTTACCTCACACGCACACGGCCGGGTGTCGATCGATGGCGTGAAGCTAAACACTGGTACGGTCAAACAGAATAGACAGAGCACGGTTAAATAAATATATTTTGTGATATAATTTTCAAGACAGGAGGCAGGACGTGACAGCCGCGCTAAGGCTATCGAGTATTTAATTATTCTTTGTTGAGTTCTCGAAGCCACAGCTCGAAGCTGCAGGGCATCGGGCACGGGGCCGCAGGAAACTCGCGCCGAAACGTACATCCGATTAATAAGCATCTAAATAAATATATCAATTTTTAATTCGACTAGACTTACTCGTTGACAATAACAATTTCGCACTGAATGAAAAACGTTAATAAATATTCAATTTCAACCAATTAAACTATATATAAACAAACATGGCAATTAAGTGTCAAATTAAAAGTTTTGGCGCGAATTTCGAACGTGACAAGTTTTTTTTTTTTGCGAAAGCGCCCGACTGACACACGCGGCTCAGCCGCCATAGATAACATATTATCTTAAGAGATCAGACTGTCATTTCAATAATCATACTTTAATAACTATACTTATTATAACATCCATACCTAAAAAAATTTACAATATGAAAAAATTTACATTCCGTGGGAAGAAGCATATGAAAATAGAACCCACCGAATTGAAAATAAAAACAATGAAACCAGTCACTCAGTAAAATGAATTAACAATTTATTACAAGATAGAATAGTCATAACAAAAATATATTGTTTCTTCTAGATAATCCAGAGTTTCTATCGACAGTGTATTGTCCAGTTTTCCATTCAATATATATTATATTTTTTGGTATGTGTACCACATAGATAATAAACTATGCGAGTAATTCTGTCAAATTGATATCATTTTTAATCTGCAATTGTTGGACAGATAACAAAAAAATACTTTACATTTTTTTTCCCAATCGATGTTAAAACTGAAATTACCCTGGACGGATTTTAATCGTTTATTTTGATATTTTATATCATACAATTCGAATATTTTAAGACACCGTACAACGAATGAACAAAGCTATTAAAAATAATTACAAAATGACAGATTACTCGCAGTGGTCTGTGACAATGAAGTGAGATCATAAACATTCAACATTAATATGTAACAATACGATGTTAGTCCGCGATGCTCATACATTTTGCTATCTTCATATTGGTTGAATTAAAACTGCTTAAAACGGAATTTGTAACGAAAATAAATAAAATTAATAAAAATTAGAGCAATCTAGTATTTTAACTTACATATACTTTTAAAATATTTTATTTTGACGAAAATGAGCCATAATTCAAGATCAACAAATTTGTCGGAGACAGCACTTCGTATGATGAAAGATGTGTACAGTGAACGGTCAACGACAAAATGAAAACCGAGAGTCGCTTGAGTACCTCCATCAATCAATTGTTAGAACAATAAGTATTACTGGTGGGTCGCTATTGAAGAACCCAAAAAAAAATATATAGGTAGATATAATTTCGCAAAATGCAAATATAAAACATAAATATATTCGATTAATTTATACAAGAAAATAAAAATATAATATTTATTATTTATATACAAAAAATAAAGTTGATATCTATACAACGTGGAAATAACAATAAGTACTAAAAGAACATAAACGTGTAATTTATAAATAGACGAGTTAAAAAAAAACAAATGTGTGATATGGGGCTTAATACAATGCTGGCCCCAATGTGATGAAAGCGAGTCCGAGCGATTTTGAAGAGAAGAGGAGAGAAAAAAAATTTTTTGGCAATTTTGTACTAGGTGTGTATGATAACCGGCGCGGGCGCATCTCACAACTGGTCACTTGAGACAAATCATATCCAGACAGGTCTAGACATATCCAGATTTATCCAGGCCACTGTCAGGGCAGTGGGGGTTGGTAGGTGGTGGTATATTTATTTAATTACTTATATATTTATGTATTTTTGTTACAGAAGACACTCCCCACTCAGTCACGAACAACATTCGCCTCAATATATGTACCAACAAAATGTCCTACGATTGTTTTTTATAAGAAGTAACTGCGCCTTGCGCTCGCGCCGCGCATCGCTCACCTGTAAACAATATACATATTACATATTGTATGTAAGAAAAATTTTGCAAAAATAATTTTATTATCTACTTATCATTTCATTTATGGAGCTAGTGTTACTAATACTAATTATATATTAAAACGTATTTTTTTTATATAAAATAATATCTACAATATTGCTGAAATTAAAGTGGCCAGTCAGTAGGTTTACTCATTAACAATGTATAGAAAGTTTATAGTTAGTGAAGCTATTAAGTTAGATTTTTAGGTCAAAACTAAATAAGGTTCTTGTCTTATTTACATTTTAGTTAGGAAAAGAAATTAAATATTGCATCCGATACAAAATAATTAAATAAGTGTCTCAAGACATCACGCAACGTTAAATCGCGGGTAACATGACAGATGACGTTTATCCGTTTATTTATTGATTTATTTATTCATACGGATCTCGGAACATTTGTACATAATTTACTAACTATAACAGATACCAATATACGATAAGTAAAAATAAATGAGTAATGCACTTGAGTAATTTTTTTTTGATGTATATATTTTTATGAAAAGCAAGTTTACAGTTTCATAGAACGTTTTAAGAATGATAATAGTAAAAACCCATCTCACCTACACCCTAGTGTACCGCGTGGCGCGATGCTTGCGGCGGCGCCGGCGCGCCACTACTCCGCTGTCGCCGCTGTGCCCCGACACCAGCGACTCACTGTCGCTCTGGTTGGACGTGTACCCGATTACATCTACTTCATCTGGAAATAAGGAAGTAAAATATAAATTAGGTTCATTTAAAATATACGAGTATATATGTATAGTATAGTAATGTGCTGGAGCGCTTACAAAGTAAACGCGGATATGGATCTTAGCTTTCTTACTTGCCAAATATGAACAGAATTCAATTTATTTTCAATTTGCTGAATATCTCTTACAATTAACGTGTTAATAACACTATGAAAGAACATATTTTGTTCTGCACAAATATCGAAGACGGAGGCAACTCACTATCTAAGAATTTTTCAGTGAACTTAAAATAATCCTACATACAGTAATATCTATGTAATGGAAATGAACAAGCTAAAGATCCGTAAAAGATCCGACTCTAATTTCACGATATCCGACATATCTCTAATATATAGGTACATATATAACGAAATATTTTTATAGTATTCCCATGTTCTAAAGTCTTTATCATTTGGTTTTGAATGAATGATCAAGGATATTCGTAACGTTTAAAGTTTTAATATATAGTTTTATAATAAAAAAATATTAATATTAATATTGACTTAGTAATAAATAATAATATAGAATAAGAAACACATTTTTGGAAACACTTTAATTTGTAATAAAACCCCACAATTAAATCTCTTTGGTTAGCGATTATTACGACAGCGAGTTTTTGTGTTGCGTTGACATTGTCACGGTCTGACAAGAAGTAATAATATGTACATATATATAATTGTTAAAGTAATATAGGGACCGTAAATTTGTAAAGTGGTATAACTTAATTTATTTTTAAGTCAAATTATATGAAGTATGGCAATGTTTCTACTGATTTATCTGTAATCTTATTATATACCGGACGGACATAACTTCAGATCAAATGGACTAACACCTCTTTCAAAATAAACGGTCCATATACGAGTAACTGTTAATTATAATTAATACGTTTCTTTTTTGAAATTTCCTTCTAAACATTTCATATATGATGATGTTGGATATCATAGGGCCAATTCAAGTTTAGGGTAGCATTTAAAATATTATTTTCTATATTATCATCGTTCTCACAAAAAGAAAATACTATGTCAATATATAAAAAAGGAGATCATCTGTCGAACCGTCGCCTCTATAACGAATTCATAGGATCATAAATTCAAGATTTATCATATTCCACTAGAATCTAGATTATCTACATAAATCTGTGCTACGATACCTCCCTATATGATAGAATCGATAACTTAATCCCTGGTGAATATAGGCATGTCTGTGAGAGTAATCTCGGAAATGATACGGATGCTGACGTGCGAGTTGCTTGTACCTATGTACATATAATATATACATTTAAAAGAAAATGAAGAGGTTAAAGTCTATTTTGACTTGTTCTTTGTTTTGGGGGTAAGGAGCAAGTCGATTAGCAATTGATAGATTGATTAATTGTCCAAGTTCCAAATTTCAAAACAATGGTGAACACCCGGTTAACGAAACGTCTTTATATCAAAAATCCTATATCAAGATATGAGCATACAATATCATCCTTTTCCACAATTACTTATAAAAGCAAAAATATTAACTGAAATCGAACCTACATCTACTTCTGAACACTGGACATATATACCAGATCGTATAAATTATAGCTGTACGGTTATCCTATGAAATTCTGTTGACCCATATATCTGGCCGCCCGTTCAGGGCGTCCGGCGACAGCGTATTCTTGTTCAAAATACATAAATACCAAAATATATAACAGTTGGAATGCAGCAAGCATGACTTGGGGCCAAGTCGACGGTGGAAATGTAAAATAATTTCTATTATTTCAGTTATTTTAGTTAATTTGTGTTATTTCGTTAATTTAGGAACTCTTTAGAAATTGTGATATGTACATATATATGTCCAGAGCGAAGGACCAAATGTAACAAATAAAGAACTAATTGTAGCTTGATAATGCTCTGGTTAGCTAGTAAGGCGCGGTGTAGACGGAATGTCTCGAAATTTAGGTAGAAAGCGGAGAATGGAATGACGCGACACTCTCTGCCAACCCGTCGTACTAGAAGTGAAACAACATATACACCACCGTAGTTTTTAATAGAAATTATTGCCTTATTCACAGTACCAGTACTAGTATTATAAACACAATAAAATGCAATAAATCAAACATGCGCGTATATTTTTATTTCAGAGAGCTATCGTATCCGACAAACAACCGGACATTGGATCCTGAATAAACATAAAATCAAATACAGGCGTGAATATTGAGCTTTTATCTATTTTAAGGTTTATATTTTATAATAACAAATGCTTTCGAAAAATCGTCTTGGCCTTTGCGGGGCTCTGGAGCGTCGGACTGTAAACGCGTTGGTACCTATCTAATGGTCACACATACATACAGACATATCTTCACGCTTTATCCCTAGCGGGTAGTCAGATAGGAGTGCCAATCGCTGCGGTCCCTACATACTGTCATTAACCTCTTCATACATGCTCTCTGGGGGTCCTCATGCTTTTTACGTGAGCCTCCAGTATCTTCGACACTGTGTTTTCGAAGGTCAATGGTCAACCACTCACTCATTCATATATCTTATATTCATTCATATCGCTTCTCCACAACATTTGGTCCTCTTCCTTTCATTATGGTCATACATAACTTTAACATAACTTTAACTAACATATTATAGAAGTGAAATTAGCAGTTTTTGTCCCAACTCCGTTAAATAAAGTGCGGCGTTGAGGTTCACCACTCACCACTCAACACTCAACACTCAATGTCTTAGAGCAAAATGCACAAAACGGAATATCTTGACACTACGTTCTCTCTGTCATATTAGGGGTACAGTGTTAAGCTCCTAAGTTAGCTAGGCTTAAGATTTCCTCTTTATATGCAATAGGTTCCAAGGTTTCAAATTAGACAAGGTTTTCTTAGATTAGATTAGAAAAAACTAATCTAAAGGTAGATATAATAGTTTCATATGAGCAGTATTAATTTTATATATCAATAGCAATAAAATTCATATTGATGATAATGAAACAAAGCAACGTAACGTAACGTAGTCGAGGACCGTCGTGGCTCAGTGGCATCTGGCTGTAAACGCGACGGTTTGTGGGTTCGATTCCCACTCGGGGAGAATGTATTGATTTTATTTTCTTCGCTCTGGCAACAAGGTTCCTTCTGCCTACGGCTCCCTCTGCTATGTGCGGGATACAGCATGAAGCTAGATAAATAAAGAAACTAATTATAGTAACAAATATTATTTTAACAATCTTACGTCAAAATCAACGTCTAAACTAAAGTCTTAACTTCATCGTTTCTCTTAAACAGATAACTCCTTGAAATAAATCATCAATTGGAATCACATTCGATATTCTTCAATTTCCTCAAAGCCAGTGTATTTACTTTTTTCGTCTGAACGTTCGTGTACAGTGAGCAAAGCATTTTATACTCTACATTTACAACTTAGGCAACAAATTGGTGTGGATCTGTGTCGCTTTCAGTGCCATTCACAGATAAGCTGTGATGGAAATCTGATTGGAGAGATGATATCCATTACGACAGTATAGATGGATAAACGAAAAATTACTTTTCAATATTTTAAACGATCCTAGGATATTTGTCTCTTATATGATATATTTGATAAATATCCCAAAATAATATGTGGATAATAAGACAGTAATTGCTTTTTTAACAGTTTAATTAAATTTATCTAACAAATTATCAACTTGAACCACATTTCACACTAGTAAGTATTTCAATATACAAATATTCCGTCTACAAAAAAACATTTACGCAAAATCATTTTGAAATATTACATAAATCTTTGGAATTTCCTATAGAAGAGGGAGAAAATTAAATCAAATATTCCAAGCACAGTAGTATTACTAACACCTATTCGGGGACAAAAAAAATTAAAAAGTAAAAAGGGGTACGGAGCAAATGCTTATTGAGTCATAGAGTATTTTATATATCTAATCTATCATAGAGTATCTGACAGACGGAAACAAAGAGTAATTAACTCATCCATAGTGAAGATATTTGAGAGACGAAAAAAGAACGCCTTCATTTGACATTTTGTAAAGTTATATATAACTAAATAATAAAATAAAAGCAATAAAACTTAACCAATTTCTCCTAGATCACCCAAAAGCGAAAATATCTAAAAATTGCCCAATTTTGAACAAAACATACAGAATTTCTCCAATGAAATATAATCAGAATGCATACGTTAATACGTTTCGTAGATTGCTTTTTGTTTGTCCGAACCCCTAACGCTATAAGCAATCGAGTTCCTCTCGATTGGGTTCTCAAAAAGTTTCGCCGCTCAACACTAACTTACAGCATATGCCATGTAACGTGACCAGATTTTATATTGAAATTGAGCTCGCGGAACTTTCACTACACTTTAAATAGCAGAATTGTATGTTTATTTTGTATTTGAGAATATTTTCTTAAATGAGACAGTTGAATACAATTATTGTCTGTATATTTTAGTCTATCTATACACAATTTCTACAATTTAGACGTCGACAGTGATTAATATTGAGTGGCGAGTAGATAAAAATAATTTAAATGTAAGCCAGAATTACGTGAATATCAGCTCATTGCAAATCTACACTCGATTTAAGGATTGTCAGACCAATAGGAACAGCTATTCGAAGTTATTATTACACAAAATATAACTACACTAACTAAATATATCAAAAATGTCCCCTTACATATCATCCATATTATAAAACGTAACTGAAAAGGCAACGGACGAATAAATGTCGACGTAAACTTGATAATTCGGTATCTGTATACAAGTCGGAACTTCCGTTTAATATCAATACACGTGTCGCTTTTGTCAATTTGCTCGACTTCTCTCATATGCTTCAATGCTTATATATATGTATACATATATATATATATATATATATATATATATATATATATATATATATATATATATATATATATATATATATATATGTATATATATATATATATATATATATATATAATATATATATATATATATAACGTTGAAGCATTCTCAATTTCTTTACACAACAAAGGAGTATCGCCGCCATTCAATAATTCATGCAGATCAAAGACGGCAATTGGCATGTCAGGACGATAACTTTTTTATTTCTATTGAAAGTTATAATAAATATTCTTATAGTGTAAGAATCAATACTGACAATTGACTAAAGTATGTAAATATATAAAATAAAAAGTGACAGGCTATAGCTAAATATATCTAAATCATCCAGCTATAGGTTTTAAGAATTTGATTCAACACATAGCGCTGCGTTAAGTTACGCCACACAACACACGTACAGTATGAATATGTATAAGTGATATATGTATATGAAAATTGAAGACTTCTTTCATTTTTTTTTGCATTTTGGGAGATAATATGTGAGAACCAATTTAATTCAATCAAGAGGTGCTTCAGGAAAATGATTAAAAATATTAATATTTATATAAATAACACATTATGTGGACATCTTGGCGTGGTGGAACAGATTCATCAATTGATAACTTAATAACGGGTATCTCAATTGTCAGCTCCTCAATTTGAAATATGCAGTTAAAAAGACAGCTTCACGCTTGTTCCAGCATTTAGCCGGGTAGACATAAATAAGCCAAGAAGTATTATCAAGACACTGCGTTCACCACTCTCCGCCCAAGTCTTGAGATTCGCGTTGAGTGAGCTTTCTTTGAGCGTAACTTAAAGCCGTGGTTAGTCTCTTAATATACAGTTAAACATAAAAATTACAAAAACAAACACATTTAGTAATTAACATTTTCCACTCAAGGTGTAAGAAGATTTATTTTAATCGTTAGATTATATTGTGATCTTAAGTAAAAAGCTTGGACCTAGGCGGTGTTTAAGCAAAATTAATATGAAAAGCTTCTTACTTTGGGAGTGCAGTGTTTTATTTATATCCCTTCGATCTCATTCTGTCGTGTTCTAAAAACATAAGTCCTTCAATATATTTATGATGGTAATCTTTTAAAAGCTTTTATAAAATACAAATATTCCCGATGCGTGTGCGGGGATTATCTTTAGTAAGACACTAAAGTGTTTTGCAACATTTCGTTATTGGTAAATTTATATAAAAGTATATAATATAGTAAAAAATACATATCTATATATCTAAAATAGGTATATGTGTATTGTATATGTATGTGGCGATGACATGGTTTTTTGGGTTTTGTGGGTTTAACCTCCCACTGGGGGATTACGTAATTATTTATCTCGCCCTGGTAAGATAAATTGTGGCTTTCAGTCTTGCCATTTGACACGTCTGGAGTTTGGTAGGAAAGCGGAGAGTGGAATATTTTGACATTGGATGGCGATTAAAATCGATTAATTCGAATCCCTTAGAAATAATGTACATATATATATATATATATATATATATATATATATATATATATATATATATATATATATATATATATATATATATATATATATATATATATATATATATATATATATATATATATATATATATATATATATATATATATATATATATATATATATGCTAACAAACATTAATTCGAATGCAATTAGCTATAACCCAGACGATTATTATTTTCGCGTGCAAATATTTCAGTTCATTAATAGTCTCGTACACGAAGCGTGGTTCTCGTTGCACTTACATTCAATTTCTAGTAGAAATAAATTCTCAGACGAAATATTTCACAAAAATGTTAAATGCGATTTTTTTAAAAGCTGTATTGGATGTTTAACGTGAAAGCACGCTGAAGTAGTTAAAATAAAACCAAAAATATTTAAATCAAATGTAAATGTACAGTAAATTAGACGTTATCGTTACAAAGTTGAAAGGTATTTGGTTCAAAACTCGTTCAGGGGAAAGTTCTTTCTCTATCTCTCTAGAAATATAGAAATAAATCGAATTTCCATTATATATATGAGTATAAGTATTTCTTTCTTAATACGATTCGTTCTTAGACGTTCAATTTTATTTGTAGTTGCAAACAATTGTTGAAGAGAAACGTACGAATAGGGGTAGAATATACTTCAATGTTATTTTAGAAAAGCTCTTAAGTTTGTTCTGTAATAAAATTTAAGATTTTACACTGTTACACTGAAAAGTTGCGGAAAGCTTTTTCCAATTAAAACAACTAAAAAATATCGGTATGGTAAAAGTTAATATAACTTCAATCTCTGGACCTATTAAAAGCAAAAGATGAAAAATTTCCTTTAAGTAAAATTTTTATAATAGTTTTTGCATCATTACCCTTCTCTGCAATCACTTTAGGAAATAACCGCGTTTTTTTTCTTTAAATTGCTCAAAAATAGGGTTACGGCCAAGTACTTTAGGGTGTCCTTAAATAGATTATAAATCGATTTGCGTTGCAATATACACGAAGTCACAGTGTAGTAGCGTCAGAGAATTTCATAAAGTATTTTAATTAAATTTTTTCTCAGCTTTGGACATAGACATAGGTCAGCGTAAGCGGGTTATTCCATCAAACATACAACTGGTCTGTAATAGCCAGTATTTAGGAAACGGACACGTATGTCGCTAGAGGAATTTTTTATGTCCAAAACTTCTTTAGAAAACTCTATCAGCCTACTTGCTGTACAGATTTCATCGTGATGGCAACGACACATAACGTATATCCAGAGAAAGGGAATAAAAGTGATTCAAATAAAAAAAAAAAAACATAAAATGTTCTATTCCATTATAACAAAATTAATTTCCACAATTTTTTTTTTAATAAAACAACAAGCTTTCTAAACAAAGTAGAACTAAAACTGTAAACTAGTTTCGCTTATTACGTACCCAGTGTACTCGTAGACGGTTGAACTGCAATGAGGGAAGCGGATCCCATTGGCGAGCGTTTAACATGTATTGCAGGAAATTGGCGCGAGCGTCGCGTTGCGATCCAACGGTGCAGTTTGTGTAATAATTAGTCGGCAGGGTTACTTAGTCAGTTGCTATGTTGATTTAGTTTTATGACATACTGCATTTTGTATGGACCTACTGTTTTAGAGCAGTGTTTGATTGCGGGTTCGATTCTCGCTCAAGTAGTATTTTAAGTATACGTTACGCAATATAAGTAAAAATAGCATTGTAAGTAACAACAATTTAGTAACAAGACACAGCGTAGAAGAGAAGAACAGGGTTTTCAGGGTTCAGAGCGGAGAAATGAAAACAATTCTATCCCTCGAGCGGGGATCGAAATCAGATCCAACGTGTTTACAACCAGCCGCTGTGTCACTGCGCCACGATGACCTCAACAATATGATCATACAAAATTATCTTAAATTAAATGAAATTAATCCGCAAGCTCAGCCAACCCTAAACACCTAGTAGTTTCATGTCGGACCGGAATTATGCTGTCTTTGACAGCGAACTTTGTTGGTATAAATACTCCATGGTATACCAATTGATCCAGCTCGAACTGACTAAGCCACAACAGATTGAAATAGACGCGTCGGTACGTTTGTAGAGTTGTGAGATTTCACTTATAGGTGCACATCCTAGTTAGTATTTATTATTATCCAAATAATATTTTATTGCCAAGATTGAACCCGTGAAGAGAAGAGGAAGCTAACTCAATTTTGCAACTAAGAAACAGTCACGAACCAGAAGCTCAATGAAAAGCTTGCAATAAAGCTCTCCGCCTTAGCTTCTGGCTTACACAACATTATTTACGACCGCTAATGGTCGAGCTTAAACGGAAAATTAATACGCGATATACGTATTCATATTTTTCATTATACAGTGATTTATTATGCTGTTGTGTCGTGCTTAATAGCTCGAAACGAATATATTCTATTAAGAATAATGTGTTTAATTGTATTTTGATTAATCTGTTTCTTTTTATACGACTGAGTAGAGTCTTCTTTAAGCGACCGGTTTGTAAGAGATGAAATCTATTGACCGATATTCTTTTGCGTTCAGTCAAAAATATGTCTACAGTGCCTTAATAGTCTTGTACAGTTTAGTTTTAATAGAGAAAATGTAACAGCTTTTGTCCAGTACCGTTGGAAAAAGCAGCCGAAATTTGAGGCGGTCTAGATTGGGCGGAAAGTGTAAGACAGGTGTTTTCCGCCTAGTCTACTACATGCCTCCTATGTGCTAGGGATTCATTCATATGATATAATATAAATAGCAGCTACACGTTTTTTACGCATATAAGGGTAGAGGCAGGAAGAACCGTTTTTAGCCATAGCGTGTTGAGTAGCTGTACTCAATGCCACGCCACGTGAACCAGTGCAAGGAAAATGAAAATAATATCAATATAATAATTCCTCCAAGTGGAAATTGAACCCACGTCTATCACGTCTCCGCTTCGCTGTTCCACTGCATCATGCATAATAATAAATTCTTATTATATTTGTTCTCACTGTAAGTGTAATAAATTATGTGATGACTAAAAAGACATAATAATATAAAAAAACAACGTACCATTCCAAAATGTGATTGTTTGAACTTTAGGCTTTTTTTATATTCACAAAGCTTGTTCAAGACTCAGTTCAAAGCGGGATTAAGGCCTGTTACGTTCGAAATATTTATGCGTTTCGAAATATTTATGTATAATTTAAAACGAAGCTTTATTGTAATAAATACATTAAATTATGTTTGGGAAAGTTGCTTTTAAAAATTGACTATAGTCTAGTGTTGTAAGTAGTGGTGTAAGTTGAATCCCATCACCATGCTAGGGAATCATAAAAAAACCTAGTCCCCAGTTTTAGGAACGTTTATATTTATATATTCTATGTTGGGGCCGTTGTGGCGCAGTGGGACAAGGTCTGACTGTATCTGCAAGGTTGTGGGTTTGATCCCCACTCGGGTGAACGAATATATCCAAATTATATATATTGATCTGCGTGTATAAAAAGTTCGGTGTTGAGTTCCGCCATTCAACACGGATTGGATGGATTAGTCTATCAATTAGGTTCCTTCTGCCAACCCTGCTATATGCGGAGAAAAGCTTAAAAGCTTAAAGCTGTTTTTTTTTGTGTTTACAAAATCAATTACAAATGATTTAAATTTCTTAGAAACACGCATTCACTTGTATATTGAAATTTAAACTCGTACTTATTGTTTATTCATCGTCAATTTAGAATTGTAAATAGTTCATTATCAATTAAAGCACTAATCAAGAAACGTTTCGTTAATTTAGTATTTATAGAAATCGCAGCCGCGGGTTAACGATGTAGGCAAAGTGGAGTCTGATCGCGTTGTTAATAAATTGTATGGACATGCCAGTTTTGATGATCTTTTGGATAAGTTTTAACATAAGTGATGATAATGGTGATGATTGTGGTGATGGATTAGAAATCTTTATTTTAGCTGCACCATTTTAGAGCGTAGAGCAGGGTGTATAGAGGGATCCTAGTGTCAGGACAGTCCAATCTAGGCTTTACCCTCGAATTCAGGCGTTGAATGTCTGTTAAGAACCTACCATCTACCGTCCGTCCTACCAGAGGAAATTAAATAACTAGAGGACCCGTTTACGCGTGAAATCGCGTTGCCATAGCAACGTGTATGTCACTTTATACAAAAGTTATATATTGTTAAACAAATGGTAGTATGTGTAATGTTTTATTTATTGATTTAATGTACTTTATCAGCATTATTATTGAAAAATATTATCGTTCTGCACTTCTCCTACAAATAAACTATAAGTGTGCCAAATTTCATACTATTCCGTCCGCGCAGTTTTCGTAAAAAGGAGTCCAAAGTTTTTGCTTCACGTATTAATATATAGATTTATGAGTAAGAATCAAAACACAAATTACGGACAATGTGAATAAATATTCTCCGATAAGGTAGTGATAACGTAATTTGATTAACATAGTGCTCCTTCACTTAGTTTTTCACAGTTTCTCTTCACCCATTTCTATCTCTCTCTCTCTGCTATGTTCAATTAGTTAGAAAAATAAATTGATTTCTGATTCTAATATTATTTGTCAAAGTCCATCATCATGTTTTACCGTAATTATTTTTTATAGTGAAATCGCTTAGAAATGTATGCAGTCTTTTGGAATTTCCAAACAAATTTCCATCTTCCATTCAATTAACTTACTTTGTTAGCCGTACCGCTTATAGGAGCTTCTGGACTCTTGGAGACGTAAATGATTTATAATACGGTGTGAATTATTTATGTTTACGTTTGCACGGCCAGGACGCTACCTGACTGGGGAACCTGCTAATAAATCTATCTGGTCATTTGCCAAGTAACTATTTTTTTTCTTAATAGTGCTTGAAGGAGCTTAAGGAGACTATTACGTATAGTGTAAAATTTTCTTAAAGTGTTTTTCTTATTATCTTTAATTTTTTTTAAAATACTTAATAGAGGGTAATTTTTTTTTAGTTTCTCGTCGTACAGCGAATCAGCTAGCAACGTAATATCTATAAATTTTTCAGAAACTTAGTTATTTTAACACTAGATGAAGCTGCTTCATGTATATTTGGCATACAAGTAAAATACCACTTAAAAATTTAAGATAATAACTAATAATATCCTCCGAATCTATATAATCAATTACAGAACTAGTATACAGAACTTAATTTATTAATTCCTTCGCTTCCGGCCAAGGCCTAACATTTTTCACATTGGTGCCTCATAAATTGCTAGTGGTGATCGGACCCTCGTCCCAGCGTGTCACCTTCCACTTAATCACCACATAAAATTCCCTTATTTATTTGTTTTCCTCTCACATTATTATAGCAACTGTTATCTGTTAGGATTGTCCATAATTAATGTATGGTGTAACAAATAACGACTTATAATCTGGGCATGGCCATTATTTTGTATGTGAAATAATATTATTTTTGGTCAACTTTTTCTTTATTTTGGTATTCTCATAACTCGATGTGGTAGGCAGACGGAATCTATTGATATTTTTTTTTGCTTTTTACAATAAATTATAAAGAGGTATTTTCATATTTATACGGATATAACTTTTCCAGTTAAACGGAACAGTTTGAAAGGTAAATTTGGTTTTCATTAATCATTTATGAAGAGATTTTTCCAAAACATTTGGTGGTTTTTAGATCTTGACATTTGATTACCAAATTTACCTTTCAAACTGTTCCGTTTAACTGGAAAAGTTATATCCGTATAAATATGAAAATACCTCTTTATAATTTATTGTAAAAAGCAAAAAAAAATATCAATAGATTCCGTCTGCCTACCACATCGAGTTATGAGAATACCAAAATAAAGAAAAAGTTGACCAAAAATAATATTATTTCACATACAAAATAATGGCCATGCCCAGACACTTTAAAAATAAATCGTCTTATTCTACAATAGCACATTGATTATATATATATATATATATATATATATATATATATATATATATATATATATATATATATATATATATATATATATATATATATATATATATATATATATATATATATATATATATATATTATATATATATATATATATATATATATATATATATATATATATATATATATATATATATATATATATATATATATATATATATATATATATATATATATATATATATATATATATATATATATATATACACACTGGCAGGGAATAGAAGAAAGCGGACGGTAATTTTGGTAAAATTTGAATCTCATAAGACATTTGACGCGTGAAGAAATTCAATTCTGTTCAAATTGGAAGGCAAATTAGATTCTCTATAGGTAACTGTTAGGAGGTAACGAAGGATAGTAAAAAAATAATAATAGAAAAGCGAGCTTAACGTTTATCGATGTTCCTTTGTTCTAGCTGGAGTTGGTAATATATTTTAAACTTGGGCTTTCTAATAGGCTTCGTGATTGGAATTTATAGTAAATATTTATTTTATCGCCGATCTGTGACAGAGACATCTGATTTAATCATATGATATAACAGTCTGACTAATTAGTAGTAAGCACGATGGTCGCGGGTTCGATGCTCCCTCGGGGAGATAAATCAATTTCATTCAGACGATAAAGACGTAACACGAAGCACGGCGTTGAGTTCCGCTACATTCCAGATAAAAGCTCATGTTCAGAAAAAATTGAGTGTATTAACACTAGTTTCTGTTTACTTGTCCCTGTGTGTATGTTCAGGATAATGTTCAACTTACCATATACAACTTTTCTCTTTAATGTTTATAAGTAATGTAAGATATATATATATATATATATATATATATATATATATATATATATATATATATATATATATATATATATATATATATATATATATATATATATATATATATATATATATTAAGAATTTACTTCACGAAAATTTCTTGGAACAATACAATTGCTACAGTTACTTAAAATTACAGCTTTATATTATCTTACTTAGCATTTATTCCATTTTTCTCTCATTCCGAACATTCATAAGTTTATTTTTCATCTTCTCCGTAATACACCTTCACAGAATGAGCTTTCAAATATAAAACAATATTGAATATGAAATAAAAGTTTAAGACATCACAAACAAGCTAACTTTCGCCGTTAGATTTTTGATATTTATACGTGATATAAAACTTTGCTGTTTCAAAATGAATAAAAATATATTTATTATATATTTTATAGAGTTAAGAACTATTTTAAAATATGTTTATTCGCTGAGTACTATGTGGTATGGCTAAAGTTTAAAAAGTAATAAGTAGTATAATTTATTTTATATATTTTGTGTGTTTGTTTTTGTCCAGGTGTTTAAAACTTTATGAAGAGCAAAATTTCTTTACCACTAGTGATGTAGTCGGACTGTACACGCAATGGTTGCGGGTTTGATTCTCAGTCGAGGTAAAGATTTTTTTTCCTTTATTCGTTGTCTCGCAGTGTCACGAATTTGGGCGTTAAATCGAGTACGGAGTGTCTTAACACTAGTTTCGTTCTGCCTACCATTATATAGAGGATGAAGGATGATGTGTGAAGTATAATAACAGAAATTAAAAGATGCCTTGTTTTTTTTTTAAATAACAGTCGCTATAGCAATATATAACCAGACAGAAAAAAATCTCAGATTAAAAATTTGTCTATATAATTAGAATTTTAGAGTAGAAAATGCATCGTAGCTTTGTCAGCAAAAGTGGTACGCCTAAAAATGGTTATTATGCAAAGTGGCTGGGTGCTTGCTCATCGCTCTGATGTTCTACAGCCTAATTTATAACATACGAGCTTTTTACTTTGTTTGAGCTTTCAAGGAGGGAATAATTTCCAGTATTCTTTTAAAATAAAAGAAGCTTGTACACTCATAAAGAATATGCCTTCAGCCTTATTGTTATTACTAAAGAGAATCGTTTTATTAATAATATATGTTTAATATATGCTTTAAAACATAATACGGGCCATTGGAACCGTATTTAGTTCAGTTTTTAAATAGATAGCTATTATAATATTATAATTATAAATAAGTTTACAAAGATTTATTTATATATATATATATATATATATATATATATATATATATATATATATATATATATATATATATATATATATATATATATATGTATATATATATATATATATATATATATATATATATATATATATATATATATATATATATATATATATATATATATATATATATATATATTAGAGAATACCCCGTTTATGACAATTCAAACAACAAAACTATACAAGACGTTATCGCCGTCGCCGTCGCCATTGCAAAACTGTGTAGACTATAGTTTGACGCGTAACACACCGTTAGGCGCTAATTAAACTTGGATAGTTGCAGTAATTAGTGGCTACCCCTACCGCTCTCCGAACCCCCTACCACCTCTACCCGCCCCCACGGCCGACCCCCTTGTATTCTGATAAGCGGAACACGGAAGGCTTATCACCAGCCCCGTAATCTGTAAATGGGGTAATCTTTATGCTTTTCGTGTATACTAAATTTGTATTACTTTGAAAATAGATTGAGTTTCTTATTGGATTAGAAAAAGTTGAGGTTTTTTGTGGTTTTCTATTAAAGTGTTTGGTATTTATTATAGCATATACAATGTATATATATATATATATATATATATATATATATATATATATATATATATATATATATATATATATATATATATATATATATATATATATATTTGCGCACAAAATTATTACTTAATTTACCGTCTGAAAATACATGATTTCCAGAGAATACGTCAATCTTTCGAGTGGGAGTTGAACCTACACTAGTAGCGCTTATAGAGAGACGCTGTAACGTTGGGCCACGACAGCCACTTAAATAAAGTATTGTTTAGGTTAGGTTATGTAGGGTTAGGTTAAAAATAATCATATATTAAATATCGAAAAGTTCCAATTTATAATATTGCTAAGATAATATTATATAATATATTATAATTATTAACAGTATTAATTAGAGTAATATCGCTGCAACTGTGTCAATGCGCTTAAGCGATTATGATTTAACGCGATGTGGTCTTAACCAGCCCCTAATTAAAGCTACGTAAGTAGCTACATTGTTAATGTAAAATCAATTAATTTTAAAATTCCAATAACTTAGCGTTAACTATATAATTTTAATATAATAATAATTATTCGATTCCCATTCGGGGAATATGAACTATTGGCTCGCTCGCTTCGCTCTGACAAAGCGAAGAAAATGAAAGCGCGGCGTTGAGCTCCGCCACTCAATACGCAATGCCACGAAAGGCGGAAAATGGGGAACGGAGTGTCTTAACACTAGGTTCCTTCAACCTACGGTACCCTCAGCATAGCCTGCTATATGCGGGATACAGTGTGAAGCTAAATAAATAAATAAATAATAATTAAAACACATTTTCATTTACCCTGACTGATTTACAATCAATCTCTATATCACCATTATCCATTAGGAACGAAAATTAAGCTTTCAAAGTATTTTACATACATACAGACAAAAGAACTGATAGCCAATTAGAAATTCAGATACAGGATAATAACACTTATTATAATATATTTAAACGTATGTAATTTCTTTGAATATGGTGCTACCAGTGTGCCCAAATGCCACTTCATCTTCTACCTATCGACATAATATATTTTGTAATGTATGGCGTAAATTAACGTTTTAAATATATACAGAGAGAAAAGTAATTTTACAAGGTCTCTTTATAGTTTCGTTTTAGATATAAATAATCAATCAAAATGATTAATACAAGAAAAAGGCTTTTTTGTACTCTCAGGGGTGGGGTCTTTAAAATATCAAGCGTCAGTGATTTCTTAAGAACGTCTTCATTATATCTCACTTTAGGTGTTTAAACAGTGCGTTTTTTTTTGCTTGGACTAAAATTATTATAAAGCTGTATAAAGATTTTTTTCCGTTTATATATTTTAGAAGAAAGTAAGTACACAAAAGCTAGAGCGATTAATAATTCCATTATACAAGCAAGGTAGTTGATTAATTTTAATAATTATAAATAATAGTAAGAGTGGAACTTTAACCAAATTTTCTGACTTACATCTATTTAAAATTTCCTTATGTAAGTTTAAAAAAAAGTAGAAAATAAAACTTTAAAAACCACTCAACGTTCACAGATTAAAAAATTATCATGAAAATTGAGTATACCGTAATTAAATGACCTAACCTTATTAGACTGTCAGTTGCTAGCCGTTGCATTAGTCGCATCACTGAGCATATACGATTAACGCACAGCCCCTAGCCTTCAATTAAGATAGGGCTTTACACGTTGATAGACAATTGCTTTAGTAAAATTGATAACGGATAAGTACTGTATAGTTTAGAGGAATTCCAGGGTTCTATTCCCGTTTTAAGTATTTTTTATTATCTGCAATTATGCAATTAAATGTAAAATTTTAGGCTCTTATTTAAGATACATACGATAAATTAAATGTTTGGTTAAATTTTATCTTCACATATATATGTATATAATATTTTTTTGTGAACAGTACCTGGCGGTATGAAGAACATATCTAGACTATAATAAGCTCTATAACATATGGATTACAATACTTATGTAAGTCAAACTACAATCAGTTATTTATTTAAGAAAAAAAAAGTAGCTGTCAACAAACTGTCAAGTTGACAAGCGACAAGCAACGTTTATATAATTACATATGTATGCAGAGCGATTGAAGAAAATTACATTTTTTTCATAAAATTTCATTACATTAATTACATATATAGTAAGTGATCGTACGCATAGAATATTAAATCTCATTTTACTATGTAAATGTGAGGCTGAATTGACTGTCATAAATCGAGTGAAGCCAGACGTTATTGATTTAACCCTTATCTTAGTGCTGTAGCTGGGTATGATATTCAATACATTTGTGATATACAACTGTTTTTAATATAGTTATAAACAAAATTCCAACCATAAACAATGATGCGATGGTATAACAAAAAACCATTAGAAGATCTTTTTTTGCTTCATACTTTATTACGTTAGGGTAAACAAAGATCTTAGCCTACGCTGTTAAATTCTCTATTCTTCTCTTTAAACCAGACTTCGAGGTATTGCATGAAGAGTTCCGGCAATCAACGCCTCGCTTTGTCTTGCCTGGGCGTGGAAACGAAATAAAAAAACGTCCCTAGTGGGAATCGAACTCCCAACCATCGCATTCAGACTCTGGTATATATTTATTACGTATTCTTAACACTGGTACTGTTTAATTGGTTTTCGCCAATATAAAGATTTTGCAGATTGAAAAGCGGAAACCAACGCTATTTTGTCACAAGAGGTACTATTTTCTAACAAACCACTTAATAAGAACAAATTCAATCAATAGAATTGTCACAGCATCATTTAATTTAATACGGTTTTACATACATATATTGACGTTTCCATTGATTTATAGTTTTTAACGTATGCGTCGTACGTGATTTGCGTTAAGCTCGCATGCGGTAATTTAACAGGAAATGTAGAGCACTCTACGTATTTATAGGATAACGAAATTGGATACGCTGGCGGTCATCAATGTTACAGTTGACGTATATAGATAATTACTATTGTAGTTGTAAATTAATTTACTATAATAATCAACTTTTATGTATAATCCATAAAGTTTTAGATTATTAAAATAATAACTAGAGTATTCTCTAAGCCAGCAAAATTTCGGGTTAATTCAATAGATTTTTATGTAGTCGTAGGTTCGAGGGTTTTTAATTTGTTTTTTTTTTGTATACAGCTGTAGCGGCCTCTCACCGGCCAGTAACTTAATTAATTCTTTGTAAGATCTTAACAATTTAGTAAATTGCAATCAAGAATCTCTCTATTTATCTGCACATCTGCGGCCGCAGCTCTTCGAATTGAATGATGATCATATGATCAGCTATCGTCCGATAATTGCTGGGATAGAGAGAAGTGGATAGAGAAGGGTCTTGTTGTAGAATACAATCTTAATATTCAACATATCCTTGAAACTCATGAAGATCAATTTAAAAATCAATATAAAACTGAAAATACAAAGAGAATACCAAATAAGGTCGCAAGCAGACGATTACGTACTAAATTCCTTTTTTTTTATGACATTAAATGGCAAAAATTTACATTAAATAAGAGCCAAAGAAGAACAAACGTATATAGGATCATAAACAAAAACAATAGACACAACATTCTAAAACTGAAGTCCTTCTTCTATTGGTATGCAAATAGTTACTTTTACGAGTTCCGCATCACCATACAAACTGCTGACGGAGAAGTCCTAGCACCAGTTACTGGTATTCAGTATATATGAACATTATTAAATTGTTCAAAAATAAATATATTGAATAATATTAATTGAATTGAGCAATTTCTTTAAAATTATTATATACCATATCCAATTGTATCGAAAAGTCAATACGATTATTATATTATTAATATATAGACACTATATGCTATATGATGCCGAAAGCTATTCTATTTTAGATCAATTGAAAAAATAATAGCTTCACGTTCTTTCCCGCACTTACACTCCGTTTCCCACTTTTGGCTTAATTCAAGAGACATTGCGAGTTGAATGGCGAAACTCAACGCTTCGGTACTTTGTCACCAAAACGAGGAAATAAAAAAAAAATGTATGCCCCCAAGTGGGAATCGTATCCATAACCGCATAGCATGCAATAAAACCAAACAGACTAGTATGACCACGTTCTATATTTAGATGAAATATTTAATTTAGACTTTAATATATGATAATACGAAGCCAGTAAATATATACCATATATTCAATGATCAGTGGCATTTAATGAAAAACAATAACGAAAAGTAAACTGCCCATCAACGAATTTATACCGTATTTAATATAGTAATGACCTACTAAATCAACCATTCAGCTGTTTATAGGCTGTATATTATAAGTACTGTTTCACATCCGCATGAAAAGAAACGCGAAACTTTCGGGCTGTCCGTGTACAGGGACTTAAATTGCTAAAGTTAATGCATAAATAAAAAAGTAAAAATATAGAGCCAAGGCGGTTTAATTCCTCGCCTCCAACACCAGATAAATTAAGGGGTTACGTTAGATATAAATGACGTAGCGTCGTAATATAGAGGTGTAGACATTTGTTTTCTTAGGAATTTTCATTGATCCTGCCAAAGATAGTATTGTTTTGCAATTTAATTGGAGTTTTGCGAATGGATTGCTTATAATTGATTGCTATACAAAATTTTACGTCCAAACAATAAATAACATCTATATAGGAAATAAATAAAACGTTAAACATAAAAAAAGTAGATCCAAAGAACAAAAATGTCCAATATTTTCAATTACATAATTTATATAGCTATTTCCCTTCATAACATATACATACATATATGTCATACAAATATGCCCAATTTAGCTTGTAACATGTCTTGTATGTACAATACCTCTATAGATAATATAATAGCGGCCCAAGTTTTTGGGTTGTCCGTCCGTGCGGCTGACAGTTAAATTGTGAAAGTCAATGCATAAATAAAAGGCTACAATATATTCGTGGGGTCAGGACGGTGTAAGACATCTCTGTACATCGGCCGACAGATTAAGGATTCTTTCCGGGTTGTAACGTAACCAAGTAGCGAAGAATTTAACTACAAACATTTTCGATTTATTTCAAGTAATAGTTTTCCAACATTTAGTAAGAAGGATATTTGCAATGGAATAGAGATGTCGATTAAGAATAAGAGACGATTGTTTCAAAATAAATGTGTTTGTCTCCATTTCACTTGTGGCTTGTAATTGTACTACAATTTTTGTTTTAGCTAATATTAAATTAACTTAACTTAATTTGTAAATGGTGGTGAATGAAGTTATTATTATTAACTACTTGCGGTAATAAATCTATATGTAAATTTTCTATACTAATATTATTAAGCTTGAGAGATTAATGGGTTAAACGTGCTTATCTCAGGAACCACTTGTTCGAATTGATTTTTTTTGTATCGAATATTCAATTTGTTGAGGTAGCCTATATATAGGCAGTATTATATAAAGTTCTTAGTTTTCATGTAGCCCTCCGTACATGTGGTTAGATACCCTTAATCATATCCATTTGGCCACGCAGTCGAGGCGATTACCTATGTTTGTGAAAATCTTAAACCTTATTATTTATTTAGCTTTACGCTGTATCCCTCACGTGGCAGGGTAGGCAGAGAGATCCGTTACCCGCTTTCCGCCATTCGAGGCATTGCGTGTTGAGTGGCGGAGTGGCCTTGTTGCTAGAGCGAAGAAAATGAAAATAATTCATTCTCCCGTCATGGGAATCGAACCCACAAGCCGTCGTGTGTACAGGCAGACGCTGTGCCTCTGTGCCACGACAGTCGTCGTAAATAAGTAAAAAATGAATAAAAATAAGATAATATCTGAAGGTGTATTTGATTATTCGCAAAATACAATGGTTCAATTATTAAATAATACAATTAAATAAAACATAATAAATAATAATTAAAAACATACCTGACCATGTTATAGAAATTTTTAGTTTCTAATTTGCGTAACTAAAGTTTGAAACTTGAAAATGAGCATATAATAGAGCACGTGTATCCGTATAACAACTTTATACGAATTGTACGTAGAATATAACTCCAAACAATGCTTGCTGCTGACGTCCGTCTAAATGTGAAATATCCCGAGGGAGAGAAGTAATATGTTTGCGAAGAAATAAAAATGCTACTTTTGTTTCTAGAAATTATTTATCAATATATTATTTAAGAAATTCTGTATACATTCTCCTATATGGATTAAATTTGACTTACATGAGTTCGTGTAATGAAACGCGACGAAGCTTGCATTTAGTTGGCTCGTCTCTAATTCTCATGTTTGTTATGAAATATTGTTTGGAGCATCTATCTTGTTTCGACGCATGGCGTACTAAGCATATTTAACTTTGCAAATCAAATTTTGCAATATTACCTTCTACCATATGTATGAGTATTCCACTTTGTCTAACTTCCCAGACGAATTCAATTTTGTGACAAAACTGTACCTATTGCTCGACTGATTGATTAATCAATATATATAGTATAAAGTTTGTGCCAAACTGGATAAGACGTTCTCATTCAAGATATACGACTATGTCTTATATTTTATTGTATTTTTAGATTTTTTCAGAAGTAGGTACTACTATAATATTAATATAATTATGAATTCATATACATTTATGTTTGTTTATAACATAATACGATGAAGAATAATATTAATTAACTTACATACATGGAGACTTCTAGCTATTAAATTTCAATACAATCTTAAATTTTATTTACCAAAGTAATTGGCATGAGATCTTATTCCCTAAATAGGGCCGTTCATTTCGAAACTATTATCCCATTTGCCGAGTGTCCATCGTGAAGTAAAACAATTGGGGCCCATCCATTATCCCAGAATACCTAACAATGCGTACAATAGCTGCCCCCTTTTCCTACCCCCTGCTATATACAGGGATTGTCGTCAGGCGTGTAGTGGTATACGGTCATTATTGTTTTGTGCCTTAGCTTGTCGGGGCCATCTGAGAGCTGCATGAATTAACATGTCAGCCTATTTAATCTTTGATTGACTGTGACAATGCCCTCTGACTTGTCATTATGTTTATTATATTCGAAATTAATGTATTGTTGGTACATTATGGTACCAAAATGTATTTGAAGTCAGGCTGGATGGAAAATTTGCATATTATTTCCTTTTGTCAGATGTATTTAGAATTATTCTATTAGCTTTACGCTGTATGCTGTATTCTGGTTATAGCGGGGTAGGCAGAAGGAACCTAGTGTCAAGACTCTTTGTTCTCTGCTTTCCGCCCCAATGACAAGCGGAAATAGAACTCATAACTATCACACTTACAGTCAGACACTCTCTCATTGCGCCACAAAAGCCTGTCGCGATTGTTTTTAGAAATATCACTTTAAAATACCTTTTATACATTTAAGTATCAAGATTGATTAATTTTGTTTTATTAATATTATATTATAATAATAGTTTTGTTAGAAATGTAGTTTTAGATTATTATGAGAAAGGTTATAAGCAAAAACACAATACCGGAGTAGACATATTGAACTGAAGCATTAATAGTCCATTTATTAATATAGAACAGTAATTTGCCATTTCTATAAGAAATTCATATTGATAGATAGTACTCGAGATTGACTTTTTTTATTTCTTTGGCCGACGCGACGTTTCGATATAATAGTAAGCCATTCGTCTACGGTAGCTTTTAATATTTGGATGAGAAGAAAGTTGAGATGTTGACGTAAAAGAAGAAGGGTCTCATACATTTTATATAAGTTAGTAAGTTAGATAAGAAACATATCTTATCAACAAATATATATATATATATATATATATATATATATATATATATATATATATATATATATATATATATATATATATATATATATATATATATGCACATATAAACTTTTTGGATGATACTATTGCTAATATGTTTAAAGCATATACACATACAAAAACAGATTTATTGGTGCGTAATTTTTGACTTGGTAATTCTGATGTATTTTAGAGGTATCTATTAATTCCACCATGTGGAAATATACTATGTAAGTATCAATTTTATAAGGAAACGCTGGTACTATATCTAAAGCTATACTTATTTATAAGATAAATTTAAATTTTTACACGGTTTAACTCCAAGCGCAAAAAAGTTATATTATTCATTATATAATACATAAACAATATAAGCAAAGACTATCGTTCAAATTAACGATACTTAGTTAAATTTCTTTACCAATAGCTTATACAAATTTAAGCGGTAAATATAAAATATTATATTATAAGCGTCACTTACCACTTTCTGAAACAGATGACGGCGACCTCTCAGCGGTGGATACGCCGGATGACGACTCTATCGACGACAGTGAGTCCGCTCGGGTCGCATGCGCGTGCGCCATCGCGCTTTCCTCTAACGGGCGTGTTACATCTCTCCGCGCCCTCAACTGTGCTAACCTCCGTCTAAGGTAGCGCTGTTCCCGTGCTAATTGTTCTTTGTGACTCGAGTGTCTTTTTTCTCTTTCTTCTAGGCTCTGGAATTATTATACTTCGTTTAATATATTGTATTAGGTCGTTTTGATTAATTGTTAATTAAGTATATATTTTTTTGTAAATAAGTTTTTTTAAACATTATCTAATTTTGATTATGTATTGGCCTAGAATCCATATTTCATACAAAATATGAATTTAAGTATTTTTAGCACATATATATATATATATATATATATATATATATATATATATATATATATATATATATATATATATATATATATATATATACAAAACATCACGCATTACACGCTTTATCCTGCATCCAGCAGGATGAGAAGAAAGAATCTGTTGTCAAGATTCACTCACAACTTACCGCCCAAATCGAAACAGAGTGTTGAGTAACGTAGCTCAACGCTTTTTTTATTTAATCTCGGCGTTAATAAGCGTTAAAGTGATTGCTGTGAAAATTATAAGCCTCTGAACCATGCAAATTGGCTTTATTACAAACTGGATTTTATTAGCAATTCCTCTGTTTCAGAATGTAAATTACTCGTACCTACCTACTTCTTAACATTGATAAATTATATATTTTAGCCAGATTTACATAGCCATTATATAAATTGAGCAAGAAACGAGATTTTTTAAGTCTTCCTCAAAGAAATTACTGAATTAATATTATATACCTTCCAGCATTGTTGCCTTTTGAAATATTGGGTACACAAGTACCTCTACTACATACAGTATTTGTTCTATAGAGGATTAAAAGTTAAAACTACTCAGTACAATATTACATATTAACTTTCTTTTCTTTACTGTAGCTTTTATCTCGCATATATTCAAGACACTCCGTTGCCCGTTTTCCGCCCAATTCACAAACGGAACTCAACGCTCCGCCTTGTCACCAAGGCAGGTAAATTAAATTAAATTCCCCTAAGTGGAAATCGAACCCACAACCACGAACCACGAACCAATCGCGTTTCAAGCTATAATTAAATATAGAAGAATTATATAGAATTATTATTATTGACAGACTAGTTCAATACGTCAGCTTCTCTATAAATATCTATATACTATAAATCCGTTATAATTAACAACAGTATAACAAATGAACTTCATACATTATAAAGAATTGAAAGCTGTTCAATTTCATATTAATATTATATCGACATATGAATGAGATTACACCACAAATCAAATGTAAAGGAAATGGAAGCCACAGAGACCGAAAGCTAAAGAGCCAAACCTATAAATATTTACCTTCTTTATTAATTAATTAATAATTTAGACGTGAACATGAAACATCGTTACACGTCACATAAAATTATACGGTGTTTGAAGCGGAATTTTACACTGGAAATTGAATTCTGCACATCAATCAAATCGTCTATAAGGTTTCTTACCTTACTTTACATTTAAATCAGCGGGCGTCGAAAATTTTCATTAAAGATATACTGACATATTTAAGGCTTAGCTCATTTATTTGTTATATATTAGTCAATACTACAGCCCATGGTTGGATTTTCCGTTTCTTTTTGTATTTCATAATTAAATTAAGGAAGGCTATTGTAGACTATATGACGTCACGTTGATTGTTTTGTCATCAATGGTGACATTGGGCACTTATAACGACGTGTGTCAGATAAAATTCTTTGTTATTTCAATTACGGGTGAAGCCGCATAGAAAGACTAGTTTTAATATATTTGTGTGAATTTAAGTGTTTTTCATAGCTTTCTGCTGCTTTTTTTGGGAAATATTTAGATGTTTTTTTTTCTGATTTTGTGACATAAAGTATGCGAATGGACTTCATCACGTTACACACAGTGCTTCTATCACATTTGAAAACTGTGAAACCTCAAAATCTTACTTATTTACTATCACTAGGAATAGAAATAATATACAAAAAAATAAATCTGAACCATGACAGGATAGACATTGATAGACATAAGTACCTTACTATAAATTTACATGAACTTCAAACCGAATCACATCGTATATCGTATATATATATATATATATATATATATATATATATATATATATATATATATATATATATATATATATATATATATATATATATATATATATATATATATATATATATATATATATATATATATATATATATATATATATATATATATATATGCTGACATTAAAGCTGGGATTTTCTACCGATTGCTGCATGGGGGAGGGGGAGTGGGGGCTGGGTGGGCTAGGTTACGTTTTATTTAACATTCTGCTCAAAATTCAGATTGCATTTATATGCAAAAACGGGAAAAACGACCGTCGACAGCATCACACGGAGGAGCTTAAATACAATTTTTTCCGAGCGATCGACGCCCATGGCTTTGGGGCGTGTTAAGGGCTATAAAAATATGTTGGTACTATTTGCGTATAAGCATTACTTACATATATGCTTGTTTTGTTTTAGATATAGTATGTTATTACCTAGTAAATATTCACTAAAATACTAAATGTATTAAAAATTGCAGATGGGAAGAGAGTTCAAATCCAGGTTAGGGGATTACATGTAGCTATACCAAGTTTTCCATCGACTTACAAGTACAGTTGTACTTAACATTATCTATTAAATGACCAAAAATATGATAATAAATAGATAAAAGGGAGAATAAAACCTGATATTTTACTAAACTTTCAACCTCCTTTAGAAATCCGAGTTTTTATGCATTATCAATATAACAAAGGATATCCATCTATTATGGACATTTATTCATATCATAAAAACTACTTTGTATGTATAATATTAAATTATAGCCAAAAGTAAATTATTCCATATAACTAAAATACCTATACTACTATCCTTCATAGCACTTTAAGGAAACATCAGAAAGGCAACATGTTTTTCTCAATAAAAATGCTAAAAGCAGGTAGGGATGTTAGCTCCCTCACAACAAAGAACTGATATATCGTTAATATACCAGTCAATTTAATGGAATATCTTATAACTCTTGTACATCGCTATTTTGTATGGCGAATACATTTTGTAAATACAGAAGTAGTCTGTAGAAAGATCTAAGATTATTCTCACATATATATATATATATATATATATATATATATATATATATATATATATATATATATATATATATATATATATATATATATATATATATATATATATATATATATATATATATATATATATATATATATATATATATAAATTATTTTTTTAGGTCATTAAAGGCGGCACAGCGTCTGACTGTAAAACCAACGATTCTGGGAGTGGGATCGAACACCCGGAGTAATGAAAAATGTTCAAAACAAAAAGATATAGCTAAAAAATAAACTAAATTTGAACTTACAATCATATCAACTCCACCATACATTACACACTATGTACTAAACTATAACCAAAGAGGTTTCAACGTTAAGTATCTTACTAATCAATTTATAATCTATTCCAAACAACTTCTAATTACGGAGATCAAAAGAAAAAAATTGCCCAATCAAAAGGCATGTCAGCTTGGAGTGACAAATCGATAACGCGTCAATGCAAAAAGTGTTCTATCGGCCTTAGGGTGTGCTCGCGGGGGGTTCCCATGAAATATCCACCCATAAATCTGCTACGAGTCAGCGCTTAGCCTCTGTCTCTATTTTGTCCTTCGAAATTATTTCGAGGCAACCATGAAAAACTAATGTGGCACATGTATCATCTAATGGTCAGGAATATTAACGTATATATCATAATGTATACGTAGGAGAAGTATGAGGATACGTTACGACTGGACTATTATGACTAATGCCGTACACTGATTCAGTCTACGATTATCTTTTATGGACAATGATATTATTTGCTATATTATCTATTTTTTTGACATTATCGTTTATTATCTATGTTAGATATTTTTTTTAAAGGTTTTTCTGAGTTAACATTTAGTTATTCTATTTAACATATAGGCAAGGAGTTTTAAATAAAAGGCTATATTAATAAAACCCGACCAATAACAATTTAGTTTACAATAATTAGACAATCCGAATAATAATAGTCTGCATTGTCAGCTCAATGAGTCTTTCCATCACAAAACAAGCATAAAATTGGCATGAATACGAGTTCTCTCGTAAATATTTACTAAGGCCACAATAGTTTTAGTACTTATAAAATAGTAATGTAAGTAAATGAAGACAATCTATTAGCATAGAGCTTCGGATCTGAACCCCGAAAGACATTTCTGATGCAGATTGAAAAACTTCTTAAACATCCAATTAAATCAGTGAGACGATGTTTAAAATTTATCGCCAATTTACATGATATTGTTCCTAGCTTGAGTTTCGATAGACTTGCGGTGTTCCAGATTCATTATGCTACCGATGTTTCGAAAGAGGCCGTCGAGGCGCAGCGGGACAGCTGATTGTAAACGATGGTCGTGGATTCGACTCCCACTCGAGGGACTGATTATACTTAAATGATTTTTATTTTCTTTTAAGTAAATAAAAGTGGTAGATTTAAAATGCAAAATGTCAAAATCAAGGGAATGTAGATTTAAAATAGCGCGATCTACTTGACATATAATATAAAAAAAATTACTTACTATATTTATTACCTTTTAAAAAAATTATGTAGCTTCATTTGATATCGCGTCTCTTGTGAACCAAGACTGTCTTGGACAGTTTCCAATCCAGCTACGTTAATTTTTTTATACAATTTCTAACTATGTTATACAATCTTTTACCTAACCAATTTTTAAAATATAGATAAATACACGAGTAATATAAAACACAATACCGTAAATAACAGGTAGCGTGAGCCAATATATCATAAAGAAAGTGAATTCAGGTGAAAACAATGAAATATCGAGTAGAGTAGCGTCAGCGATGCGCATAAATACGATCCGTGGGATCCGTGGGAGCAAAGTCGCGTTGGAGGGCGATATATAATACATACACTGAAACTATCTAAAGCAATTATGTTTCAAGTAAAGTCTGTCTGTCACTTTACCTTATTAAAATTATCAATATATCAAAGAATACAAGCAAATTCCTGTATATGTTATATATATATATATATATATATATATATATATATATATATATATATATATATATATATATATATATATATATATATATATATATATATATATATATATAAATATATATATATATATATATATATATATATATATATATATATATATATATATATATATATATATATATATATATATATATATGTATATATATATATATATATATATATATTGTCCTATGCACCTTGTCTTTCTAAAGCGAGGATATAAAAAATATTCATTTTCCGAGTGGAAATCGAACCTATATCCATGAGCCACTATTATGGCCTCAGGCTATATCTTCAAGTGAACATAAAGTTTCCCCCCTCTCCTTCCATTTATCAACCACAACAATATCTTTTGACGACTTTTTTATTCCTTGTACCTAGTTTTATAATTTCGCCATAAAAAAAGTTCCATCGCTATAAACTCACTAACTAATCTTAAAATAAAAAAAAAAACAACATTCGTAGGGAATCCCGAAGTTATTTGTTTTATAGCTTCTTCAAATTCTATTATTCGTTACTTAAAACTTCGAGAGGATACTCTGCAGATAATAAAATTGTACAGGGAAAAATGTAAAAGGAAAATATTTGCCGGGACTCGTGTTTGTTTGGCTAGGAGCGGTGTGCTGTAACAAATTATATAATTGCTTAATATCGTTCATTAGAATATATTTTTGATGAAAAATGGCACTAATTTGTCTTAGAAGTTCTCATTTTGTTCTATTAGAGAGGTTCAGTTGAAATTTCGTTACTAGGTAACCAAGGAAATACGGTAACCCTTTGTTCTACATATGTCTGTCTGTCTGTCTGTCTGTCTGTCCGATTGTAAATTAGTTACTTACAAACAAAGGGAAAGATGCGGTGTTGATTGGTCAAATTAAATGATAGTAATCAATTGTTTTAATAATACATCACTTCCACTGCACTATCGTGGCTTTATATCTTGGCTTTATAGATAATAAGAATTAGATACTAGGTACTGTGCAGTTAGCGATCAAATAACTTGAAATAAGGAAAGCTATCTTTGTTTTTAAATAATAATTATTTATGAGAAATTAAGTTCTTTAGATATTTTTAATAATCTTCATAACATACAAAATTAATATTTCAAATTTGAATAGCAAATTAAATTACATTATAAATAAAATGCATGGCAAAAATTTTTATCTCTAAATTATGATATAGAAATAAAATATCAAAGTGAATATTTTGTTCTGAGAAAGCTCGAGTGCCTAAAGCTTTCTTATTCGTATAAAATATAAGCTATATTTAATAAAATATTTTCTTAGAAATTTTCAAGTAATAAAATAAATGTTAACATAAAATATTGCTACGAGTATTTATATTAGAGAATGATTTAGTATGGAATGTACAGAGAATCTCTCTTCTAGTTAGAAATAGAAATTAAATAAAAATAAGCAGTCGTGTCGCAGTCGCAGCTTGTGTCACTAAATGCGATGGTCGTGGGCTCGATTCCAGCATGTATTTTACTATTTTTATTTCTCTGCTTTGGTAAGTTAATAAACAAAATGCATCTTTGAGTTCCGCCACTCAACGCACAATAACTCGAATTCAAACGGAGAACGGAGAATACTTGTCAGTCTAGTTTCTCTCTATCTATCCATACAAAATGTAAACACTAAAATTATTAATTCAATTATTATCAACTGGGCATCGTAACAATTATTCTCAGTACGACACTAAGCCAATTCTCGCTTCTGATAACGAGCTGTAGATTCAAAATTGATTATCTTCTTGGCCGTCATAAATCCTTATAGGTACTATCTACGTACATCGTAAACCGAACACTGTACTGTTTATTACACTTTAGATACTTAGATTTAATTTAAAGATTGTATTTTGATATTAGTACTTCATATAAAATATGTATGTAATCGAGAAGATCAATTGAACGGCTGATATCAGTAAGGTTATCAGAACAGATTCTATGAAAAAAGAATATATATATATTTTTTTAAACTACTCTAGTTGATTTCGATAAAAGAGCAGTCTTCATATATAGATAGTAAGTAAAGAATTATGAGTGAAAATAAAAATAGATTTGGCATAATTGATGATCTCTTTATTATATATATTTTATTATAGGGTTGGGAGTTTGGGACGTTGATGGCATTACCGTCATGAAATCAAGAGAGACATATAACACACACACACACACACACACACACACACACATATATATATATATATATATATATATATATATATATATATATATATATATATATATATATATATATATATATATATATATATATATATATATATATATATATATATATATATATATATATATGTGCGTATAATCCTATATGAAGAAAAATTAGACCAAGCGTGTCAATGAAAAATTGCTCTGCCTCCCAGTAATTGGAACAGGATGATATTTATCGTCGCTCGTGTAGCACTGTAGGTACGGGGTCAATTATGCTTTAGCTTACCTAATGAAGGCGCGGAATTGAGAGTACGTTGCTACTGTTATTAATAGAAGAAATCAATTGTTGTTGTCTGGACAACTGTATAATATACTGAAAATGAAAAAAAAAAACTTTTCTTTGACGTTTATTTCTGATTACTAATTAGCGAAGAAAGCTAGCGAAGACTTTTGTGATAAGATATTTGAAGTTTGTACTTTTTAAACATTAAGAGATATTGTAGTTGGCGGAAACCAACGCCGCATAGATCTTGTTGTCAGATAATGAAATTTATATTATAATAAAGCTTATTTTCGAATATACACAACTTAAATATATATTTAAAAAAATCAAAACCTTTTGTCTATGAATAATTCACAGTAGAAATTTTCACCAAATAAAACCAAAAGAGCTTTCATGTGAAAGCTTATTTCACTACTCTACATATCATGTATGTATGCATTTTACATACAGTAATCTTTATTGACGTCGACTGTATATCGGGAATTCGTTAAGCTCGCTCGTCCGTCCTAATCATTTTCAACATTTATTTTTACTGATGCAAGAGTATTAAGAATAATTACAAATTAAATGTTGTAGTGGCGTGTTAATATTGTATCTATATTAGATATCCAAATCAACATTAAATATACTTGTTTTATAAACAAAACTTTTTTAAAATCCAAATGAGCTTTTAGTGTCCTCTAACGCTTCAAACTAAGATAATTACATAGAACCGAAACACAGTAAACCCATTCAATCGCTAATTAGACTGGCAAATCTGGTGACCAGTCCACCGGGCTGCTAAATCTAAATTTAAATTTTAATACTTTTATTGTTTGGTTGATAACAACATATATAACCTTTATATAAAACTAATATTAATACAATTTAATTAATATTATATTATAATAGTATAGACTATAACAGTTAAGTAAAAGCAGTACATGTTTCATTATATGATTATGAGCTCAGATCCAACTCGAGTGAATATTCATATTTTCAAGTATAGTAAACGCTATGGTTGTGCCTTCGATCCTCACTCAGGGGATCTGTCATCAGGGAATTATCATGACCCCGGGGTCTCTGGTACTCAAGACGACATACGGAGTGATTTGACACTAAGTTCTCTCTATCTACGTCAATTTGATGTTAAAACGATATAGATTTTCCATGTAAGTGACTTGTATGTGTATTAAATTTAAAAAAAATGCAGTATTTTATATAATAAAAGCTTCTACATGAGCTTTTAGCTTAATCTGACAGTTGATAAAGCTTCAATTTCTAAAAATATTAACCTCAGGTCTCTACACATCAAAAAGTGCTGTATATCCATTGAACTTTACTACCACCGAATGACAATTCGATACGAATGGTAAACTTGCATCCAGCATCCGAGGGACGTCGCGTTCAATTAGACCAGCGTATCCAATCCCGTGACATATTGAATTTCAGCTGAAATCGCACCTAAAGCCAGGGTATCTCATTAGACTAGCACAGCGTTTGTTTGAATGAAGAAATCAGTAGAAGATAAGAAATGAAAGAAGAAATGAGTTTTAACGATTGTTTTTTGAGGGAAAACTTTACATTTCATTATATTCTAGTTGAAATTATTTTTTTATTACTTTTTCAATTTTTTATATATATTGTATATGTTCTATTCATAAATTGACTTGATTTAAAGGTAAAAGGAGATCAAATAAAGCGCAGCGTTCAATTCCACCACTCACCACGCAATGTCTTCAGGTCGGGCTGGAAGTTCAGAATGTAGTGTTTTAACTTGCAACATGCACTCTATATCTACTACATGCAAGGTAAAGATGGAAGTCTTATTTTTAGAGAACGTTTTCTTATAAACACAAAAACACAACAGTTTTATATATATAAATTCTATACAAGTAACTTATATGGGTACGATATATGTATATATGGAACTAAACTTCAGCTCGATACAAGATATAAGGCACAAAAATAAAGTGTATCAGACGAATAAAGTTAAGGTAAAACCAATTGAATATTTCTTTATGTCCCGGTAGGCATAAATCTATGATTATTTATGTAATTTTATACATTTCTTAATATATTATTTTATTTGTAACTAACTTCAGGGCTTTTAGTATTTGTTATGATATAAAATACAGCCTAAAAAAAATAAATTAAAAGGCAAGAAAAAATTCATGTACTGGAAATCGAACCCGCGCTACTTCACGAACTAACAATACTTACTCCTTAAGTTAACAAAATCTGGTGAAAAGTGTGGAATTAAAGTGTGATTGCGTGTTCCTATAAGCTCACCTCAGCTTATGCTTAGCTTATGCTCAGCTTATGTAACAGCCTAGAAATTTAAAATTTACAATTGTAATAATGTAATAAAAGGTAGTTTTATTTTCTGAAATGGCAACATTAGTCGACCCCGTCATTCTTTTGTGACAACTTCCGGTGAAAGTTTTGAGAGTGGTGGGGTTGAAACAGCGTTTATGATTATTGAGTCAGGACCTGGGTCAATCGTTGGATAACCATCGAAGTGATAAGTTGTCTAATGGAAACTATGCTAGTTGGCCGATAAAAGTGTTAAAAGTGGAATAAAGTATTTACTGTGCTGTGAATTGGAGTTTTATTTGATACAATAAAAAAATTTCAATATACCCGCTATCACGATATGGTCGATAATAATTTGTTAAAAATTTGTTTTTTTTTTATGATTAAAGTTTTATAATATAATTCATAGTTGGCTACAAAATGAGAACACGTATCTATATTATAAAAGTATATAAACAATTTCCTTCCACTAAGCGGCTGTCTGGTTGAAATATAGTTACCTACAATGTAAGATGACCCTCGCTGTCTAGCCTTTAGGTTAATAGCCTATATTTTCTTGCCTTTTTTTGGTAATTACTTTCCTAAATGGTAAGTAAGCTTTATTCTTACTTTATTTGAAAGTATACTATTTACTTCTATAAGAAATTGCTTTGAAAGAACACTGGGACGTGAAATAAATGTATTATTTGATAGATTACGTTTTTTACCCTAGCTTTAAGCTTATTTTTACATATAAAAAGGAATATAGTATTATGAAAGTGAAGTGAAGAAGAGTGATATTTCATTTCATTCTCCACTTTCCACTTACATAGTGCATAAATAATCTATGTTTAATGGGAAATAAAGTAAAATTAGGAAAAAATTGTTACTGAAAAATTGAATACTTTCAGTCGAGTAGGACGTCTAGAATCATCGGATGTACTATTATGAGCCTAGATACATCGGCTTTAGTATTATATTCGAGACATAGCACGTTGAGTGGCGGAAACCAACGCCACAATTTATGGCTAACAAATGATAATTTCCATATTAATTTATCACAACATTTAAATTTCCCTACAAATTAACACTAGAGAAATAACAAAAAAAAAAAACCGCTTATCTACACCGTTTGTGTCACACGAAATGGACAAGCCCGTTTAATTTACCCCTAACCTCACACATCATATTACAACAAACACAACACAGATGTACACGGAGGGTAGCTTTAGTAGTTTTTTTAGGTACAAAAACCATTATTATAATTTTATTGGGCGAAAGCACGCTCTTGAACGGAATTATTTTGTTATTACAAAGAAATTTAATTACTATCTATTTAAATAATTGTGTATTTTTTTCTTTTTCTAGGAACTTTATTATGTGTTTATATTAAAGTGTTTATGGTGGTATTTTTTTTTTTGACCCTTTGATGTTTGTGATATCGATATAGCCCAGGGGACATCTTGTACTTGTAGCGTATTTTATATATATATATATATATATATATATATATATATATATATATATATATATATATATATACACATTAAACATTCTAGCCAATTATTTATACTTTAATAACAATTGCATAAATTTTATGTATGCTGAAATTTTTCAGCTCTCAAATGAGAAATTAAGCTCTTATATCCCTTTTACCTTAAGAATATAAATTTTCCATACGATTCTACTGCAAAAACTAAACGCATCTTGGATACAAAATTAAATTTTAATTTTTTTTTCGTAGTACAGCCCGAGGCCTATCCATCAAGTCGAGTGTAATCTACTCTCGCACGCAACATAACCACGCTATTCCTTCTGTAAAAATGGTAATGATGGCCTATAAAAGTCTTTTTTTTTCCACCACCTTTTTTAACTGATTTGAAATGTGAGTGCTTGAGCATTAAAGCTACAAAGTTATACAGTTATTTTGATTTATTAATAATAATCATATATTTATGTATGTATGTGTGTGTGTTTGTGTGTGTGAACAACTACAGCTTATTTAGGCCTTTTGGCTTTGCGCTTGAACTAAGATTTGTGTATGGTCCATAACATTAACCGAACTGTACCTGTAGGTGCAGTGGGCTATATCGAGAAGATGAACGCAATGCAATATAGCCTATAGCCTCAATTGATAAATCGATCAACCAAGCAAAATCTTCAGTTTTATAATATTCATATATAAATATTAAATATTAAATATTAACTTGTATTCCCACTATATTCTAAATTTTCAAAATACATATCCAATATATTTCTTAACGTGAGTATTACAGATGTTATTTCGTCTGGGACACTTCTAACATATGTTATCCATTTCCAATATATTAGAAACTCTTGTATGGTATTTTTAAATATTTGTACTATTTTATGCTTGGATAAATATTAAGAGGGTAATCTTCTCACCTCGCTAAGTGGTAGGATTTCACTACTTGTATCCATTTGTGTGATAGCTAAGCGGATTAGAAAAATGATGTGAAAGATTCTATTTAGATATTTAGAGACATGGAACGTATTTTAATGTAAGATAATTTATAGGAAACTGATCCAGCTTAATTAAATACTTTCCTTCTACTAATTCTACATCGTTGAATATAATATTTTCGAAATATTATAGTATATAAACTACGAATTATTAATAATTATTAATATTAAACGAATATATTAACAAATAACACATAAACATTAACAAAATTCATATCAATCAAAATAATATAACAATATCTGTTCTGTTTAAAAACATTTTAAAATATTTTAAAATTACTGAATGTTTAAATAAGCTTTAATAAAGCTCTATCTAATGGTCCTTTCTTTGACCCCCGGCTATCCGTTCGGTCGTGGATTCGATAAACACAGTTTTGTAATTACGACCAACCCCTAATGGCTATGATTTACTACACCCTGTCAAATGGATATTATATGTAATGAATTTTTTCCACGTGAGCTTTTATTTATTTATTCTGATTATAGAGAGCTTTTGATGACAAGACAAATATGTTATTGCTAAGAAAGTGTTTGCTTAAGAGTTGATTGTAAGTTCCATTATTGTATTAGAAACAAGTAAGCTGACGATGGGTATTGAACGCCCATTGAATTGAGACGCATTACAATCGTTCCCTCGATCGGATCGACCCCTCAACTAACTCCAATTTTATAACTAAAAAAAAAAAAAATAATTGCTTCACGCTAGATCCTGCAGCCAGAAGTGTCAAAGTTGACAGAAGGAACCTAGTGTTAAGACACGCAGATTCCCATACTTCCTCCAATTTTTACACATTGCGTGTCGACTGGCGGAGCTTAACGCCGTGCATTGTCGTGTATAATAAATAACTAAGAAATGAAACGAGATAGTTAAACTATTTAATTTTCCATAATAAAGGGTTATATCAACTAGTAAGCTACTACGAAGTAAGTTCTTGAGTATAATTGAAAGCATCGCGCTACGGGGGCCACGGTGAACTTGGTGAGCGAGGTAAGTCGAGGAATTGCAGTTTTATTTAGTTCAAGCATTGCTGCCCGACTTGTCTAAGCTTCCATTGTTGTTATTGTTAACTCATTAGGATCGTTTGATTTATCTATACATTATTAATATGTAAGGGTAATATTTTGGACCCCTTTTAATAAGCGTACAGGAATGTAAAGGATTGCGGAAAATCATGTTTCCAACTTTCCGTTCAATTTTCGAGGCATTGCGTATCGAGTGGTGGAACTCAACGCTGCGTTTTTTGTTCTTGCAGGAACTAGGAAATGAAACAATTCATTCACTTGAGTGGGAATCGAAGTTATAACCTTCGCGTTTACAGTCTGATGCTATGCCACTGAACCAATGAATAATTATATTTGTATCAAAAACTGCCTTTAATTTACCTGTTCTCATATTGTACACATTTAAGCAAGGGCATATACTTTCATTTTACGTACACGGGTCCTTTATTTGAACGTTACGAGTTCTTGCATACAAATACACTGTAGTTAATGTAAGCATGAAGTACACCTGGTCAATAAAAAGCAAAATAATTTACAGGAAATACCACCTAAAGCGTTGTGCTCTAGGTATGATAATACCGTGAAAATATCAAAGTGTAAAGGCCATTTGGCGTTACAAAGCGGTGACGAATGCCGCCATATCCTGTGTCCGGCCATCATTCATCCCACGAACTCCCTCCGCCGGTTTATTTTGTGTATAGGACTTTATGACCGAATATTACGGTCTTGATAATTTATATTTTGTCTTTATATTTTGTATTTGTATACATTATATATAAAATATATATAAAAATATATATAAATATATATATATATATATATATATATATATATATATATATATATATATATATATATATATATATATATATATATATATATATATGTATATATATATATATATATATATATATATATATATATATATATATATATATATATATATATATATATATATATATATATATATATATATATATATATATATATATATATATATATATATATGTATATATATATGTATATATATACGTATATAATATTCAAGTATGATGTGCTGTAGACAATTTGTTATTGTATGTGTATCATACAAGATAGTCTCTTTAAAAAATATTGTTTTTTTAGTTTCACGCTGTATCCCGCACATAGGCAGAGTGAACCCGAGGAACCGTAGGAACCTAGTGTTAAGATTTTCCGTTTCCCGCTTTCCCTCTTTCGAGGCATTGCGTGTTGAGTGGCGGCAGTCAACGCCGCGCTTTGCCTTGTCACCAGAGGGAAGAAAATAATTAAATCTCCTCGAGTGGGAATCAAACCCACAAACCGTCACGACCGACGGTACAAATTTTAATATGATCAAAAGTAACTTTTTTTAGCTTTTTTTAGCTTTTTAGCTTTTTTAGCTTAGAAAGAAGTTAGTCTTCGTCTTTCTCTACTGTCCGTCTGAATAATCAATATCAGTCAATATTTAAGCTCTCAGAGCAATAAAATTAAAATACTTAATGCCCTTAAAATTGCTTAATGCCCTTAAAATACTTAAATTACTTAATGCCCTTAAAATACTTAATTATTAATAATAAATTATTCAATTATTGAAAGCTCGTGTCACATTATATTCAGTAACAGATCTGCAATAAAGTTTCAAAAAGCCACTAACGAAGTAGCTTTTTGTTATACAGTACAGAGCATTCGCAATGTCTAAAACGTTTTAGCATTCCTCGTTTCGTTTCAGTCACATTTTTATAATTTCCGAATTTTCACAAAGCAATGGCGTATTTAAGCTCTTTGTGTGTGAGCATCTTTTTAGAGTTAAATTGAATAGATAATGAGTAGGTTATAGAGTTGTAGAGGAAGCTTTCTTTTTTGTTGGATTTTAAATGTTTAAGTTTAATATGTCATTATTATTTTTCACCCATTTAAAATAGTAAAAAGTAAAAGGTCATATTAGGTTAATATCTATCGTGGTTTTTTATTACATTTTTAACTAACATTAATATAATTTAATTAACGTTAACATGTTTTCTATTAATAGTACAATCAATCAATTGTTATCATCCAAATGTAAAGTATATAAAGCGTAATCTATAGCATTCGGCGTAGGTACGGGCAGGACAAAGGAGGGGTAAGAAAGGGGTAAAGGAGGGGTATGGAGAATGGAGAAGGACTGAGGGGGGCAACCGGAAAGGCACCGGCCGGAAGCGCAGGAACCCTTTGGCGAGCTTTGTTTGCCGTTTTCTTACAACTATTACGGGACCACGGTTGACGAATTCGCGGCATTATTGTCTTTTTAACGAAGGGCCTTTGCAAGTTTTATTGTTTTGTGGTAAGTAATTTACGAGTACAACTTATTATATATATATATATATATATATATATATATATATATATATATATATATATATATATATATATATATATATATATATATATATATATATATATATATATATATATATATATATATATATATATATATATAGAGTATAGCGTTCTGTGTGTTCTAAACACGCAACGCCTCGAATTCAGACTTTTGACACTAGATGTAGTTTTCCTACACTATTTCGCGGGATTATTCCCAAAATACGAAATGCTTATTAAACTCTAATTAAACCTAACCTCCAAAACATCAAATAAAAAGTAAACCATACCAACATACATGTATTAATACGTACCTTTATAAACCTTTTCGCTTTCGTTAATAAACCTAATGTGGTGTGTCTTGAGGCTTCCGGGCCGAGGGGTACCATGTCCTTTAGCTTTTCCAAGCAACTTCTTAAGTGTGCCCTTCTGTAACAAGAATATTATGAATGTGAATTTTTATATATAAATACAATAGACGACGATGCGGCATAACTGACAGTAAACGCAACGGTTGCGGGTTCGATTCTCACTCGGGGGAATGAGTTATATTATTTCATCCCACTGGTAACAAGACAGTGTCTCGAAAATTAGGCGGAAAGTGGAGAACGGAGTGTCTTAATACTAGTCGTAGGTTGCCTTTGTCTATCCTGCTATATGCAGGATACAGCGTGAAGCTATATTCATAAGAATAATAAATACAATGCGTTTTAAGTTTTCTTATACATTAGTTTTTAATATAAATATTACTCGTAGCTTATACTATAACCTTGTGATATTTTTATTGTGTTTAGTTTGTATGTAATAAAACATCTATACATCGATCACGTCTTCCGAAACTTGAGAAATGTTTAGAGATTGGGCGCGAATTCAGAAAGAAAGTCTCATATCTTGTTTAGTTGAACTATCTGATTTCTTACTAGCAGGAAGATACAACAGATTTGAATATAAAAAAAATCTTTTATGTTAGATATTCTAAGTATCGAAGGCTATATATTTAAAGGCTATGTATCTATTTATTTACATCATATTACCGTTTGATGTAACCCACTGTACTTGAAGCCAGGTTACTTCGGGCACTTAGAGATCCTATCTCTTATTTATTTCCATTTTGACAATGTGACCACCCAAGTTTGAGCTACTTGATATATATAAAAAGCAAACATGACTGATTGACTGACTTATATATGTATCAACGCACAGCCGAAACTACTGTACCTAGAAACTTGAAATTTGGTACAAAGGTTCCTTCCATGATTTATGTGAGCAATAAGAAAAGATATTTAGAAATTCAACCCCTAAGGGGGTAAAATAGGGGTGTAAAGTTTATTTGAATTTTTCTCATTTTTGGATTTAGAAGTATGAAAATAGGTATTTAAGTTTTGGATTACAATAAGAAATTATTTGTATAGACGTGATAGATAAATTATCCCCTAAAGGGAAAAAAATGAGGGGTAAAATTTTTATGGAAAATTGCTCATTTCTGGACTTAACAGTATAAAAACTGGTAAACAGGGTCATAATCAGAAATCAAAATGATCTATCAAAAGCTAGAAATAAGCTAAAACTATGTGTATATATATATATATATATATATATATATATATATATATATATATATATATATATATATATATATATATATATATATATATACATATGTATATATATAAAAAATACTCAACATAATATCAAGTACTAAATATACAAAGGTCCGCATTTAGATCCTAATTTAGCCACTAAAATGGTATTACGTTACCGCCAGTATCCCTGTTTCGGCTCAAACGAAACGGTCGGGCGCAATTTTCTGTCCGTCCTTACTATTTGCTTTTAACTTTTTATTAAATATAATTGTTTTTATCTTATACATATATTTAAATTCTATTTATATATATGAAACGGGTTAGTGAGATATTGAGATAATATGAAAATATGATTATAAATTTTATATATTAGGTAAAAGATATAAATATATTTGAGTAAAAAGGAGATATGCTGCAAGAGTGAATGGCAAGACATGGGTGTAACGTTATTTGACCTTTTACGTTGGATGAAGGTCACGCAAAAACCATTAGGATCTCTTGGAGGGTATGTACGAAGCTGTTGATAATAGTTGATAATGCCAAGGAGATATAGAGGAACCGAAGCATGTGGCTCTCCATTTATTCTGAATACCCGAGGGACTAAGCTTGAAGCTAAAATAAATTTAGGTTACATAAACTGCAAATATTTATGTGTAAGACAATTATAGCTTTCATTTGATTAGGTGTATCACAAGGTTCTACAACTCGTATTTCAATGATTTTCTCCGAGTTTCTCTTTCAGCGTCACATAACATGACATACAGAGAGATTAGTGTCAAAACACTCCGTCCTACGACTCTCTCGAAATTGAGAAATCTCTTCACATGCAATCGCGTGTAAGGTGATGGTAAACGTCGCGTTGAAAACGAACGGACCGTGGCTGTCACAATCGTACACCATTCCAATATGCCACGATGACCTCATTTTTCACTAAATTCTCACTTTTTAACACAACACTTACATATTTATGAAATAAATAAAAAAAAATCCCCATACAAAAATCAGAATGTTAATTACAAGACCAAAAAAAGAATCAGTAATAATCGAAGCTTTTGAAGAACGAAAGCTTCAAAATTAACAATTGCAAAGAAATGTTTAACTCACAAGAAATGAATGTAAGACAATAGTAGGGCACAAATAAGCTTTGTTAGCGATGCGAGTGCAGTACTCACGTTCAGCTGCCGTATTATTTCAATAATACCACCCGCATTTATGAGTAAGATATTCGTTTTCTGGTATTCACGATATAATGTATATTAAATGTTGTATTATAAATACATATATTCTATAGTTTTATTAATAAATATAGCTTTACTCTATATATTTCTTCTGTCTACCCTGCGGTATGGTGCAGGGTAAAAGAAGGAATCTAGTGTTAAGACACTTCGTCTCCGAATGTCGAGACTGCGTGTTGAGTGGCGGAACTCAACGCCGCGACTTGTCTTGTAACCAGAACAAGGAAATCCTTTATCCGAGTGGGAAACGAACCCACGACACATTTTCGAGACGTAGAGTGTTAAGTAGTTAACTTCAATGTCGCTTTTAGATAAGATATTATCAACGGGCAGTGTAGTATTATCAACACAGAGGATTTCTAGCGTCTTCATAGGTTCTCTATCTAACTACTGGCTATGGGAAAATGCGTCAAACTCTTAAAGAGATCAATGGCAGTTTTAAATGTAACAAAAAGCTATATTTTTTAGTTTGGTTGTCAAATTATCTCTTTATCTACATCACAAAATACTGAAAATCTATAACGTAGATCTATGTATACGTAGACAATCGTAGCTCTATACGTATAGTGTAAGAGTACAAAAAAATACATTTAAAAAAATAAATAAAACCTGTACACACAGATAAGAAATTAGTCTGTAAGTATAAATAAGTATAAATAAATTTATACCGTATAACATGAGCTTCTATTCTATATAAATTCAAGTTATTATAGTACCTTTATAAATATGGCGCGTTTAAAATGAGCTTACACGCGTATTGTAAGAGGTATGTTAGCAGTATTTTAGAGCTCGTTTCATACATTTTCTATGAAGAAATTTTAACAAGAATATTTAGAATGAATCATATTTATAGCGTAACGTTATTTCGTTGGTTGGAAAACTTAAATTTAAGTATGGAACCATATAAAATATATATATGGTTCTATTTTTAAAAAAGTGGCGGAATGTCTCCACATTCTCTCCCTCCAATAACTCTCCGTTTTGTTGTACTCTTTACTCTTATTCCACCTCGCATGAGGATGACTAACTACGTGATGATTAATGTAACAGCGTTACAGTAGTTCCACACTGGGGCAGCGTTTGACTGCAAACCGATAGACAGTTGTGTGTTCGATTCCCGCTCAAGACAATTAATTATTTAAATTATATAAAGCGCGGCGTTGAGTTCCTCTACTTGTGTTACACGCAGTGTCGTAAATTCTTAGAGTGTCTTTCTCTCTCATTCTCCCTCTCTCTCTCTCGCTTAAGTGCCCTGCTATATGAAGAATAAAACGTAGTAAACAATATTATTCAATTAAAACATTGATTAACAAAACTGAAATAAATACTTTCGACACGTCAGACAAAACTTTTAGTATATATAATCTGTAAATGTCCAATTAGCCATTAAACAGAAAATTGTATGTTTCCCAAAATTTGGCTAGAAGACAAGTTGCGTTAACGAATATACATATTACATCGCTAATTCATTGCGATGTTATCCGGGTATCCCGCGGGCATCCAAAGACAAAGTGGACGGGGAAAAAAAAAATAATAATTCCAGGGAAGATGGCAAAAAAAAGACTAACTGCTATACTATAGGTGAGCCAGACGTCGTACAGCCCGAGCAAAAAGTACGTACCCGTAAAAATTAAATAAACGAAATGAAGTATGGCCGCGGTGGTATTTTATGAAGGTGCTTTGCTAAAAATTGAATTAATAAACGAATGTACTGCTAATTGGTAGAACAAAGTGAGTTTGTTGAGTATACCTACTGGGCGTCGTGTTTGCAGTCGACGTAGTCTTTCTATTGTCATGTGGCTTATCATTTAGGGATATCTGTTAAATGTCTAAAGGCGCCGTAGGGTTTGAATGTAAACGCGACGGTTGCGGGTTCGATTCTCACTCGGGAAAAATTAATTATTTTCATTTTCTATTTTCGTTTTGGTATGAAGGCAAATCGCTAGTCACTTAACATGCTACACACCATGTGTCGAAAATTAAGGAGTTATTAGAGAACAAAGTGTCTTCTAGGTACACACATAGTATTTAAATACATTCTAATTGTATGCTACGTATGTTAATTGTATTTACGCAGATATATTCATAAGCTATTAGGTTTTTTAGTTGGACGTGTTAATGTTATTTTTTTAACGAAAATTTATAAACAACAAATTTGATAAAATATATATATATATATATATTTTATCAAATTTGTTGAAATTTAATAAAATGTCAACAAATCTCCAATCTCAAAATGAAATAAGCATATACAACAATTCAAGAGTTCAAGGCATTGCGTGTTGAGTGGCGGAACTCAACGCTGCTCTATACTTTTTTTTTCTATTACTTTATTAGAGCAGAAAAAAAAAAAAATTATTCCCTCGAGTGGGACTGAACCCCCAACCTGTGCTTACACTCAGACGCTCGTATTCTAACTTCACGATTATAATGAAAAATGATCCCACGAAGCCCCGTGCGAAGTGTACCCATAATTCGTAATTTAATACAAAATGAGTTCTGTAACACAAAATATATAAATATAGTATATTTCATAAAACAAGTAGGTGCCTGGTACTGGAGACAACACTTGATACGCATCCGTCACCTGACTTACAATTTACAAACAAAATTACTTTTGGCTGTCTTGTCTCTGACTCAATGGAGTCAAGTGAATTAATTCATATTTGAAATTACTTTTTCTTATATTTTGTGGAGAGAATGTAGTGGTATATCACTCTGTATTCAATGTTTCCTCCATTTGTATAATGACACGTATAATTTAAGTAGATTTTAAATATAAATAAATAAAATAATAATAACAGAACAAATAAAAATTATATTGCTTAAGTAACTTAGACTTCTTAAGGTGTTAAACAAAAACAAAATATTATAACGCAAAATTACTTAGATAAAATGTTAGTTCAGTAAAAGTCCGATTAGCCGGCCCCTGGTTTCACGGATTCGCGATTAACCGGACTACCAAGACGGTATATGTAGATATATATATATATATATATATATATATATATATATATATATATATATATATATATATATATATATATATATATATATATATATATATGTGCCGCTGAACGGCAGAATCAACGTTCTCACAAATTAATTTTTATTCAATGCAATATAAAATACCCATAAATTATTTTCTTAGTAAAGAAAATTTTGAAAACTGGGCTCGTTTTTTATACTATCAAGATTGAGTTAATTTTTTATGATATCGACTCCGGCTTACCTTCATAAAAAATTCCCATTTCAAAACTGAAATCATTAAAAAAGATTATTACCAACTAAAGTGTTATTAAAATATTGTAGCTCTTTTAGTAAAAAACAAAATACACGTAGACATAGACAGTGAATAACACTAGTATCCCATTGAAAACTCAATTCAGCCGCTCCAGTGTAGAAGTAGCATTATTTTCCCAGGCATTGTTGTCCCAATAGATTGTCTTTGCTTCACAATTTATGACGCCGAGAGAAAAATGTAAAGTCTTTTGTATTGGATTTTTTTTTATTTCAAATTTTTAAAGTAAAGTTGTTAATATTGTTATCATGAATTTTCCAGCAAATAATTTATGAAGATACGTATTTTAACTAAAATATTAATAGGAATATTATTTAATTTCTGAGACTATTACGGTACAGTGGCACAACGTCACACTGTATACGCGATGGTGGTGGGTTCAAACCCCAAAGATACTTTTTTTATCTAAAACATTTTTTTTAAACGTTCTCCTTCTTTTACATGTATTTGATTATTTTGTTAGCGTTTATCAGAGATATTAGGAAAATAAAGATTTTTTAAATTGTATATATATCATTTCGAATTATAAAGCACTCTATAGCCGTAATACATATGTACAATAGATATAACTAAAAGCATTAATACGCTAAGAATAGAATAGTTGGTAGAGTCATCTGTCAAGACTCGTACCGTAATGCATTAATAATACCGTACCGTACCGTAATGCATAATTAGTTCTACACTGTACTAGTATGCGCAACTTACTATGTAGACAGCAAGAAAGGTACTATAAATATAACACTAACTCTAGTGAAAATGTCGAAATTAATGTTTGTTTGTTTGTTTTATTAATATTTAATAATGAATGTGAATAATTTTAATTATAATCTAAATTTTGAGTAAGCCACGATGATTTCCGCCACCTATAAAAATCTTTATTAACAGATTAAGCTAGTTAAAATAAGTACCTATACATATGTACATGTCCAAAGGCTAATCGACATTTTCCTTAGCTACGTCTACTATTAAATTTTGTGTTAAGTCACTTTATTTTATTTATTCTATTTTTTTATTGTAATAAAAAAAACAATGAGCATTGTTTGGCTTTAATCGGTTGTGGGTTCGATTCCCACTCAGAAAGCATGAATTATTTTCATTCTGGTAGCAAAACAAAGCGCGGCGGCAAAAATCGAGCAGAATATGGCTAACAGAGTGTCTTAACACTATGCCTCCTCTGCCTATCCTTCTTTAAGCTGGACAAAAAGACAATAAATAAAACTTTTATTATATATAATATAACATATATTTTATTATATATTACATACTATGTACGTAACTAGTGTACTATGACGAACAAATCTATTTCCACCCTTTGGTAAATGCAATGCAGTCTCTTTGAATATTGTTTCAGCCCTTTCGGATGCAACTTGCCTGATACGTCTTTGGAAGGCGAGAAGTATATTATTAAGTTATGTAGAATTTACTGTCGCCTCCAATAGCGTCTACGTGGTTGGCTCTATATAAAATTTAAATATTTTCTATAGTACATTAATAGCATTGTTTCGGGCCGGGAGTTCGATTTTTATGTGGGGTGAGATGCAATTTTATATATTTTATTGCAAAATTTGGAATTTTATTGTTTTATTACTATTATTACATATAAGTAATTCTGATTTTATATGTTGACAGTATCTAATGTTAAGCTCTCCGTTTTCCATTTTCCTCTAGAATACTAAATAGTGCGTGTTCTCTATGAGGCGGAAAATGAGAGGAGATGTCCTCCCTCTATTTACTCGCTATTAACGGGAAAAGGCGTGAAGCTATTTAATTTTAATATAATATTCACTAACTAAATGCATATACAAATATAAAATATGGCTCTACTAAAGAGTCTATCTACATTCTGCGACCATATTAAACGTCATTGAAAACAAAATACCAACCGAAGTCGTCTTACACAATTTGAAACAGAATACTAAGTGAGATAGGAAAACTTTTGGTATTTTACACGGCGTAACTCTAGCACAATAAACGTCTTGGCGAGACGTGTTCCCTAATGTATGGCTTAATATTCAAAACAAGTGTTGCCGCTTAAACTTTTCTGTAGGAGAATAGTGTTGCCGTGTTTTAAATTATAGCTTATGTTGTTTAAGACAGTAATTATAATATTAATATGTAAATTATTAAATAATCGCATTTTCATGACGTTTGGCAGGCAACATTTTCATGACGACTGATATTGTCTATTGTCATACAATATCGCATCATAAATTAGATTATATACGGTCATGAATTCGATCCCTACTGGGGACTGATTAACTTCATTTCTTCAAAGTAAACCGTGATTCTACTCTTATGCAAAAAAAAATGTGAAGCTTAAGTATTATAAATATAAATAGAAAAATATTAATAATATAGACAAAAATAGTTGGTTTGAACTTGATTTATTACACTGCCACGTATCTAAATTGAGAACGAAAATGTAAAAAGTATGCTATATTACCATCTTATTCTTGCCTGCCAGGCAATATGAGTAAATAATAATAATGAACAAAAGATCCGACTGCGACTGGTACGTTAAATTTTTTATACATTTTCTAAAAATATTTTTTCAGTATGGAATAACATAAAAATTCTATATATTTAAAGTATTATTTGAATATAATATTTAATTCGAAACTGTTTTGTTACATTCATTTTATATATCGTCATTTTATATCTATGTACTATTTACATAAATATGCTACATCGTTCATTACAATAATATACATACGAGTATGTTTATATATGATCAATTATACGAAACCTTTTAGTGGAATTAAAAGCAAATATTATCGTTTAAATAAACAATTCTGTTAGAATATGCCCTGGAGGAAGTTCAAAATTTTATATTTTATATTCTACTTATACTAATTACTTACCATATTATAATGCTAAAAGTTTTGTTGAACGCGCTAGCCATTAGCAGTAGTTTGAATAAAAAAAAGGTGTGTTTCATAGACAATTCATCGAGGAAGGCTATATTATATTACAACTTTACCTGCGATCTGAGTTATCTAGTGCACTAAGAAAGTGTGTGTGTGTGTGTGTGTGTGTGTGTGTGTGTGTGTGTGTGTGTGTGTGTGTGTGTGTGCGTGCGCGTGTGTGGGTGTGTGTGTGTGTGTGTGTGTGTGTGTGTGTGTGTGTGTGTCTGTGTGTGTGTGTGTGTGTGTCTGTATGTACCATACAAAATTCTTAATTACCTCCCTCCATCTGTCCACGCGAGCTATATCGGGTAAATGTATAAGACAGGTAGTTTTATATATAAGTTAAGTTACATTTAGTACGGTTTTATTTTGATGATATAGTAATAACTATAAATGTTTGCATGATATAGTAATAACTATAAATGTTTTTATAGTTGCAGATTCAAAATTTAGGCGTATTATTGACTTACTTAAGAAAATATTAATTTTTTTATTAGGCATATGCGTCAATGATTTCTTAATGATCTTAATCAATGTAAGTAGCGCTGAAGCGCGTAGTAGAGCTGAACATGAATAATTTAGGGTCAAGTTAAGGGTAGACGTGCCCAAAGCGGGGTGCCAACCAGATAGTCGGACGGTATCGAGTGTGCGGTAGGTGGTAGCCTGTATCGAGCAGTCCATTCCTCTCTACCTACAACCGTTCTGAATGGAGAAGATTATCGACGAGGAAGAAGAAGAACTAATGTAAGTGCTATAGTATATTATAAAAAATCTCTTTTTTATCATTACAGCAGGAGAAGCGAGCAGAATTCGGGTGAAGCCTTTTTTTTTCGGATTATCCATTATTAAGAGATTTCCGATTAGAAATGAAAGCTAAAAACGAGGACGTAAATTATGGATTGTGAGTGTTAAGAGATAAGCTGTCCTCATTTCAAGTTCAACATCTAGTACTTGGTAGGGGTAGAATCCGGGAGTAAATGCGATGGTTGTAGGGGAAATGAAAACCTCCTCCCTGCATTAAGTAAATATTGGAATATTGCGATATCGAGCACAATAGTAAACTTAAAATTATAATTAATTTGAATTAAACATTTTTTAAGTATATCATAAAAAAACACACACAAAATTTCAAACCTGAAGAATCGCGGCAGAACGTGATCAATCTCCTTGCAAATTCTGTTCAGAGGTAAATAAAGTAATTTCTTTTTTACGAGGTCGAGGCTATTTATTACTTTTTGGCGTAAGAACTTTTATAAATAAGATATATGGCGCATATGATTATCATATTATACTACGTTTTTGAGTTATATTATAGTAATGGAAACTATTTTTGGAGATGTTCAGAAGATATTCAGTTCAAATAAATTTTAATTTAAAACGTTTTGTTATAATCTAACAAAGATTCTAAATCAAAATATTCTTAATTGAATTAGGTTATTACAACTTTTGAATCGTCAATTTACATTGGAACGTCAGTAGTGTCAGTTCTTCAGGAAGCCACCACCAGCTCGGAAGGCAGGTTCTGCTGAGAAACTTAACAGTTGCTCCTTTGAAATATCATTTACAAATGATTCATAATAATTATAAGCTTCCTGAAGGAGCATCAACAGCATTTAATTCCACGCACAACTATTATTATAATATTCTTGGATAGAATAATACGCTTTATTTAATAACACATTTTTAACTTTTACTTTAAATTGTTGTTATACATAAGTATACTTTGTGCCATAAATGATTTATTAACCTTTTGTAGGCGAAAACTGGGAGCTACCAGCTTATTTTTATTTCTTATATTTATACCGTGTCTATCACTGTTTTTTTTAAATAATTTTGAATATTTTTTTGAACAAGCAAAATATTGCTATAGATGCTGTGCTCCATCAGAATACCCATTTTATTAAAGAATTCTCGCAGAGTATCCCGACCTCTGATGCTGTAAATAGCTCTTTTTTGAATTATAAATATTAACTCAATATCAGCAGTGTTGCCACAAAGAAATATTCCATTGGACAAGATTCTATGAAATACCTAAAGTGAACGAGTCGAGCAGTATCAACATCCGTAAGTTATCTCACTTTTCTCATAGACATTATGAGAATAATATATATATATATATATATATATATATATATATATATATATATATATATATATATATATATGTATATGTATACGTATATATATATATATATATATATATATATATATATATATATATATATATATATATATATATATATATATATATATATATATATATATATATATATATATATATATACGTCTGTACATCAGCTGGCCTAGGGACAGATAGCCGGTACATTGTTATCAGAGCTGCGGTTTACTGCCTCGTAAATTACGTCGAGTGCAAAACTCGTAAAAAAGTCATCAAGCTGAATTGGGCGTTTCAGTATGATATGGACAATCGCGTAATTACTGCCCTACTGAACTAGCGTGGCTTCGTGGTTAGCTTTATAAATTGTGGCGAAAGTAGTCGATTTTAATCCATATATTACAAAGACAACGTGTGGCGTTAAGTTCATTCAACTTCCACTCAATACGTCCGATTCGGGGGACTAAAAAAATTACTTGTAAGGGTGATTTTTGATGAACGGAATGGAAGCTTTGATTTGAGTTAAAAAAAATATATTGAAATTAGAATAAGCTTTTTATTAGTCTTGTAAATAGAGCTTTTTGTAGAAAATCCAGCGCGTTGACTATTTAAACATTAATGAATATGTAGGCAAATTTTACGCGCATGTCGTAATATAAATAGATGATTTTAGTTAAATATTTAAACGACAGTGCTTTAGGCAAGCCAAGTTTTTAAGCTTTACACATTAGCTTTTAGGAGCACTCTTGATACAGGGAGCTTAGTGTTAAGATACTCTGCTCTCCGCTTTACGTCCTACTTTGGAGATGATTGCGTGAGAGCATTCAATTTATTCCACCGAGTGGGAATCCATCCCACAGCCGTCGCGTTTACAGTCAGACGCTCTAAATACAATTTACAAGTGAATACAATTTCCAAACTCGTTCCAAGCATAGTACGACTTTGTCAATGAGACTAATTGCATTCACACGTGACTGTTGCATTTTGCTAATACGTTTGTACATTTTCATACAATTAGTTAATGAACATGTTCCTAATGGGATTCATTTCATATAATTACTTTAGAGACGTTCACAGTTCGTGTTGTATAGATATAGAAGGAAGCTATACCAAGTTGTAGTCAGTCTTTCTCGTGGTGGTTGCAGGTTCGATTCCCACGTGGGGGGATGAAATGTTTTCATTTGCCGTGAACTTATTTTAAATATTGCTATAAAAATTTCACACATATTTTTATCACATACTAATTATTACTTATTACTAGTACTTTAAAAATTTTTAAAAATAGTGTATTTGTCTTAATTAAATATGTATTCTTTCAAACTAATAGTAGCTAAATGGACTTAGCAAAAAGCTAATTGAAAGCTCTCTGCGCAAGACAAAAAAAGCACACCAGGAATCAATAAGTCAGTAAATGAGTAATGTTTATTTTTTATACATATTTATGGTAAAAGTAGTACAAGTTTATAGAAGAAATAATAAAAACACCAAAAGTAAAAGAGGTCCATAAAAGGGGATTTGTCGTTTACTTTATGCACGAAAATACATATTTTACGTGAGTTAAAATATTTATTAGCATCCAGTTGTAAGATGAGAATCACGGCTGTACTTAAAACGTGTTTACTTATAATGTAGTAAAATCTTCGTATAAATATTTCATTTTAATTTAAAATTTATTTTTATTTCAATTTATTCGGATTTTTTTTTTAATTTCTTGCATGTGGCAAAGAACCACTTAATGAACATACTTTCGGAAATTGGGCGGAAATTTGGTAGGAGAGTGTCTTAACACTAAGTTACTCTCTTCTACTGGTGGTTAAAAAATCGTTATTTTATATTAATATATACATATAACGTAAAACTGAGCTGATTTATAGAAGATGGCATATATATTTACATAACGATAATAATTAATCGCTTTGTCAAATGTCATACACAATTCTTAGGTAGTTTAATTTGACTACGTAAACGAAGCCACTGCAAAAATTAGTGTCATGTAACAAGACGCCATTTTTGTTTTTTATAAGAAATTTTTTTTCACGCGTCTCTTGCATTTCTTTGCACTAGAGGTCATCACTACTAAATGTGATATATATATACATACACATCACTATTTTCCTTGGTAGTAAGAAGAAGAGTACAGGCAATATTATTTAACCATAACTTATAATAATTTGTGAAACCATCGAAACATGTCAAAACAAATATGAAACATTTAATAATGGGATTTGAATTTCGTTTAGAATTTTCGACGTAATACTTCAACAACATATAGAAATTTGAACGCAGCGGGATTCGAACCCGCGCATCATGGTAACCGTCCATGAGGCGCGGGTTCGAATCCCGCTTCATTCATATTTTTATATGTTTCTTTAAGTATTTTTTTCTATTCTTAGTGTGGACTAACACTTTAAAACTCATCTAAATATTTTCGACGTAGTCAACAATACTTACAGACAAGCCTCAACAGGGGATACCGAACTAACAATTGTAGGCTCATCAAATTCTATGTATGTATGTATGTATGTATGTATGTATTTTATTTCTTATTGTCACAATCCAGTAACAATGGGCGTGGGTCGTAAAAAAATCTGACAAAAGTTGGCGATCGCGATAACGATCTCTTACAACGTAGCGTCTACTACACGGACAAATAGGATTTACGATTTTTATGGTCATTTTACGAATTACGTTACTGTTACCGTTACATTTATTTTATTAGTTTTATAAGGAAATATTAAGCTTTTTGTTAAGGTCGACTTTCTTATATGTTCATTTTTCAGCTTCATGCTGTATCTCGAATATAGAAGGTTAAGCATAGTGGGTCCTAGTCTTAAGCCACTTCGTTCCCAATTTACCGCTTAATTTTCGAGCTAATAGCTCGAAAAGCACACAAACTGATATAAAAATTCAAATCAAAACCAACAACAAGTAGTTTTAACAGCAATAGGTGATTTACAAGCTGTTCCGTAGCGCGCTGTCGACGCGGACGTGACGTCACTTGTTTAGCATACAAATTGACAACCAAGCTGCGGTTAGTGGGCGTTTGGTAAATTACTCACCCCTTATGGTGTAATGGAAACCTTCGTGCTTTATATGTAAGCTTTTAGTTGCAGGTTTAATTTCATATTTTTTTAAAAGTGCAGATAGATTTTTTATCTTTTCAAGCAAGATTTTTTGAGGTATTATGAAGGGAAAAATATTCTGAGGAGCGTGGTTTGAACTGCACGCCCCTTCACAATTGTCTAAGCTATAATCAAATGAGCTATTGTTCTAAACTAGCTTTGTTACTTTAGTATGTGAATATACTTTGAGAAATGGTAAAGTAATATTAAAAAGTCTTTAATATGCCAGGAAAACTATTTATGTTCTTACAGGAACTTTAAAGATTTTTTATTCCAATATACACTTTCAATAAGTGACTTAGAAACTCCACGTAAGGCGTAGTATGGACGTGACATAAACGTTTTGCATACAAGTTGACGTGTGGTCTGTGAACCAGGCCTGGCAGTATGTACTAAACTCTTATTATATATAGTTAGCTATATATTTTTGCTATGGATTTATTTGCTTATTTTAAAATTTAACTGAAAAAATTGAGGAAACAGCGGTTTGTTTGTTTCACTAAACACGCTTACCTCAGGAAGTACTAGTTCATTTTGAAAAAATCTTTTAGTGTTGGATAGCCCATATAGCGAGATAGGCTATAGGCTATTCCATGAATGTATCATGTATCATATACAAAGCTTAGTTATTTCCATTTAGCTGGACGGGAGCGACGTAGACGTTATCTACGTCTAGGATATGGACCTAGTATAATATTAAATGTATGTGAAATAAACAATAATAATTAAAAAAAAATTAATGACACCATTGTGGCGTAGGTGGTAAATGTCTGACTTCATAACTAGATTAAATATAGATAGAAAGAAATATAATATTATATAAATAACTTGCTGTAGAAGCCATCGTGGCTCATTGGCACAGAGTCTGATTATAAATGCGATCGTTGTGGGTTCGATATCCACTAATTCCTAAATGACTTGTTCTCTTTTCCGTTGTCTAGTGGAGAGCGTAGACCGAAAGGTCTTGACACTTGATTTGTATTCTTGCTACCTATAATACTCTTTATTGCACTAAATATACAAATAAAATAGCTAGCATACATTTTGTTAAAACTAATTAATAGAGATCTCTTCCAATCAATACGAGGAAGTGAAGAAACAAAAAAAAATGAAATAAATATATATCTATAAATAAATACAATATATATAATAATAATATAGATATATGATATATAAATATACTATAGTATATATCTATTTTGTTAAATGCGGAATAAATGCGTGTAATTACTCAGATAAATAAGTATATTTTATTAAAAATATTCAACAATTGATAAGAAAGTCGTGTCTGTATGTTAAAACGTTACAAATTGAATCTCCTTATACAGAGCAAACCAAAACAAAAACCCCGTAAACGTAGCTACATTTATGAATTGTCACTGTAAGTAAGTAAGTAAGTAACGAATACGGGAAAATGGAATCGCGGTAATAAAACATTATGTAGTAAGCATACCAGCGCTCATTCTTAAAGCAACTACTCTTGCGATACCGGTTTCTACAATATTTTGTTTTTATCTCTTAATATATTGCCAAGTAGATGACATTATTTTATAACATGAAAGAGAGATGTAAGCTTTTATTATGAAATAAAAAAATAATATTTACTTGAATCTGATTCCATAACAATAGCGTCTGATATTTGATACTTTTTTTGAATGATCCTACAGTATTTATTAAAGAAGAATGCTCTATTTGTATATTTCAAAGACATTGCACGTTGAAAACATGAACTCTACGCCACATTTAGTCCAAACAGATCAGAGAAATAACAAATATTTATTCCCCAAATGGGAATCGAACCCACAACTATAGCATACACACTCAGATACTGTCCCACTGCATCTGGATGGTCATTTTTATGTAAAACTATCAAAAGCGATACATGCAAATGTCTTGCATAATTAACGAATATTTCACGTAAGCGAAGCAGTTAAATTTGAATGTGAAATTCGGTAACCACTGTGACTATGCAATAAAAGGAAGAAAGTAAACACGCGTAAATAACGGTTACGAAAATTTCACAGCAAATAACGGTTAAAAAATGTTCTGCAAAATTAAAAGAATGTTACAACGGTATGTCCAGATGTAAATATTCAACACATTGAAGTAATGTATATTGGTATAAGTAATGTAAGTAATGTATAATGTAAGTAATGTATATTGGTTTATTGATTTTAAAAGAAACACAATAGGTTTGATTCTAAATGATGAAGTTAAGGTAAATAATTAAATCAATAATGACTCAAATCACACTCATTGATTTCAATCTAAAAAAAATGTTGACAATCTAACATAACATAGACGTATATTGAATGTCGTATAAAAAAAAATGTGATAAAACATTTTTCTACAAAAATAAATATAGATAAACGTAAGGATAGAATAGGAAGATATTTTAAGTCTTACATGTGCACAATTTATTATGAATGTAAGCGTTTAAAGAGCGACTGTCACCGATACTGATATTACATTTATACTACCTACTCCTAAAGGACATAAGGCATGTTACACATATAAAACAACAAATAGCGAAATGTTATTATATTTATATATACTATGTTGTATGGAGTTCGATTTCCAATATTGACAATATTTTGTTATCGCCGCTCTGATAGATAAAGCAGGCGTTGAGTTAAGTCATTAAGAAAGTCCGTTTCCGAGTGTTTTAATGTAAGGTTCCATCTTTCCACCCCGTTACGTGCGGGATACAGCGTGAAGCTATCTTATGATATTATTCCAAGCCACATACATATTTATGATACCATCCCAAGTCATATATATATATATATATATATATATATATATATATATATATATATATCGTATAAAAAAAAATGTGATAAAACATTTTTCTACAAAAATAAATATAGATAAACGTAAGGATAGAATAGGAAGATATTTTAAGTCTTACATGTGCACAATTTATTATGAATGTAAGCGTTTAAAGAGCGACTGTCACCGATACTGATATTACATTTATACTACCTACTCCTAAAGGACATAAGGCATGTTACACATATAAAACAACAAATAGCGAAATGTTATTATATTTATATATACTATGTTGTATGGAGTTCGATTTCCAATATTGACAATGTTTTGTTATCGCCGCTCTGATAGATAAAGCAGGCGTTGAGTTAAGTCATTAAGAAAGTCCGTTTCCGAGTGTTTTAATGTAAGGTTCCATCTTTCCACCCCGTTACGTGCGGGATACAGCGTGAAGCTATCTTACGATATAATTCCAAGCCACATACATATATATATATATATATATATATATATATATATATATATATATATATATATATATATATATATATGTGTGTGTGTGAATATTATGTTTGTTTCATTGGTCTAATATGAGGTCACTAAAAAAAAAAGTGAAAATTGAGATTTACCACTACTTTTAATTTACTTCGACTTTCACCTCCATATCTAAATGTAAGCTTAACCAAAGAAACAAGTAAATAAGAAGTGTGTATAAAGCTTAAAGCTCGTAAGGGTTGTGGAGTGTGGCAGGGGGTCTCTCGAGGGTCGTTTTGCATACAGATTGAACTGACCAGTGACCACGCGTAGCTACGTGCGTACGTTAGCCACATGTTTCGTATTCAAATGATATGATTTAAGATTTTGGCCAACATATATGTATTTACATATGTACAAATATAATAAATATAACTTTTTATTTAGTGACATATATATATATATATATATATATATATATATATATATATATATATATATATATATATATATATATATATATATATATATATATATATATATATATTAGCGTATAAAGATTGGCAACATTTAGTGGTAACATATGTATTTTTGTTCTTTTATGTTTTGGAGTTAAATGGCATATCAAATTAATCATTTAAAATTTATTGAGAACCGACGATTGAGTTACATTCGAAATAATGGACATTACATTGGAAACAAAAATGAAATTCTATTTACTATTCTCAATCTTGTTACGTTCAGAGATTGTTTAGTGACACTTATGAAATAAATAAAAAATATTAAGTAAGAAATGTTGTTTCACGATTGTTAAACTATACATTTATAACATATATATAAAAAGAGGACATACAGACTGTTATATTATAATAATAAATAAAAAAAAATGCACTGAAATATATATAAACTATACATAATAAATAATATTTGGCAGTAACTATTAAGTAGGTTAGAAACAAGAACAATGTAATACAAGAAACAGTTGTAGTTCTACAAGCGTAGCGGCTCTACGGAACGCTACGCGGCGTATCTCGTAGGTCTACGGTCGAGTACACTTTGTGTAAGTTGTCAAAAGTTTTATTTTATTGCATCTTTTAGGGTTCAGAAATGTGTATATAATGTTTTTTTAACACCGTCGTTTTGCTTTTATTATAAATAGTTATTTTAAATCAATGTTAGTTTATTTCTGTAGTGAGAGATTTTCGTGAATATACTCGTATCACATTCTATTACAGAAAAATTTTGATACTGAATCAATTTTGATTGGTTACGATAAGTAAAGATACTTAGTTTGCCTTATCCCATAACATAAAAAAAGCTAATAAGAAAGCTTTACTAACGAAATATTGTTACTAGATAGAAGATAGAAGCATATGTATAGTGTTAACATCAAAGAATAATACAGTAAAACTTTACTTTAACCACTCCCTGCTTAAATAAAATATACCACTTGATAATCCATGTTAAAAATTAACATGGATTATCCAGTGGATTACTCAATGACAATTATACAATGCGAGAAGAAAATAAAGAAAAAATAGAATATAAAGACATATATAAAATTAGTATGTGCATATGTTCGAAAAATACTTTTAGAAAAGCTAACCTGCCATAGTTCCGTACGTGCCCGTTTACTCAAAATACTAAAGGCTTATCACAAACGGTGGAAACTTTGGTCGATTCGTTTAATGTCGAAAATTTAATCGGCCCAATTTCATCTGCGAATTTAACTTTGCATGTTAAAAGTTTTATAATGAATGGAGTTGGATACCAATTTTGTGTTACTATTAATAAACTGACGTAGAATTGAATTATTGTTTTTTTTTTGATAATTTACGTATATTTAACTGCTTTTTCTTTTTTTTTTAAATTATTCATCAAAATTTAACTTGCGATAGTTATAATGATTGTAATAAACAATCACAACTTTAACAAAGCGTCTACGAATTCGTTTATTATTAATGTACAGTGCGAGTGCTAAGTGTCGTTTGTCTGTATGTTTACATTTACGTTTACGTAACGTAAACATAGAGCACTCAACGTCTAAGCATATTGATTTTGCGGCGTCAAGACGTCCTTACAATGTAATGGAGGAATTTAATGTTTATTTGTATTCGCACTTATTCACTAATTGACAATTATTTAAATACTAGTATATTTAATCCTTCCATTTGATTGTCAGATATTGCATGCTCAGTGGTGGAACTAAGCACTAAACTTTACCTAACTAGCGTGAGGAAATCAAAATATAACTCCACCGAGCTTGAGATCGACCCAAAACCATTGGGTGTAGAGTAAAACACTATTCCACAGCGCCAACGCCATCTTCTCAACGTTGACAGTTATTATAAGGCATCTTGCCTTATGTAACAGAGATGAAAATCTGAATACGTGTGTAATGTGGAAAACGGAGTGTACAATCACAAGTTCTCGCTGCTTACCCCACAAAATACGGTATGTGAAGATAGAGATCTTTTCAGTTCAATTTCAGCTTTTTATTGGCACCAATTTTACCTGTAACAAATAACGTTTGGATAAGTAATGGCTTAATTCAAAGTAAAATTTCCAACTTGCGCAGTAGGGACATGTTTAACTAGGCAATATAATTGTGAAGTGGAAATAATTGTTGTATTTGACATTGCGTTAAACTCAAATTTAAATATTAATAAATAATAAAAAGTGTATAAATAACATTTTCTATGTATTAATAATACGCATGTAACAATAAATACAAGCACTGTGCCTCAACTGTGTTTTAAAATCAAAATAAAAAATGTAATATCCCTATAAATAGACTGGCGGTTCCCTTTTAACCCAAACATTTCAATCCTGGGGCCAATTTCCTAGAGTTAAATTAAAGAAGGTTGTATTGACCTTTGAGATGTCAGTTACTCGTTAGTTTGCGGAAGATTTACTTCGAACCGACGCGACGGAAAAGAATTCTCAAAGCATAGTATGAAAGAAATCATTATGACACTGTTTTTTTTTATGAATTTCATTTATTTTACTTGATATTATTAACTTTTGATGCGAGTCTAGTATCTATGAATTGTAAATTAGTGAAAATATATTCAAAATTGTAGAAACTAAGTTATTACAATTAGGTTATTGGCTGAATAGGCAATTTCAATTAGTTTTTAATAATATATTAATATAAGAAATAAATTCGGTATATGGTAATGTGGAATTGGTGTCAATATTAAATACTCAACTTGTACTAGAAAGATAGAGGATAGACTTTTTATTCACACGTAGATTTTTTTTGTATATGAATTCTGAATTTTTGATAGAAAATGATAATAATAAAGAAGAAAAAAAAAACAGTAAAAGAAGTATAGTAAAACTAGGTAACTTAAAGTAATGACATACATCCTATCGCCTTTGCATATCGAAATTTCTAAACTTTGCTGTATAACTGTCATGTAATTATAAAAAAATATATATAAAACAACTTACAAAAATAGAGCATCAAAATCAAACAATATGAAAAAAAGCCCAAGATTTACACGAATCGAAAGAGATCTATCAATATTTTTGACAGAAGCTTTTTCTGTCACAGCCAGTAGAGCCAGGAAATAAGCTTTCGAAATTCCAATGTTCAAATCAATCTCACTTCAAACGAAAAACGCATCACAAACAACCAACGGATATTTAATAGCGTGGTAAAAGGGGAGTAATTACTGTGAAATTTGAAAGCGAGATATCAATATTTTGAGAATCGATTGCTTGAAATTACCTTTAGAATTATATGATATATTTGATAAAATTGTCAGAATTACTTACGATGCTATGAAAAAAAAAGAAAAGTCAATATAAGTACATTTATAATGTAACTTAATCTTCTTTATTATCTGTAAATAATTTCACATTGTGACTTCTTCTAAATATCCAGATACATATCCAGATGTCTAAAGACAGCAGAAAAATCCGGTTAATCGAGTTTTTACGAGGTTGAATAGATTAGTATTGGTTAATTATTGTAATAGTGACGCGTCACTTATCACACTACCAAGGCGAAGACCTCACTTTAATAAAACAGGACTGATGTAAATATTTTTTTTTTAATTTTACTACGTCTACACAATATTATATGCCTAAAAGTAATGTAGTTGGTGGTATATGTTGATAATGAAAGGAAGGTCATAGGTTTCTGGTAAGGTTGGTGAGGCGAAGAGCGAAGCGAAAAGTGAAATATAACCGGGAAACCAAAAAGATAAATAAACACAAATAGCAATCGTATTAGACATCGTAATTGCACAATTTGCAAAATGAAAGTCAATATAGAGAGCGGGAAGTGTGAATCTATTCGCTTTGCCCCAAAAAGAATCGCAAACACTTTTACAAGCGATTTAATTATGCGGTAAATACGTTCGCGAAATTGGAGCACTCTCCCCGCCACGTACAATTTTAACGACATTTTTACAATTTGAAAACATCCAAATATTTTTCCAGTCCGTTCTTGTAATTAAGTTAAAATATTTAAATGTGAATTAAATGTGCCGGTTCTATATAATTTTTGTTTGTTCTTAACTTTTTCATTATACTTAAACTAATATTTAAAACCGCTGCAGGTATAGTCAGATTTTAAAGTATAAAATAGATCGTAGGCAGGTAAAAGTAGGTGGAAAATCAGTTCGTTCTCCACTTTCCACCCATTGAGAGGCCTTATATAATAACCCAACACGGTGCTTTAACTATACAGAAAGCCAAGGAAGCTTTCACCTTACGCTGTCCGCCTGAATTCGAGACACTGGGTATTGAGTGGCGGAGCTCAACACCTCATCTGTTTTTCCAGTACGGAGAAGTTCGCGGAACTCATTGAATCGATTTCCCACGGTTCCTTAAATAATTAATCTATCCAGCAAAAACAAACAACTTAATATGCGTGAAAATTACTATAAATCTCTGTACATAATATGAATCCTCAGACCACCAACAAACGAGTTTAATTAGCTTTGTAAAAGTAATAGAGAGTAAAATAAAAATATTTTATTTATTGACTAAGAAATAATGACTGAGGAAGAAAAGTTCTAAAGCCTCGCCGGAGTTGAGGTAACTCCGCTGACTTTTCGCCACGTACAACTTTAAATTCAATATAGTCCATTAGAAAACTCTTTGAGACTTTTCACAGTAACATAAATAGTATATAAATGTCATAGTACTGGACACTTACAGTATTTTATAAAACAAAGTCATATGACAATATCTTATAGTTGGTAAATTAGACATGGAAAAAAATAAAATTAAAAAAATTCAAGGAAAAATAAAATATTTAACTTTATTAATAATTAACGATGTAATTTATTTACCTACATCACACATGTACCTACCAGAAATGCTTGGACAGATATATCTCGAACAAATTGAATCAATTATTTGTGGACAAATATACAAACAAGTCGATATATATATATATATATATATATATATATATATATATATATATATATATATATATATATATATATATGTATATATATATATATATAATAATAGCATTGAAATATCATCCAATTACAACCATATTACATATATACATACTATATATATGAAACCAAACTGGCAACCTCCTGCTTTGAAGTCGGCTAATTAATAATTAATAGCCATATATTAATACACATAATATGTTTTACTATAATGAAATGAACAAATATGTACAATTTCAAACACACACATATACAAGAATAACAAAAATAGAACACGTATTTCAAACCTTATAAATTATCTTTAATAATTTTGACAGTCGATATCTATACTTAAGAAATGTATACTTAAAGACGAATTTATTTAAGCTTTCAACTGCAGATAAGACTGTACAAGCTACAGTATAGCTGAAATTCAATAAAGCCGTTACAAAATTCTTAGTCAACAAACAGAAGACGCTCGTTTCCTAATGCACTAAGGAGACTCGATTACTTTACCTCGCAATTTCTATACGAGGAAAATATTCGTGTACATTAAATTAAGTTCAGTATATTATATATATATATATATATATATATATATATATATATATATATATATATATATATATATATATATATATATATATATATATATATATATATATATATATATTTTACATTTAATCCACTCGTATAATTAAATCATGCCAATAAAACTATAATCTCGCTCGTTTGTCCGCCCAAGATCCTAATATCAAGAGAAATCTTCTTTTAGCGAGATTACAAAGTTTAAAACTACTTTATTTTTATATAAAAAAAATAGTTTTCATGTATATAAAATTTTTCCGTTGTGACGGACAGACAAGCGTAGAAAACTGAATAGAAATCTGGCATGGGTACTGGGTCTTTATTGGTAAGAGTGTAGAGGAACACCAAGGGATGATTTTTCGAAATTTACGTTTTATAGATCGTAATACTTATAATAAAAAATTTTTCTTTCTTTATACATTGAATTCATATCAGTTCCATATCGAATGATTGTTATTATTACTTACAATAGTAATGGCGTCTGACTGTAAGCGGTTCGATACCCACTCGAGAAATTTTCTTTTTCATATGTTCGCTCGGAACCGACAAAGCGCGGCGTTGAGTTCCGCCACTCAACACATAATGTCTTGACACTGAAGCTAAAAAATACTACTATTTTCACTCAGATAAGTGAAATGTCGATTTAATTAAATTTAAATAAATAATTATTTACACACATTTAAATTTGACTACCATTTAAGGTAGTCGCGGCACAGCGGAAGAGCATAAGTAAACGCAATATTTGCGGGTTCAATTCCTACACAGAGAAATGAATTATTCTCATTTCTTTGCTATGATCACAAGCGCGGCGTTGGGTTCCGCCACTCTACACGCAATGTCTCAATAATTGGGCGAGAGAAAAGCCTGGAACCGAGCACCTAACACTAGGTTCCGTCTGCCTTCCTTGCTATATGGGATACAGTGTGAAACTAAGCTTCAAGTATACCCTGAAAAATATCTTTAAAGACCAAGTGTGACAATTTGATGTCCTTATAGAAACAAATGTGTATCCACACTCTAAACAACGTGACTTGGACTGTAAGTGACTTAGTAAAATACGACTCTACCTAGAGCTAGCAACATTTAAATCTAAATTTGTACTTTGTTTATACTTTTGTATGTTGGTACATATATAGTTATAGTATGTGAGTATCAAAATAGATGGCTGGTATTTGATATGATAATTTAAATACAGTTATATATAAAATTAAAAAGAAAACTTAAACTGTATCACTCCTCTCTCCGTCCGTCTAGACGAATGCAATATACTAAATTCAAATTTGAAATTTCTAGAACAAATAGCATAAGTTCTTTTTTATAACAACTGAGGCAATTGTCTGAGGCACTGTCTGACTTGTGGTTTGCAACTCCACTCGAGGTTATGATGTATTTACATTTGAACACTGTGGCAAGACTCAACACGCAATAAAATACTTTTTAAATAGTACAAATAAATTAGGTATCCATTTATAAACAAAAGTTCGTAATTTTGTAAATTAAATCTTTTTTGCTGTAAAGTGCAGCGTCATAACACAACGCTGCACTTTACAGCAGAGAGATCTAATTAAAAAATTACCCAAGCTGTATTTGAACCCAATACGAATACACACATTTGGACGCGTCTCAACTACCCACTAAGCCATTCTTTTATTTCCTCTCGTACGTTTAATTACAAGAAAATTCCTTACAGGAACTAAAGGGCTTTCAATTTTACATCATTATAATATAGTAAAATGCAAACTCTTCTATATAAGACTCATTACCTGGTTTTTTTTTTCATTTTGCAATTTTAAACGTGCAACTTTATTTAATTACTTGACAAAGACAATTTTTAATGTACCTACATTTTTACATTTTCTTAGTAAATTTGCTTTTAATTAATTTTTATGATGCCAGAGGACAGATTTAAAGTGGACTTTACTTAACCGTTACTTAAATTATGAAAATAGAAGTATAAGTTGATTTTAGCTTAGCTGTATTCTACATACAGCAGTCACCGGAACGTAGAAGTCAAATGAATTCTTTACCTTGAGTGTGTCTCGAACCCATAACTATCGCGTTTACAGACACGCTAGTCATAAGAACATAATTTTTTTAAACACTATGCTGGTAAAAAATATGAAAAAAATAATTTTTAGTAAATTCTTCGAATTAAACCTTAAAAAAGTAATAAATGTCAATGTCACAGGCTAAAGTTCTGCTAAAAAAGCCGATGAGGTTACAAATAAGATTATTAAATGTATTAAAATTAAATAAGCATTGCCTCAGCCGTATTCGACGAAAACCGGCGTTGAGTTACGTTCCCTAGTACAACTACTATTAATCATTCCTTCCTTTCCTTTTTCTTTATAGGGGGAGATGCCTGTACACGTCTGGACCTTAAGATAAACACATGTGCATGTAACCGTTTACTAATTACTGACAGTGCCACAATTGGGATGGGGCGCCATTGATATAGGCACATACCCTCTATACATTACACCGCAACACAAATTATTTAGAATTTACTAAGAAATTGTCTTATAATGTTGGTTTGCTTCTCACTCAGTGTAATATATTAGCATTCAATGTTCCTAATATAAGCAAAAAGAACAGAGTGATATATCACTAGCTTCTCACTTTTTAATTTACTAAATACATAAATAAATATGATTCCGATAAAAAAAGTTCAAATTATAACTTTATCACTACATCACTATAGTGTAAGTAGTAACATAAATCCAAAGCTGTGTTGCGCTTACCGCTGGGACATTCGCCGCTAAGTACCAATATTGGGGAGAGGCGAGGATTTATCGCGCCGAGGTCGAACCTTAGCCTCCTTGCTGTCCTAATGTAACATTTTATGTTGACTTTTATTGTGCTGCATGTATCTGGTAAGTGATAAGAACAAAATTCTTACAATTTTAAACTATTTAAATGAAAATGTTTTAAAGCAGGATAGCTTATCTCAGCGTTTAGTTTCGCAACTCAATATGAAATGTTTCGAATTAGGGCGGAAAGCGGAGAACGGAGGATTTTCTATTTGGTGGAATAAAGTATGAAACAGAAAAAAACTAATAATAATTAGTCACTAGATTCAATATTTTTACTGAAAATTATTATTAAAAACAAAACTTAAAATGTTAATTACAAATTATAATTACAAAATTTAAATAAGTAAATCTTTATTTTACGAACAGACTGTATAGCTTACACACATAATATGTGTGTAAGCAGACATAGGCACACATATGCACATACACATACATATGCACATACACATACATATGCACATACACATGCATACGAGTATATGATAAAATATGACACAGTGAAATGTTTATTATATATTAAAATCTCCATTATAAGCTCACAGTAGACAGTAGTGATATATAGTTCTCTTCTATCCACAACTTTAAATCACTCGTTGTTGGTTGATGGTGCCTTAGGGACAGTTTGTCTTATCCAAACTATACATACGAATTATGGTACAAATATATGGGAAGTGTGGGATAGTAACACTGATTTCATCGATATTTTGATCGCATAAAAAAATAAAATGTTAAAATGGGAGCCAAGTTCAATGTGTCTAGTTTGTTAATGAAACAATTGTCATAAAATTGGACATAAAATTTAATTTATAGAAGCCCAATGTATTTAGGTTAACAGCCGTTGCGTGTATAAGGCGTTGTCAAAATAAAGTTATCTAAGGAATATACAAAAAAGCACTGAGCATTGAACGGAAGCCCAAATTACAGTTTTACGTTAATGTTAGGTTTTATGTTGACTTTTATTTTACTGGCGGTATTCCGTAACAATAAAGCTAAACAGCTAAAGCTGGTCTTTAGAAAGCTTTGGAGCTTTTTTTACTATTACAATATATTATCAGTAGTAATATATTGTTAAAATAAAAAAGCTCCTAAGTTCAATCGTCGTAGCACATTTGAGACGTGAATATACGCGATTGGTATGTGTTCAAATCAAACTTAGGGGTATCACAGGTGTTTAACTTGTGTGCAAATCAATATATGGCTTTATTTCTTCCTCCAGTAAAACACTTTTTATATAATAATGTATGCGATATCGGTCTCATTACTTCAAGCGTCTGTAACCATGTGGAGGTCGTTGATGTTATGAATTATGCAATATGATCAAAATGAAAGAATCGGACCAAAATATTCTATACAGAGTAGAATTAAGTGAAGCATTAGCGATTTTACCGTTCAAGATATCGCGAAGGTTAAAGCAAGATGATATATATATGTATATATATATATATATATATATATATATATATATATATATATATATATATATATATATATATATATATATATATATATATATATATATATATATATATATATATATATATATATATATATATATATATAATATCGTAGATACGAGTACAAGACCTAACATTAGCACGACAAATACTAAGGCACTAAATTAATTTAAAAAAAACTTTCTTTATTGAAATATATTATCGCTATAGACACTTTACATTCTTTTTATAATCATAGTTACCTAGAACTAGAGAAAACTATGATGATAAGGGAAGTACATATCATTTTTATATTATTAATTATACGCATACTTATTTAATTTAGTTTAATTAAAGAAACATTTATTAACTAAAATTTACATTTTATTTTACAAAAATAAATAATACTAATTAATAATGTAATATCTTCATATAGGAGCAATAAGTATAGCAATATGTAGAAACCATTATTAATAACGCTAGAGCAAGGAGCCAGTACAAATCACAGTTCAATAGTCTGCAACAAACAACAGATCTGAAGTGTACTCCAGTCCCAAGTGCTCAAACTGAGAATCGAATCTGGGAAGTCACGTACAACTAACTGCGTAACGACCACTTGGTGAGAGCCTCCTTATATTAGCATCTAAATTGGTTTCTAGCTACAGTGTCTATTTTAAATGCTTTTGTCAGCACGTTTTGGTTCATTCCTTGTTCTGTGGCATACGTTAGTGGGTTGTTGATATGAGATTTTTTAAAAAAATTTAGATATACATATATGTATGTATATGGTTGAGAAGTACGTATGTTTGATGCCAGTGAAAATTTTAAAAGATTTTTTAGACATATATATACACGTAGATAAATAAGCAGAGAGAACCTAGTGTTATGACACTCTATTTCTCGGTTTTTGCCCAATTTCGAGACATTTAGTGGCAGAACTCTATCGTTCGCTTTGGCTTGTTACTAGAGCGAAGAAATGAGAATAATCCATTCCTGTAAGTGGAATTGACCCATTACCGTCGCATTTATAGTCAGACATTATGTCGCTGCCTCACGATTAGCTCTTCTGTTTCACGCATCTGCCTCAAATGAATAGGGTAATTTGGGATAGGGTATATAATATCATATAATAACTTATATAATACTTCATTTTACACTGTTCGCCCAATTTCGCGTCAAGTGGCGGAACCGAACACCAAGTTGTATCTTAACAAGGTGGGGAAATCATAGTAATTTAAACTCCCCAGCCAGTAATCGAACCCATTGTGACCACAGTAACAAGCACGCCCACTGTGCCATGATAACCCATTCCAATTATGCCACCATTCATAACTACATTTGACACAATATGTGTAATGAAATACTTGCTAAATATTTGTTATGTTGGTATAATTTGTACAATCAAATGATTTCGTATTTCAATAATACAAACCACCGCGCCCAAGTATTAATTAATCATAATTAACATGTTATTAGTTTACAAACCTGCCAATGTACATACATATATATGTAAAATGTCAATAATTCGTGTGGTATATGAAAATAGCAAATTAAGTAAATACGGCGCCATTTGATTACCACTTTCAGCACAGCTTGTTTGAGTACATAAACCTATGTATATATATATATATATATATATATATATATATATATATATATATATATATATATATATATATATATATATATATATATATATATATATATATATATATATATATATGTAGAATATAATATGCTTATTAAAATAAGAATATATAACATATTTATCCCGTATATACGAGTATCAGGAAAGGCTGGGAGAACCTAGTATTACAATAATCAGAATTCGGGACCAATTGAATCTCTCTTCCCCAAGGAGAGAGTCAACCCACAAGCATCGTTGCAATGATCGTCATTTTTATTTTGTTTCTTTCATATTACATGCAACGTCGTTTTAATAAATAGTAAACTCTTTTATTCCTAAAAATAGTTTTTAATAATATATTTATTCTTTTTATGTCACTTGAAGTTGGCTTAAAAATTCACCTTATATAATCTATATTTGTAATTATATTTTAAAGCTAAAAAATGTGTTTGTTTAAACGCTTTAATCTCAAGAACTACTTGCACGTTCTGAGTTTAATTTTGTGTCGAATAGTCAACTTATAGAGGAAGGTCATTTACCTGTAGTACCTGTGGTTAGAGTTACATCATGGACTTATAATTAATTTAACCATGCGGGCGTGTCCCATTAGCTAGTTTTACATGTATATACTTTATCACAAACCGCACTACCCAAATTCTAATACTTAATAATTATTAAATAGCTTCACGCTATTTCCCGCATATAGCAGGGTAGGCAGAGGGAACCTAGTGTTAAGACACTCTGTACTCCACTTTCCGTCCTTATTTTTTTAAATATTACGTGTTAAGTGACGGTAAAATAATTTATTTTCTCCGAGTGGGAATCGAACTCAGATCCGTCGTGTTTACAGTCAGATGCTGTGCCGCTGCGCCACGACGGTCTCCATTCTATATTATATATCTCTCTAACTCTATTATATATAACGTATTCACATTTCCATTTAACTACCTATACATATAACTCCAGTATAGTATACTTTAAATACAACAAATAAAAGGGATGTTAAAGGTCATTTCAAAATAGCGTATCCCTAAAATGATCAAAGTATAGATAAATAGGTCGCTTAACTTAATCTCTTGGGGTACGTACTCGTATAAATATCGTACGCTTAATGAACAATTTTGTAGCTTAATATCAAGTAACATTATTTATTATATACATTTGGAGCTTTCGCGACTATTAAAAGCAGCGAAAAGCTCAGAAACATGTAATGGAGGTATGATGGGGTATAATATTAACTGGACTGTCTGACCTACTCATTCTAGAAAATCATTTGCCAGACGTTACGTCTCCATAAGAAAAACATATATTTTCGAGTATATATTCAATTTTAAATAATAAATTCGGTACAATTAAGTTGTTTCTCCAAAATTTAATTGTGTTTAATCTCGGCGGATAGGCGAGTACCAAACAATACAAGATAACAAGCACCTGATTGCTCCACTTCAAGGTACATCCCAATGGAGACATTAAAAATTATACGTAATTTTATAGCTATTGAAAAGTTTGTTGCACCTTAGCGTGAAAATATAAATAAATTTTAATTTAATTCGGACGGAAAGCAGAGAAAGTTGTGTTTAATATTATGTTGCTATATATCCTGTAAAAATGTATTATAGATGAAATTGGGCAATTTATGACAACTGTGACAGTTCAATTCCGGTCAAAAGCATATTTGCGTTGAGGTTCGCCAATAAATACATATATAATGTAAAATACTAATACTATTATGTTATATTAAATACATATATAATGTTTTTGTATTTGGGCGGAAAGCGGAGAACGGAGTGTCATAACATAGTGTAATAAAAAATGTATAGTGGTGCTAGATATAATAATCCCTGCCTTATGCCTGGCAAAAATAAATATTTTGACATGGCAAATACAGAATACTTTTACAAATAGAATTTTCAAATATGAAACGTCCAAAAAGTCGGAAACACGAATGCCGATGTCAAAAACCTAAAATATGCTTACAATTTTATATTTAATTTAGTGTTCGGCGCCAAATATTAACCTTTCCACAACGAAAATGATTTATAGATAAAGCTCTGTGACAGATGTTAAAAATATCTAATAATAAAATAACCTTAGGAAATACGAGTAAGACACGAAAGAAAAATGTGCCAAGAGACTTGTTATTAAAATGAGAACAAATTTTATTTAAAATTTATAAATTATAAATATTATAGAAACTGATAAATGTGAATTGGAACTTAATTTTTTAAAATATATATATATATATATATATATATTTGACGCTATTGCGGAACAGCTGACTGTAAACGAACGGTCATGGGTTTGATACCAACTCGGGGAATGAATTTTTTTTCATTTTCATGCCATTCTAACGCATTATAGTGTTGAGCTCCATTAATCAACATAAAATGTATTTATTTTGGGATAATACGAAAAAACGGAGGGTCCTGTCTCTAGGTTCTCTCTGTTTACATTGCTTCATGCCTAATTATGTCTACTAGAACGGACAAATGAAAATATTTTAAATTATAAAAGTGTGTAAAGATTTTCCATCGCTTGATTACTGAACGTTAATGAAGATCACATTAAATTTGGGTCTACGAAATTACTCCCGTGGCCTTGACAGAAAAAAAAAACCGAAACGCAATCATTTACAGAATCTACAATTTCCGTTCACGCGCAAATTTTTCCCCTTTGCAAAATCTTAACGAACTGTCTACAAAATTGGCTGGTTAATTAAAGTTAAAAATAGCTTTTTGTTTTTTTTTTTTTTGATTTAAAATTATCATAATAATCATTTAGGAGGGATTCGAATCACAAATAATTTTTTTTACACATAATTATAAATAGCTAAGTGCTTAGGGCGTACCCAAATAGAGGGAAATTAAAAAAATATACTTTTTGCTATAATTTATTTTTATTTATTTTAAATTTAAACCTATAAACGGTATTAGAATCTCCTTTAGAGAACCTTTATGTTCAAAAATATTTATATACACAAAAAGAAAACTAATTTGTTACTAACGAATTACAACACTATTGTTTCAATAAGGTAGCTCTCTATATATTTACGTATCTGATACGAAAAAAACTTGTATAATAAATTATACGATCAAAGTATTCTTTAATTAATCGCTTTTCATAAAAATTAAACGCACAAATGCTGTTTCACATCGACTCTGTCATTTGCTAGAGCTAAAATTGTACCACTTAAATAGTAGCTACGGTTTCTAGGGTGTACAATTACGTTGGCATTCTTTGCTATGTACATATATATATATATATATATATATATATATATATATATATATATATATATATATATATATATATATATATATATATATATATATATATATATATATATATATATATATAGCATGTTTAATAATTTGCATAGAAATTAGGTGGTGGTATTGTAAAGTATTTAGGTGAGGTATGAGTATGAGATGGGTGTGGATTCAATTCTCATATGGGGGTAATTATACTTAAATTATTTTTATTTTCGCGATAAGAACTTAAGCAAGTATTCAGAGAGAACGGAGCGCCAAATTTCCTCTTTCGCCTCGTCCACTGACATTAACCACTTCATACATGCACTCCGGGGGGTCCTGATGCCTTTTACATGACCTTCTGTATATTCGACACCGTGTTTTCGAAGGCCAACCGAGGTCTCCCCATACCTCTTTTACCATTCTCGTGATGGAGAGATATAATGAACTATCACTCTTCTTACTAACACACAGTACATAAGTCCCTATACAAACTATTCAATCGATTACCATACAATAACTAGATTAATAAAGTAAAATAATAGAACAAAAGACAAAATCGTGAGTTGAATTGAACGCGATGGGGTGAACGACCTAATAATTCACACATTACAACAATCAACAAGAACATAAAACATTTAATTCACAAATATAATCGTTGCCATTGTACGAAACCATCGAATTGCCATAGAAAAATCATCCGTATATACATATGGGAAAAGTGCTAAAATTGTATGTATTTCGTGGTACAATGCTACGGAAAAAAAGACATAAATCAAGAGAAATTAAATTATGCACCGTGAGCAGAGCGATTCATGTTAAATCGCTCATTCCTTTCCAAATCATAGGGAGTGGTTCGGCTGAAAGCGTTTAATGTTAACTTGAATATATGTATATTAGTTACTTTATATCTACAATTAAAAAAAAGATTGCAACTACTGCTTTAAAATATTGTATTAAAAAAATGTAAATTTTTATGTAAAAATCCTAAGTTAATAATATAAAATATAATTTTAAAAAAAGCTAAGTGAATTTTATATAAAAATTACTTAAAAATGATTCGACGTATTGAAAAATAAATAAGTATAGTCCATCGCCCACTGCAGCCGTACAACAGTTCGCGTGTTACAATTTAATAAATACATTACCATGAATAGCTTCACATGCACTTCCTGTTTTTTCGGTAATCGAACCCACGATATTATCTAACGACAGAATTATATTACCGTAGGTTATTAAAAACTCAATTTATTGTTGCAATTAAGTTTAACCTTGTTTGTACGTTTTATGTTTATCTATAGTTGGATCTATTTCCGCTAAGTTAGATGATAGATTAACAAGCTGATTTCCGGTTTCAAGCAGGAACTGGCAATGGTTTTGGTTTCGGGTAGAGTGAATTACATTCATTTCTCACAATCTGGTAACAAGATATATAGAGCGGCGTTGAATTACGCCATTGAACAAGCAATATTTTGATAGGGCGGAAAGCTCATAACAAGATGTCTTAACACTAAGTCACCTCTGCCTAGCCTGCTATAGCGAATAAAGCCTGACGTGAAAAAAGTTACTAGTAAGTAAAAATAAATTAAAATGAAATTAGTTTCACGCTGTATCCCGCACATGGCGTAGTAGGCAGAGGGAACCGTAGGACCGTAGGGAACCGTAACTAGTGTTAAGACACTCCGTTCCTCGCTTTTTGCTTTTCGAGGCATTGTGTGTAGAGTGGCGGAAATCGTTGCCAGAGCGAAGAAAATGAAAATAATTCACATTCTCTTTCGAGTGGGAATCGAACTCGTTTCGAACGCATTTACAGTCAGAGGCCATGCCTCTGCGCCACGACGGTCCTGGTAAGTATATAAGTAAATATATGTTCAAATATACTCTCTTTCTCTTATACTCTCCAATAACTTACAATCAAAGTATTGATACGGAACCTTTAATACGTGATTCTGATTATCGCTGACCGTACTTAAATATCGCTAACAATATCTCCTTATATTCGAAGTACCGAAGTATTGGCTCAATCCCAATACAGAGGCATGGTCGGCCATACAATGGTCAATAGACATAATAAAAAAAAAATTACATATATAATCATAATATAAAACAAAACAGCTTCCTCACAATTAATTTACTGAACAAATCTAACACCATCCAAAATACTTCCACCATTCATCATAATATGGAAAAAACCAAAACACAAATCACAAAAAGGCGAATCCAGCTGAGCTGTCGTAATTAAAAAGCACGAAATCACCGCAACTGGGAAACCTCATTCCGCTGCTGGAATATTTTTAAGGTGAGATTTTAAAAAGGTTGCCATTAAAAGTCCTAAAAATGTCACCATTACAGGTTTATCCAAGGAGTAGACGTAGACTAAGTGATTAAAATCGTGTCGCAGTGCCGAAACAAAGCGGACTATGTTCCAATGAATTTAAATGGGGTAGCGGGGATGAATGCGTGCATCATGTCTTCGGGAGATGTGTTTTGACTGG